>OX421494.1:10789336-11054336 GCA_949126835.1 Anisus vortex | reverse complement strand
ACTCCTGTAGGGCGGCAGGGATCGGTCGGAGGCAGGGATAGAACCCGCGACGTTTCAGCTGTTTTTTTTGGTTGACAGTCCGGTGAACTAACCGCAAGACCAGCCGACTGTATTTCTATTAATTTTTTGCTTAATGTATTAGTATCCATTTGCCTTCTCTCTTCTCTTGCATAAGTTTCTACAAACGTTTCTGACTAGTCTAGAGTCTAGTCTATAAATCATTTAATTAAAAAAAAAATGATGGTTTACGATCGACAAAAAAAAAGGAAGGGTAAAGAATTAATTTAGACCACACTGGAGAATTTATTTGTAAATCCACGGTCAAGATACATTAATCCAAGTTGAAATGATTAAGCAATACATGGCTGAAGCCTTAACGATATAAATAAAAGAAATAAAATAAGTAATCAAGGGTTAAACAAAGAACGAACACATATTTTCTGATTGTGATCATATTCAATGCTTATGTAATCAATCAAGATCGACTGGAAGACGCAGGTCAGTGTACTTATCAGTTAGTTCATATTTAGAAACTGTTAGCAAACTATTATACTGAAACCAACATATTAAATGTGAATCAAATGAAAGTACTTATCATATAGAATGTCTAGTATATAGAATGGTGAATGTCTGGTAGATAGAAGGTGATTATATGGTATATAGAATGGTGAATGTCTGGTATATAGAAGGTGAATATCTGGTATATAGAATGGTGAATGTCTGGTATATAGAATGGTGAATGTCTGGTGTATATAATGGTGAATGTCTGGTATATAGAATGGTGAATGTCTGGTATATAGAATGGTGAATGTCTGGTAGATAGAAGGTGATTATATGGTATATAGAATGGTGAATGTCTGGTATATAGAATGGTGAATGTCTGGTATATATAATGGTGAATGTCTGGTATATATAATGGTGAATGTCTGGTATATATAATGGTGAATGTCTGGTATATAGAATGCTGAATGTCTGGTATATATAATGGTGAATGTCTGGTATATAGAATGGTGAATGTCTGGTATATAGAATGGTGAATGTCTGGTATATATAATGGTGAATGTCTGGTATATAGAATGGTGAATGTCTGGTATATAGAATGGTGAATGTCTGGTATATAGAATGGTGAATGTCTGGTATATAGAATGGTGAATGTCTGGTATATAGAATGGTGAATGTCTGGTATATAGAATGGTGAATGTCTGGTATATAGAATGGTGAATGTCTGGTAGATAGAAGGTGAATGTCTGGTATATAGGAGGTGAATATCTGGTATATATAATGGTGAATGTCTGGTATATAGAATGGTGAATGTCTGGTATATAGAATGGTGAATGTCTGGTATATAGAATGGTGAATGTCTGGTATATAGAAGGTGAATATCTGGTATATAGAATGGTGAATGTCTGGTATATAGAATGGTGAATATCTGGTAATTAGCATAGTGAATGTCTGGTAATTAGCATAGTGAATGTCTGCTAATTAGAATAGTGAATGTCTGGTAAAAAGCATAGTATATGTTTGGTAATTAGCATAGTGATGGTCTGGTAATTAACATAGTGAATGTTTGGCAATGAGCATAGTGAATGTCTGGTAATTAGAATAGTGAATGTCTGCTAATTAGAATAGTGAATGTCTGGTAATAAGCATAGTGAATGTCTGGTAATAAGCATTAATCCCAAATTGTTTAAAGCATGGAGTTATTGTGTAGCACATGTGGAGTCACTACTTAAATTCTCGATGGAACTATTACATATCTTTTAAATATCACCCACCACTAAAAAGATAATGAACATTAACTAACTACAACAAATATTTTTTGTTATCTATTGTTACGATTAGCTTTCTTAAGACGGAGCAATTTAAATGTCGGCCCGCGTGTGTGGAAGAGAGTTATTGAGTTGAGTCTGAGACACAATGAGACACAATGAGACACAATGAGACACAATGAGACACAATGAGACACAATGAGACAGAAAGGGGAATAAAGAGAGAGAAAGAGAGATAGAGAGAGAGAGAGAGAGAGAGAAAGAGAAGAGACTGACAGAGAAGAGATAGGAGCGAAGATAAGCATAAGGACTGTACAACTTTCCTTATTCCTTATGCATGAACAGATGCATATAAGTTCTCTATCTTCCCGAACGGCGTCCGGGCAAGGAATGGGTTGCCTGAATCTGTTATATATAAGATGACAGTGAACAAACCTGGAAACCCATTAACTTAACATCATTTAAAACACTAACACAAATTCAAGACTAAACTCTAACAACAAATATGAGATGCAATAATTTTCTTTACAGAATTAGCGTCTCTAATGTAAACGATAATGAGAAAGAGAAAAATGGGAGAGGAGAAAGAAAGTAGAGGAAAAAAAAAGGAAGAGAAAGAGAGAGAACGATCAGCGTTTTGTCAAAATGAGAAGACATTGTTAAAGAAAACTTTAATGAACACCTGCAGTCATAGATTGATTCCAATTTTTAAATATATCTTCTAGAAACTTCAAACAAAAATATTTAACAACTGGAATAGCATACAATTTGTCAGATTTTCTTTTGTAAAATGTAAAAGAAAAGGAAAGGAAAGAAAAACCATTTATCATGTGTGCGTGTGTAGAAAACTTGTGCACAGTTTCATAATATCGATGTTTCATTTTTTACTTTTTAGTCATAAGAAAGGTGACAGATCTTGTAGAACAGGGGTCGGCAAACTTTTAAAAACAGTAAGCCAAAGTAGGATTTCTATATCCTTAAGCGCGTCAAAAACCTAAAGGTCATCTTTATTTAGCAATCTACTTCTTGCAGAAGTACTTGAATGGCTATTTTTGTTGGTAGTCTTCCGCGTGCCATTGAAAATTGCTCTGCGTGCCAAGTCTGGCAAGCGTGCCTTAGGTTGCCGACCCCTGTTGTAGAATACATATACACGTACATACAGACAAACAGGGACACACACACAGACACACACAAATAGACACACCACAAGTCACACACGTAGACATAATAAAACACACGCATAGATAGACACACACACAGACACACACATACATAACACACACACACACATTACTATATATAAATACAGACACACATTAAGACCTAAGCATACAAAGCGAACGTTTCATTCATGACACTGTAAATAATAATTGTCTGAGTTTAAAAACAACAACAACTGAACTTTGTGTAGAAAAGTATACTCATTAGAATGTCATGCATTTATTTTCATTGTGTTTAAAAGCATTACAATAGCCTAAGGATATAAACATGCTGTTAATGTAAAACTGAAATAATGATCAACGAATCAATATACTCAGAAGTTAAACCTAACAGAATTCAATGACCTTTATTTAAACATCGTCCCATGGAAGAATGCTAGTTAATTACTAGTTGTAATAGCTGTTGTTGTTTTTTAAATGTCAAACAAAATTTCTGATATTTAAATTTTAGATGTTGGGAGTAGTTAAAAACAAGTATTTTGTAGCTTTAGTTGCATCTCTGACAAACTGATCATCACTTTGCAATGTCAGTTTTTTTTATTATTCATGGAGGCAGGTTGCATAAAGGACGAGAAAATAGTAGGGTACTCGGATAAAAACAGAAACGATGTGTGCTCAAAGGGAAAGGAATCATAAAAAATCAATCACAGACACACAAAAAGACAGATATTTAAACACATTTTTGTTTAAGTGACCGGGGGGATGGAGGTGGGGGGGGGGAGTGAGGGGGGGAGGGGTAGGGAGCATGTCCATAAAGCAGACAATAGCTAAGAAGACAGAAAAAAAAATAATGAGGCAGAAACTGTAGAAAACAAGAATTTAGGTCACAACAAATTCAGGTGACAAAGAAAAAGGAAAAACAATGAAGAAAACGAATAATTTAAGGTCAACTAAAGTTAGAAGTTGGTCAATGGTCTGCTGGTCAAACTGAAGTTAACATTCGGACGATTGATCATTGATTGATCTGATGGTCAGCTGAAGTTAACATACGGACGATTGGTCATTGATTGATCTGATGGTCAGCTGAAGATAACATACGAACGATTGATCATTGATTGATCTAATGGTCAGCTGAAATTAACTTACGGTCGATTGGTCATTGATTGATCTGATGGTTAGCTGAATTTAACATACGGACGATTGGTCATTGATTGATCTGATGGTCAGCTGAAGTTAACATACGGACGATTGGTCATTGATTGATCTGATGGTCAGCTGAAGTTAACAAACGGACGATTGGTCATTGATTGATCTGATGGTCAGCTGAAATTAACATTGATTGATCTGATGGTCAGCTGAAGTTAACATACGGACGATTGGTCATTGATTGATCTGATGGTCAGCTGAAGTTGACATACGGACGATTGGTCATTGATTGATCTGATGGTCAGCTGAAGTTAACATACGGACGATTGGTCATTGATTGATCTGATGGTCAGCTGAAGATAACATACGAACGATTGATCATTGATCTGATGGGGAACTGAAGTTGACATTCAGACGATTGCTCAATAATCCATACGCGACAAATGTTCTAGAATTTAGATCCTATAACTTACTGGTCAAGGAATGAGGATGACTTTTTTTTGTGTTACAATAATCAGTACCATCAGTAGCAATATAGGGTAGCGGGGAGGATGAGGGTAGTGGCTTGCGGACGAAACGTCATAGGGTGGAAGCCAAGTGTATCTATCTTGCTTTCTATCTATCTATCATCCATTCATCTATCTATCATCCATTCATCTATCTATCATCCATTCATCTATCTATCATCCATTCATCTATCTATCATCCATTCATCTATCTATCATCCATTCATCTATCTATCATCCATTCATCTATCTATCATCCATTCATCTATCTATCATCCATTCATCTATCTATTATCCATTCATCTATCATCCATTCATCTATCTATCATCCATTCATCTATCTATCATCCATTCATCTATCTATCATCCATTCATCTATCTATCATCCATTCATCTATCTATCATCCATTCATCTATCTATCATCCATTCATCTATCTATCATCCATTCATCTATCTATCATCCATTCATCTATCTATCGTCCATTCATCTATCTATCATCCATTCATCTATCTATTATCCATTCATCTATCATCCATTCATCTATCTATCATCCATTCATCTATCTATCATCCATTCATCTATCTATCATCCATTCATCTATCTATCATCCATTCATCTATCTATCATCCATTCATCTATCTATCATCCATTCATCTATCTATCATCCATTCATCTATCTATCATCCATTCATCTATCTATCATCCATTCATCTATCTATCATCCATTCATCTATCTATCATCCATTCATCTATCTATCATCCATTCATCTATCTATTATCCATTCATCTATCATCCATTCATCTATCTATCATCCATTCATCTATCTATCATCCATTCATCTATCTATCATCCATTCATCTATCTATCATCCATTCATCTATCTATTATCCATTCATCTATCTATCATCCATTCATCTATCTATCATCCATTCATCTATCTATCATCCATTCATCTATCTATCATCCATTCATCTATCATCCATTCATCTATCATCCATTCATCTATCTATCATCCATTCATCTATCTATCATCCATTCATCTATCTATCATCCATTCATCTATCTATCATCCATTCATCTATCTATCATCCATTCATCTATCATCCATTCATCTATCTATCATCCATTCATCTATCTATCATCCATTCATCTATCTATCATCCATTCATCTATCTATCATCCATTCATCTATCTATTATCCATTCATCTATCATCCATTCATCTATCTATCATCCATTCATCTATCTATCATCCATTCATCTATCTATTATCCATTCATCTATCATCCATTCATCTATCTATCATCCATTCATCTATCATCCATTCATCTATCTATCATCCATTCATCTATCTATCATCCATTTATCTATCTATCATACATTCATCTATCGTTCATACATTCATCTATCTATCATACATTCATCTATCTATCATCCATTCATCTATCTATCATCCATTCATCTATCTATTATCCATTCATCTATCATCCATTCATCTATCTATCATCCATTCATCTATCATCCATTCATCTATCTATCATCCATTCATCTATCTATCATCCATTTATCTATCTATCATACATTCATCTATCTATCATACATTCATCTATCTATCGAACATTCATCTATCTATCATACATTCATCTATCTATCATCCATTCATCTATCTATCATACATTCATCTATCTATCATTCATTCATCTATCTATCATTCATTCATCTATTTATCATTCATTCATCTATCTATCATCCATTCCTCTATCTATCATTCATTCATCTATCTATCATTCATTCATCTATCTATCATTCATTCATCTATCTATCATCTTTTTATCTATCTATCATCTTTTCATCTCTCTCTCTCTATTGCATATATATATATATATATATATATATATATATATATATATATATACAATCTGCCTATCGTTTTCTCTGTTAAACTATCTATCTAACTAAATAGGCTGTATTTCAGGGCAATCTATGTCTGTCTACATACGTTTATTATAAACAAAAAACATGAATAAAATACTCATTATTTTTAACGAAACAATGGGATAAACTAATTAATTATTTACAGCTTTTAGCACATTTTACTGCTTTGTTTAGCGAGTAGAACCATGATGTTATCATTTGACCACATGGTGTGTAGGGGGGAGCAGGGAGAGTTGTCTCTCATCTGAACTAGATTGGTGATCATAAGTAATTAGCCTTTTGTAAATGGCCGCCGCCATAACAAGCTAACATTTCATCGATCTCATTCATGTTAGGAAAAAACAATATTTTTTATTCATTGGCTTTAGAACAACACGAAATAAAAATAAAGTTTATGTGAGCTCGTCTAATCTGTTTAATATCTTCTTCTTCTTCCTCAAATGTTATGATTGGGAGGATTCAGACAACAAGTCCGATAGTTGTAATGAACTGCGCCGTGGCTGTCACTTGCTCTAGTCCACCGAACAGTTTGTCGTTGAAGGTAGCCCCCAGGGGCCAAATGGCTGACCGGGTAGAAAGATACAGAGGGCAGGTCTGAAAGACATGCTCCGCATTTTCGGGAGCTGTTTCGCAGGGGCACATTTCGATTGCTCCGATTCGTAGTTTGCGGAACATATGTTGCTTTAGCCTGTTGTGACCAGTCCTTAGTCTGAAGATGATGTGTTGAAATTGGCGGGAGAGTTTGTAGTAAGCATCAATCTTTGGGTTGTTTTGTTGTAGCTCAGACCATCTATCGGATTCATTCCTTTTGAGTATTGCCTTTATTTCTTCGGGGTGTAATATGAATTGAAGGAATTTGTAAAAAAAAAATGGGTTTTATACTTTACATTTTATACTTTACAAACATATTATCTTAAAACAAATGTTGCGTGTATTGTCTGTGTGTGTTGTCTGTGTGTGTGTGTGTTGTCTGTGTGTGTGTGTTGTCTGTGTGTGTGTATTGTCTGTGTGTGTGTGTTTGTGTGTGTGTATTGTCTGTGTGTGTGTTGTCTGTGTGTGTGTGTTGTCTGTGTGTGTGCGTTGTCTGTGTGTGTGTGTTGTCTGTGTGTGTGTGTAGTCTGTGTGGTCTGTATGTGTGTTGTCTCTGTGTGTGTGTTGCCCGTGTGTTGTGTTGTATGTTTTTTCGTTTTAGTGTTGTTGTTCTTGTTTTGCCAAGCTATTGAAAACCGGCTCGTCAATTTTACATGCTGAAAATATTAGTGTTGTAAAAGATTTTTGTTTTTATAGCGATGTGAAAAAAACAACAACATAACATAAAGAAAATCTTTCATTACATTGTGGTTCAAATATTTTTCAATAGTAAAGCTACTAGTTATTAACTTCTACTGCCTTATTGAATTGAATGAATGCTTTATCGTCAGATGTTTTACACATGTTTTAGACAGACTTTTAATTACTGTTCTTTATTTTTTTTATTATAAACATCTGGTTAGAGTCTTGACTTATCAAAATATGATGTTGTTTTTATTTTTTCATTTAAAAAGGCTAAATGGGTGTGTTTAACCCTCAGAGGCCCACATTATTTTCTGGTTCTTTCTGGGCGGGTGGGCCCTGTGCAATAAGGGCAGGAGCTAAATCACTTTTTAAAACTAGAAATCACAATTAAAATGAAAGAGACGAAGATATATATGTTTTGAAAAATTTGTTTTTATTGAATTTATGATTCATAGCTTTCCAGAATGTCAAATCTAATGCTTTTGTTGAGCAAGGATTGAAAATGCCTATTAAAAATCAGCAGACGACATAATTATTATGTTGAACGGGGTAGGCCTTATAGTTTGGGGAACACAGTTTTTATTCATCTCTCTATGGGAGTGGTGGGGGAGGGGGGACTTAGATCAAATACGCCATAAACTTAGTCTTAGTATTCCAGTAGTGATAGTAAAATTTGAGATGAAATTGAGCTAATTGTTATAAACTACACTATTTTGTTTGTTTTTGCATAATTTGTTACTTTAACTATTCCCAGATCTAAAAACTTTATTTTGGGAAACCTAGTAAAATTATTTCAATGTACACATTTCATTTAAAATAGATACATCAGAACATTATTTTTATTTTTATTTAAAAACATATTTACATCACAGGAATATAATCAAAGGCGTCTTATTCTATATTAGTTTACACAATGTCAAGGTTAACCACTTGTCTTTGTGTGGAAATAAATAGCCTACAAATTAGATGATCAAATTGAATTTTCGTGAAATAAATAAATAAGTAAAAGTAGTCAATGTTCATTTATCCTAAATTTAAATAAATTATATTGATAAATAAAAAGTAGTAGCAGTTTTAAATCATGTTAAAATTACTAATAAAAAAAACACAAAATGGCAACCAATTTTTTTCATATTTCTCTTTTACCTTTTTTTAAATTGTTATAATTTGTCACAAGTACTAGTCTGGATCTATATTTATATGGTCCAACTATTTTACATATTGGATAAGAAAAAAATAACACCATTTCTACTCCCTTCCCTGACCTTAAGAATGACTAAATCTAACCCCCTTATTCTACTTACAGTGGGTTAGTCTAGTTTGGATTCTGGATCTGCATTCAGCCAGCATTGCTCATGATTACTAGATCTAGTTTATGTAGCAATTGACAGGGCATGCAGCACAACCACCGGCGGTCTTAACGTACATAGCTCTGCAACTTAATATTCTACCATAAAACTAAGTAGTAATCTATCCCAGATGCTTATCGCTCTACTCCCTCTTTATTTAATCTTCTTGGTGTGTCCTTAGTAACTTCCCCTTCACATTCGCACGCCACAATTAGCTTTCGTTCAATTAGTGCTCAATTTTGTGCATTAATTGCGCACCACTTTATCATTATTTACATGCTACACGAATCAAGGCCAATTACCTCTCTGCACCCTTTAAATGGCCCACGAAGCCCCCCCAACGTCCCATGTGACATCATCCGTCGCCGTCTGCTTCCTGGGAAAAAAAGAATAATATTAGACTAATATTTTTTCCCTAAGGGAATCGAGAATCGACAGTTTCACGAGGTTGCAAGACTGGGCAGTGAAGCGTCAACGCGAGAATCAAGACGGTCGCGATGTGTGCATGTGTGTCTGTGTCGCCTCTCACTGTTTCAATCCTGCGTGTCTGTGTGTTACGCATGAAGTATTGGAAGATACTTTCTCCGCCGAGCTGCTGGATATGTAGTAATGGCGGTGTTCCTTTTTTCTCCCTCGCTTAGCAGTTCGGTTCGCGCCTAGCCTTTACCGCCTCGTTTTCCCTTCTCCCGCCAGCAGACGATGAATAAAGCGGAAGCGACGAAAACTTTTGCAAAAGGGGAAATCTAAGCGTGTTTATTAAAAATAAATTAAGACAAAGTGTATTTAAACTAGTCCATAAATAAAACCGCGGAAAAAAAGGTTGCGAATTAAAACAAACAACAACACATCTTTAGCGGATATATATATTCGGATATATTGTAATAGAACTTGTAATCGACTTTTTATTCAAAGAAAAACATGAATAAATCGAAGTGATGAAAAACTTGTTCTATTAACACTGTGATGGGAATTACCTATTTCTATAGAGATGATCTATCTTGATTGATAAGGTAAGTCCTTTTATTTTTAACCGTGACACTTTGTTGTAATAAGGTTAAGCCGACTTACCTGTGTGGTTTTATTTAGGCCTATTGGACAGTTTTCATTCACCGTCTGATTTAGCTTCCGTCTCCCTATTGTAACTGGATATGAACTTGAATTCAAGTAAATCCTGCTTGGGTTGATGGAATCCTGGTTTAATGTGTCGTACATGCCTAAACGTTGAGATGGCTAACAGGACATGCGTGACTGCAGCGAGACCCCACGTGCATATGAACAGTGTGGGCTTTTTGTTTTGGTGGTTTCACGCAAGGCAGACTTGATAAAGACAGACAACACGACAGGCATAGAGACAGACGGGCCAAAACGCAGGCAGACAGATAGAAAGGCAGACAGGCAGTCATACATGCATGCAGACAAACAGGCAGACAAACAGACATTTAGACAGTCATGCAGGCAGACATGCTCACATACAGGCAGACAGATAGAAAGGCAGACAGGCAGTCAGACATGCATGTAGACAAACAGGCAGACAAACAGACATTTAGACAGTCATGCAGGCAGACATGCTCACATACAGGCAGACAGATAGAAAGGCAGACAGGCAGTCAGACATGCATGCAGACAAACAGAAGGACAGGCAGGCAGACAGACAGGCAGATTAACAGACATTCAGACAGTCATGCAGGCAGACATGCTCACAGACAGGCAGACTGATATAGATAGTCTGATAATCTGATACCTACATAAATATAGGTAGTAAAGTATCTCGTCGGACCAAATTGATCCATGGGGCCGGTGAAGCAACGTTCACCAGTTTCTGTGGCCACGGCATACTAGGTGATTGTGTGGCCAGCAACTAAAAGTCAGATGCCCAACAGAGCTGGGTAGACTCCAGACCTGAGAACAAATCCTAGCCTTCAACAGGATTCGAACCCAGGACCTTCGGTACGCCAGCCGAACGCTCTGCGGCTCGGCCCACCGCGTAGGCCTACCATAAATATAGGTAGACATAGATCCAATTCAGGGATGTGCATAGGGCCGCATTGATAAGTATAGTAAAGCTATGGGGAGGCCGCATATATATTATGTAGGCCTATACTTTGTTTGCAGCAACCTATCACAAAAAGTAATTATGAATTATTCATAGGTTTTTAAAATGTATAAATAGCCAATTACTGCCACAGGGGGGGGGGGGGGCGGGGGGGGGGGGGGGCTAGGGCTCCCCTGGTAATTTTTTTAAATATTTTTTTCCTTGGTGTTTTGTTTAAATATGTACTAAATTCGCTAAAAAAAATTGGTAAATGTTTGTCACGGAAAGTTCAGCCCCTCCTTGAAAATATTTCTGGCTTCGCCCCTGATTACTACAATTTTTATTGTACTCATACAATTATAATTTATATTTTATAAGGACAACTAATTTGTTTTTATTATAATATATTTTTTTAAATTGTATCTCAATACATAGATCTAGCATAAATTTAAAATGTTAAATGTTTTATTTCTAATTGTCTTCAAGGGCCGCATTCGGCCCGCGGGTTGTAGTTTGCCCACCTTTGTTCTAAATGGAACATGAGATAGATAGAAAATGCCTAAAAAGATAGATACTTAGATAAAGAAACAAAATAAATAAATGTATGTATAGATATAAAGATAAATGATTAGCTACATGGATGGTATACTTAGATAAATAAATAAATGTATGTATAGATATAAAGATAAATGATTAGCTACATGGACATATAGGAAGATAATAGATGTTTGCAAATATTTATAAATCGTGCTGCGTGTCGGCTACAGTGGTGATATTCTAACCGTAAAGCATGACGCCTATGACTGAGAAAACCTACCCCCTGGCCACTGCGTGTAAACAAAATATTTTTTATTTGCCACATTAGCAAAGTGTTAGTTTAATGCGACACACATGAACAGTAGGAATGGGAACCAGCTGAGTGTGTTGAGTTCAGGCGTGTGACTTGTTTTTGTTGACACCTACACAATGCAGTGTTCAAGTTACACACAGGGAAGTTGATGTGTGCACTGGTGTGCATTTGGTTTTCTTTGAGGACAAACCCAGACAGTTGTTGTTGTTATTTTGCAACTCTTTTGTCATTACTTCACCCGTTTGTATTTATCCGTTCTTTCCTTACCTTTCTGTCTCTCCCTCTCTTTCGCTCATTCCCTCTTCCCCGTCTCATTCTCTCTCTCCTCTCTCTCTCTCTCTCGCTACTTCTTTCGCCCATTTCCTCTCCCTCTTTCACACAATCTTTCTCTCACTCCTTCACTCTCTAGCTTTCCCTTAGTCAAGTCTTTCTTATTAAGGCTCTCATCTTCTCTCTCGCTCCTGTTCTCCTTCTCTACCCCTCTCTTACTTCTCTCTTTCAATTTAAACGTAGCTTTAAAATTACTCTTTCCCAATCTAAATCTATCTCCCTCTTTCTCTCACTCTTAACAACTCTATCCCCCTCTATATCTCTCTTGTTTCCCCCGTTCTCTCTCTCTCTCTCACTCTATCTCTCACTCTCTCTCTCTCTCTCTCTCACTCTCTCTCTCTCTCACTCTCTCTCTCTCACTCTCTCTCTCTCACTCTCTCTCAAAGGTGTCTGTTCTCCCATTTTCAATATATCTTCAATATATCTTTCCCTCTCCCTATCCTATTATTTCTTTCGTTCGCATGCCTATCTCTCTCTCTCTCTCTCTCTCTCTCTCTCTCATTCCACCCCTCTCTATAGATCTAGGCCTAACTAACTCCCTCTCAATTAATTTTCTGGGGACTTGTCTCTCCTTCCCCTCTTTTCCTCCCAGTCTTCCTCTTTCATTCTATACTTTTTGCATTAACTCTGACCGCTCTCTCTCTCTTTCGTCCTCTTTTTCATTGTCTTCTTTTAATGCCCGACTCGAATACTTTTTTTTTCTTCATTCCCTCTATCACTGAGAACGAGGCCGTCATTAAAACATAACAACCTCACTAGAGTCTTCAGTTAAATCTTCAAGTAATTTGATCCCCGTTTCTCTTGATAAGAGTCACCGAGTTAACCACGTCTATGTTTTTATACACAGGCCTGTGTTTTATTGAGGGCTCTTCTATGTTTTTACACACAGCCCTGTGTTTTATTGAGAATCTCTTTTTAAAGGGTTACGTATTTTTTCTTCTTGTTTAAGTTTTTGTTTCCTCAAACTTCATATAGATCTTGCTGTGTCTATCTATGCTAAGTTTATTTTTTTTCTATTCAAAATATTTATTCGGACAGAAAAGACATCTACGCGAGTGTTTTGATTGGATCTAATATTGAAAATAAAATGGGTTGAAATGGGTTTTCTTTTTATTGCAATGTGGTAAGGAGCTTTTAACTTGTTTAATGGAAGGAAATGAATTACGTATGTACAAGTCATTAACAGCATTCCTATGTTTTTTTTTCCCTAAGTTTTTCTTTCTTAGGCAAAAAAGATGTACGAAACTAAAATCAGGTGTGAGCAGTGATAAACGCAAGCTACTAATCTTGAGGCCTGTCTCGGCAACTCACCACTCCAGTCACGCGCATGTTGTGCTCACCCACCTTTACTACGCTGTTAGTTCAGACATAGTAACTATAAGCCTTTAGTAAACTAAAGATTAACAGGTAGTATAACGTTATTTAAAGGAAAGAAAAAAGCTCTGAAACATATCAACAAGGCGCGAACGATGATCCATCAAAGCTTAGCATAAGGTTGACATTTGTTTATAATAGGCCTTGGCCTATATGAATTAACTTCCTTTTTTTGTGAAGTTAGACAGGAACCGGGGGGGGGGGGACATTTTGGCGGATTTACTGTGACAAAATTTTAAAGGTAGGGAAGAACGTCTATTTAAGCTCGTGTCAAGGACAGTATTGTTTATTGTGATAGAATGTAATATTTAATATTTTTTTGATTCAGACAGTTAGGCCTATTTAACTCTTTCAGTTGTGAAAATTCGATTTTTAGTGTTTGCTTTGCGAAGGAATCGAATTTACTAAAGAAAAACAACGACACAGAAATAATATATTTTATAAGATGTGGTATTTATATTTTATTAATGACCTACTTTTACCTATCGTCTGCATTATGCTCTCAGGAGACAGCTCGTCTGGTGAAAGCAAAACTGACGAGTTTCGTACAATGAACAATATTTATTTTGCCACAAAGTAAATCAGTACTATAAATGCATAATCAAAAACATAATTAGAATATTCTAACATTAGTAAATAATAGTAAAAGTTACCGAAATAATAAAATTAATAATAATAGATTAATTTTAAGGTATCAAGAGGGCGTTTGCAATCCCGTGACAAAAAGCACGTGATTTGTGTTTACTTTGAGTAATGGTGTACAAGTAAATATGGCCGCTGTATTAATAAAGTTTCATATAGGCTCGAGCTTTTTTTAAATGATGTGTTGTGTTTTAAGTCTTATTAAGATTTAAGCTGTATTATGTATGTTAAATAAAATAGGCTATTTTATTATTATCATAGACATAGATCATAGACGATGTGAGCAGCCTAATAGTGACTTGACTAGATAGCCTATTCACCTACAATATCACTTGACATCGTAGCCTAGCCTACGAAACATTAAAAGTGTAGGCCTATAAAGTGAAATTGAAAGTGTAAATAGGTCTAGCCGGCCCTAGCCTAATCACATTAATCAATTAATCTACAGTACTACTATTTACCTCCTTATTTTTGAGTAGGATAGCCAATATTCAGATGTGAATTTTGCATGATAAAGAAGTACTTCACTTTCACCACGTTACATTTGTACGTCAAGTGGCTTCTTTATTTACACAAATACGTCACTAAAAACCTAAGCCACGCCCACTAAGAACGCTCTAGAAAAGAGAATACCAACATAGAAATACAGTATAGGCATAGTAAAATAGTACAGGGCTCATCATTGCCAATTTATTGTGTTTCCGCAACAGTTTCGGATGAACGTCTTCCACTCGTCAGGGTCCGATGCTTTGTGCTTGTTAGTGCTGGCAGGTGTTCGGTGGATTGGACAATGCGGTATTTTAGCAGATTGTCCGGTAAAAAGTGAAAATATATACCGGATATTTACAACAATATATTTAATTTTCCCATGGGCGCTGATACCTGAGGGGGTGGGGAGGTTCCTGGTATTTTCTGAAGGTGTCCGGTATTTTCTGAAGGTATCCCGTAATTTCTGAGGCTATCCGATTAGATTAACCAACATGTCTTTTCGATTTAGCAAGGTAGGTTAGATCTATTATATTTATTTACGTTTCAGCTGCCACAGTCGATGCATCTTTTAGACTATTAATAATAACCGTCCAACATGTAGTTAAACATAAACAAATTAATGACTGCTTGGGCCTAAAGCTATTGCCAAAACAAAAAGTTAAATGCTACAATAGCCTTCAAAAGTGTTCTAGTAGCATCACTTTCAGTAAGTAAAATACCCGTCGAAGCAGCGTTCACCAGTTTCTGTGGCCACGGCATACTAGGTGATTGTGTGGCCAGAACTATGCACAGCCGCCTTTAGTTTACCCCAACTAATGTCAGGTACCCGTCAGGGCTGGGTATACTCAGGGTCACCCTCCAGTCCCGGAAAAAAATCCTAGCATTTTTTGACTATAAACTATTCCTCACATTACCTGCGTTATTTTGTATTGTCTCCCCCCCCCCCCCCCCCCCTCCATTTTTCCTTTTTTTTTTGGGGGGGGGGGGGGGGGGCTGCTTAAGTATTTATGTCAGGTAGATAAATAAGGATAAAAGTACAGATTAGATTGAGAGCCTGTAGATTCATGACTACTTGTTCAGATGAAGGCCGAGCTAAGGATACGATGTAATCTTTCCAATCTTTTATCATGCCATATGTAATTGAAACGTAATCCTGGTGAAGGCTAGGGCTTGTTCTCGGGCCTGGAGGGTTGTCCCTGAGTCTAACCAGTTCTGATGGGTAGCTTACCTGACATAAGTTAGTGTAAAAGTGAAGGCAGCTTCGCATTGTGCTGGCCACACAATCTCCTATCCTGACCGGACTACTTCACTTACTTAATGTAATTGGTGTGTACCGTAATAGGGTTACAAAACAGGCACAGCCCTGACCAAACCGACCACTCAACAATAACGGCCCTACAGTGTTTTTTTTTAGTGTATTCGGGTGCAAATTTTGAGGTGACGAAGTTTTATATGCAGTAACCTCCTCTAACTTTTTAAAATATATATTAGTATAAAAGATAAGATAAGATGGCTTTATTGATCCAAATAAATGGAAATTTGATTTGATTACATAAGTTCCGTCTTTCAGCATACTTAAAACAATATTAAAGAACCATTTGTACTCAAACACAATAGACATTCGCGCAGACTATCATACCATTTATCATACCATTTATATGTGACTGTACGTGTGTCCTAGTATGTCTGTTTGTGTGTATGTGTGTGTCAAGACAATTTATAATATACATGACAACCAGGAAAAAGCTAATAAAACATTACCCCCCCCCATCCCACACACACACATGCACTAACACATACCCCCATCCAAACCGCAATACAATCCAGCGAACAAGTCCATCACACATCCATAACGTGGACATGACGTAGCGTGCATGTGACGACGCAAACTATACCCCCAGCATTCCGTAAGTGTAGGCGTATGCTTCTGAGAATTTTGTAACACATAATATCATAAGCAGTACCAAGGCTGTATTGAAGTTTCAATGTAGCCAGTCTAAGCTACGCGCGTTGTCACTGTCAGAAACAACGTTGACCCGGAATGCATTAAATTGTGATGAAGGGGCTTTAAAACAGGCTCCAGTCGCTGTCAGGAGACATAGCCGAGAGGAAAGGTTAACAGTCTGGCCACGACGACTTCCGTTTCCGCATGCCTGCTTCGTCGTCCGTAGACGTTTGAGTGGTTCGTTAAGGCTTTCCTTGTATCTTCAGTCTTGTTTTTTTTTAAAGTTTGTAATAAATTTGAACATGGGATGTGGCGTCGTCACTTGAAATTTTAATGCAACTCGTTATACGACGTCGATAGCGTTGGATAGCATACGGCGTCGCTAACATTTAGCACCATACGGCGTCGCTAACATTTAGCATCATACGACCAATATGACGTCGCAAAGATTGGGCAGCATATGTTGTCACAAAATGAATCAGCATATCACATCGATAGTGTTTGATTGCTGGACTGCAGATCCAATCGGTGACCCAGTGATTGCTGGACTGCAGATCCAATCGGTGACCCAGTGATTGCTGGACTGCAGATCCAATCGGTGACCAGTGATTGCTGGACTGCAGATCCAATCGGTGACCCAGTGATTGCTGGACTGCAGATCCAATCGGTGACCCAGTGATTGCTGGACTGCAGATCCAATCGGTGACCCAGTGATTGCTGGACTGCAGATCCAATCGGTGACCCAGTGATTGCTGGACTGCAGATCCAATCGGTGACCCAGTGATTGCTGGACTGCAGATCCAACGTATTCACTTGGTCTCTTTTTGTACCCTGCCTTTTCGCTGTGATGTTTTTTTTAAATCGTGTGTCGTGTTGATATTGACTTTACAAACACGTACAAAAGTACTATAAAGTTTAAAATATAAAATAACCCGACACCTAGGCTTTAGTAAACCCCACTTTACGTTAATTTATCGAGTTAAAATAGTAAAAGGAGTTTACAAAGTAGAAGCCGACGTGTTTATGTTTGTTATAAAGGTAAATCTATAATTTAGTTGTCAACTATAGTAATTATCACCGGGCTATATATTATAGAGAGAAGGGGTGATTGTGTGGCTGGTTTTTTATACTGCTTATTTTTTTTTTTATAACATGCTGCCAATTGTGATGATTTTTATCCAGACATTCTAACTCAGTTGAATTCTACTTAAGCTCAAAGACAATAGAAAAAACGTATAATATTAGTATATTTTCTTTATAGTAATTCAACTTGTGTGTAAGCAAGAATCTATTTAGTTTTAGAGCTTATGTTACTTCTGGATTTTGAAGAGAAGACGAAGTACTTTCTTTAATAATACTTTTCATGAGATTATGATCACATAACATAAACCAGAATGAACGAGCTGATCGAGTGGCAACCGGGGTATGGAATGGTTTGCCTGAACAAACCAGGAAAACCAGTAACTTAACATCCCTTAAAACACTCATAAAAATGCAGGGCTAGACTCAAACCGCAGATGAGCGTATGACACAATAATCTTCTTTATAGAAGGAGCGTCTGTAATGTAGAAGATCAGATAAACAGTCAAAATGTCTGTAATGTATAAGATAACATATGCAGTCAAAATGTCTGTAATGGTTTTAGATACACTATGTTATGTAGTTTAGAGTCTGTATTTATTAATATAACTAATCAAATAGAAACGGATTTCATTTAAACTTATCTAGGTAGACTTTATGAATCAAATCAAATGTATGCATGTTTTCTGACATATGGATAACGGCATGCTGTATGTGTAGTCTAAAGGTGAGTATTTCAAGAGTTAAACACGGCATTGGTCATTCTATTTCTTGTATGGTCACGAGTACACAGTCAGTAATAATTATGTAGGCCTATCTCATCCCTTTTAATTATTATGATAATAGAGTTTTAAAGCCTGCTTTGTTACATGATATGAATGTATAACGTGAAATTCGATTATAGGTTTGAAAATCGATTACCGGTTAAGAAAAAATGATGATTGATTTTGTTGGAATGTTAAATTTAACCTCCAGTAGCCAAAGGCGTAATTAGTTATGAATGAAAGATTTAAAAAGAGCAATGTTTGATTCCCAAAAATCAAGTCATTACTTGCTTTGTAAACAAAAATTAAACTTAAAATACTTTTTAAAAAAAATCCAGGGATTTTTTCTTTTCGAACGGCAATATCTTTTTATATTAAAAAATACTATAAACGGTTTAAAATTTGATTTCTTGCTAATAACTGGTTTTTGAAAAAAAAATGAATGATATTGAAATGAGTTTATAGGTTCATGGTACCAATTCTCCCTAACACTGCCTGGTAAACAAACGGAAAGCTTCATGATATCGCCACGGGGTATACTCGCCCAGAAATCCTCTTAAAATTCGCCCGGAGAGTCGAGGACGTAATTGCGCGTTACCAGCGCGGCGGCGACACTAGAGATGGAAATCGAACCGAACTCAAATCGAAAACTTCGAGATGGAACCCTGCTGGCGACCGAACCCAACCTAAGCTTCAACCTGGCTAAGAACGAACCTAGTCAAGTCAAACGAAACTATCGCAAAGTTATTACAAAAATATTGTAAGGATTCGGCCCCATGACCTACTTGCGCCAAAATTGCTTACATTTTTTTTTAATTTATAAACCTGAAACCCATAATAATGTTTTTCTCATCCTCCTTGAATAACATCATTGCGCACATAGGCTTTGAATTTCCTCTATGAAATTCGCTATGCGTAGCGAATAAATCAACAACACAAATCAACCGTGTCTACACGTCAGCGCAAGTGTCCTAGATATGATTGCATCTCAAAAGTTTTGTTTGCGTTCCCCCCTCCCCTACCCTTTTTTCCCCCTTGAATAATTAAATCTATCGAGCGATGTCGACATATATTTCTGCAAACAAATTCATAAAGAAACTTCGCAGCACTTTCGCGTGAATAAATACCCACATCACCTGGTTATGTAGCCAGTTTCTTTAAGGCTCGAGTTGAAATATAATGTAATATAAAAACAAACAAAAGTGTTATTGTCAGTGACAGCGGGCGGATTCTCCATTCAGCCTTTGTGATAAGCTCAGGTGAAAAGTATGAAAAGATTACACCAGTAACAGTTGTTGAATTTGTTTCACAGCTAATATTTAACTAAAGACTATAATACGATGGACCGCTTGCTTTACTTTTACAGCTTATTTGTTCTTTTTTTCCGTGCGCAACCAACGAGACTCTCTTGAATCACTCCTACGCTCCTACGCTCCTACGTTTGCATTAAAGGTTTCCGCTGTATAAAACTTTCGATTTAAATTTTAATTTTTCATGGAGAAAATCATAGGGATTAAATAAAACGGAAGTGTACTGTACACAACTGACAAAAGAGAATCTGGAATTCTGAAAAGAAGTCATTCGAGTCCTCAAATAGCAGAAATATTAAAGCAAGCGGTCCATCTTATTATAGTCTTTGATTATACTTTTTCAAGTTTAACTTTAACCTTAAGAGTAACTTCTGTGTATGTATGTCAGTTCTGTGATTCGTTTCTGAGAGCACGAGACTAAAGTTTTATATAGTTTTATATTGCCCTATTCATGCAAAAGATATATAATATATATAGTTCAGCACATTTAGCTCTTCGCGTCCAATTAACCTCGCATTAACCCATGTAATACTTAGATGTCATTAATCATACAACGCACACGTGTTCCACTCATTTCGCTACTTCATTTTAAAACCAGAGGCGGAAATGGTTAATTACAAACTTTTCTTTTTCCAGTTCTGATCTAATAAATTTTTACACAGATAAAATCAAGCGCATTTCACAAGCACACACACGGTAATCGACTATAGTTATAGTACATAGTGTAGCGTTGGAAATATACTCTGCAGTATCAGTTATAGTAATACAGAGTGATGGATTCATATTATTTTGTCATTCATATGAGTATATGTAAAGTATTCCCGTCGAACCGAATTGATCCACAGGGCCGGTGAAGCAGTGTTCACCAGTTTCTGTAGCTACGGTATACTAGGGTGATAGTGTGGCCAGCACAATGGACAGCCGCCTTTACTTTACCCCAACTATATTCCTATGCTTTGATTTGTTAGTTTGCTATTGTACTCATCCATTCAGCTTATTGTCGAACAAGGGACAAGGAGCGGATAAGCATGATAACGCTTGACATGAAGTTTTTTTGTTTTTTTTTTGGAACTGCTTAAAAAAGGATTATTTTGTCTAAACTGTTCTTTTTTAGGCAAGACCTCTCGTCATGCGTCCCAAACGTGCCAGACACTATACCATATGCCATATATACACTTTAGTATACGTCCTAGACACTCTACGTCGCAGACACTAAACTAGACATCGCAGACACTATACTTTACTTTTCAGACACCACACTACAAGTCCCAGACGCAATACTATACGTCTCAAACACCATACCATACGACCCAGATCCCACATTAAACATCCCAGATTCTCAGACACTATGGCCTACTCTTCGCCCCAGACATCACATTAATCGTTTTAGACACCCATTCATCATACCAGGTACCACATTATACGCTCTAGACGCAGAAGCATACACACGAGACACTACAATCAAATACACACACAAATGGTCTGCACCACATCCCTGTGTCAAACTCACCACATACATACACCACATCACACACCACATAACGCTTCATGGACACCACACTATAAACTACACACACTAACCACACTCACACCCTACACAAGACTCCCAATCCACAAACTCACCGCTAGAATTGTCCCTCCTTTCCACACCCGATAACTCCTCAATAATTTAGAGCCTATTATATATATGCTAATTACATTGGAACACTAGAATAATCACAGGGCTATATTCGTAATGCTATGTTACATTAACTCTCATGTTGGCTGCTTCCTACCATAAGAAGGTCTATAGTCCATAGCTTTGAAATGATTAAAAACATAATCTTACAATAATAAAACATACATTAAAAATGTATGAAAAAAAACCGCTTTCCCCTAAATACTTGTTATAATATTTCCTTTTTTTTTTGTTCTTGATTAGAAACGAACATAGTTTAAAATCAAGGGTCTCAAACTGAAATTACCCGAGAGCCACGCGATGGGGCACTAACCCCTGCACAAGCCGGCTTCACGAATCCTGGTGCAGGCTAGGATTTTTCCCGGGTCTGGAGGGCGTCCCTGAGTCTATCTGACCTTAGTTGGGGTAAAGTAAAGGCGGCTGTGCATAGTGCTGGTCACACAATCACCTAGTATGCCTTGGCCACAGAAACTGGTGAACGCTGCTTCATCGGACCTATGGATCAACTCGGTGCGACGGGATACTTTACTTACGCGAGGGCTTGTAAACAATCCGAGGGCCACGTCAGAAAATGCATACAATATTATGTTTTATCTGTTTATTAAAACTAAAGTAGGTATTGTATGAGATTGCACTAATTTAAGGTCAGCATAATCTAGAACAAAAATGTTTGTTTTACTATATTGATGTCTTAAAAAACAAAAAAAAAAACAAAAAACAAAAAAAAAACAATACACAAACAATAACAAAAAAGCCAACATATTTTTAATTGCGCGTTGAATGAAAATTTAACCTACCCGTGACAGGTTCCAGAAAGCTTGTTTTGTTCCAATTAGATCTATACCGCACTTTGGCTTTCTTATAGAACCTAAATCTATATCTTGCGCTAGTTTTATGGAAACATAACAACGCATTCCATCCAATAATCAACAACAAATACTTCAGCGATAAGTATAAACAGAAAAAGAATTGAAGAGCATATAATATTTAATTGAGCCACTTAATATACTTAATATATATACTATATATACTTAATATAATAGTTGATAATAAGTAAGTAAGAAAAACAAACAAACGAATAAAACGAAGTGATGACCTGCAAATAAGGTAATACCAAAGTAGGAATGAGGCCTTGTATTTTAAGTAGGTCACGACGACAGTTTACGTAAATGTAAGGGCAAAAAGAAAAGAAAACAAGGTTATACACTGCTGAGTAAGGGCAATAACTACAACTGTGTCAGATTGTAGGACAAAAAAGTCAAATCCTTCACTTTTAAATTATTTTTTATGTAAAAAAAGACAAAAACAAAAAAACACAAACAAAACAAAACAAAAAATACAGGAACGAAAGAAACATGAAATATTCTCTTCACTCGCCCCGCTTGTTCTTTTTCACAACTCGCTAACTGCCTCGTCCAGCTCCTCTTGTTACTATCACGTGGAAAAAAAAAAGAAGTATGGTAAGGGGGAGAAGAGAAAACTAAAAGGGTTATTGCAGTGGTTCCCATATTGTGAGTGTAACGGCGGCCCTTGGGGGAGCGCGCGGAATAATGCTAGGACTCGCTAGGACCTTTTCACCTTCATTGTTATATCTTTGCATTTCGATTCAATGTAGAACATGAGAAAATACGAGGACCTAGGGCCCTGACTTAAAGCAATGTGAGTCTTGGGAAAATTTTTACTTGAAGAAGGGCGCCGCGAATGGAAGATGTTTGAGAACCACTCGTGGAATGGATGCATTTTTTTTTTGGTGACACATGACTGTGAATTTATTAAGTTATGAAAGTGAAACAAGAAGCGATGTTTTTTTTTTTTTTTTTTTTTTTTTTTTTTAATTGCTGCCAACTGGTACACTCTAGTGTTAAAAAAAAAAACAGCGAAACATTTGTGCTGAATTTGAAAAACGTAAAAATTTAATTTACAACACCCAACGCGACTGAAAGTTTCCTTCCTGGATAAATACTAGACTAATAAAAAATGAATAAAAAAAATCACCGAAAGCAACCTGGAGCACAATAATAACAAAAGCGAAGTTAATAATAAGGATTTTAAAACGCGCACTATAAAGTGTAATAAAAATAAATAGCAAAGCACATTTTTGGAGCTTGTGGCTGAAATCTGATAGATTGTGTTGTCATCGGCAAAGATGCTATGTGCCGAGTATCAGATAGATAGAATGACGAGTATTAGGTCAAAAGCTTTCGAAAAAAATTGTTTTATCAATAGGCCAGTAGCCTACCAACCATCTCCTAGGAGTTGGCAATAGGCTTTCTTTTTGTTTCATTGTAAATGTTTACATAACTGCTTAACGTAAAAACAAAAAGAAACTGACAACACGTTCAATTTCGTGCCAGTTTTTTGGCATATCGCGCATTTCGTGTAATGTTAAACAAAAAACTAGGTCGTTTAAAAAAAAAAGAATGTGCTAGATCTAGTATTAAAACGGCTGACTTGCCAACACATCTGTGCTACGTCTGGTAGTAACTGCTGCAGTTCTGTCCGCAGTAATTGTTGTACGATTCGGTCATGGGATCAACCTGGAAAAATAGAGTCTGGTTTTAATTAGTGAAACGTTAGCGCAAGGTGTTTTCTATAGAACTCTCCCAACGACTAGGTTTGCCAGGCACATGGGTATCAAGAGGAGAACACAGAGAGACTAAAAGGAGGACATATTGTGCGTTTCATCTGAAGCATTTTAAGTTTTTCAAATGAATGCGTATTTAAGCAGCAATCAATAGCATGTTAATGTAATAGTTGCCAATAATTATCTAACCGTTAAAGAAAAAGTTTTATTAACAATAAAATTATATAAAAATTCAATTGACAATTATTTTTCAAAATGCAACCAAGCACTATTTTGTGAAAATTAAAATTTTAATTCTACAATTAATGCGCTATCATCTTTGTTAATATTAAACATAAAATATTACAAAAGCGGGGACAAGTTAAAGGTTTAAAGCTTTGCATGCCTGACGAAAGACACAGGGCTAAAAAAGAGGACATGTCCTCCTTTTGCCGGACTTATGGCAACCCTATCTATGACGCTCTGATTCTCTCTATGACTTTCTCTATGAATCTCCGTATAGAACTCTCTCTATGACTCTCTCTTTGTCTCTCTTTATGACTTTCTCTATAACTATGTGAACATATATATGACCCCACCCCTCACAGCTCTGTACAATTTCTGTTAGTGACTAAATTTGGTCTTAACTTACTGGCAACGCTTTTGCTTCTCTTGGGGCGCAACATTTAACTTTCACATGGC
The DNA here is from genome assembly GCA_949126835.1 of Anisus vortex. Classification (NCBI taxonomy): domain Eukaryota; kingdom Metazoa; phylum Mollusca; class Gastropoda; family Planorbidae; genus Anisus; species Anisus vortex. The sequence goes on along the minus strand of OX421494.1, from coordinate 11,029,435 downwards.
TCGATAAACCAGTAACTTTTTACTTATTGATTAATTTATTTTATATATGAACAAAATATATATATATATATATATATATATATATATAAATAGATATATATATATATATTTTATGGCACATTTTTTTTAATGCTATTTGGCACAATTTAGAGTCAATTCTCAATAGATTCAGACACAATATATTTCTACAACTGGTTTCCGATGTTTCTTCGCTAAGTTCTATTTAATGTCTGACTACAAACTTCCCATTCCTGAATTTATTTTCTATGTTTGAATTTCAAAGTGACACGACATACCACCAGTAAGTCGAGAGAAAAGATTCACAAATTTAGAACCCTTTTCAGTTCTCTGCAGATGTGACCTTTAGTCATAGTTAGTTATTAATTGGGATAACACCTTATCAACACTACACATTCAAGTAATGTATTACATATTGTCGGAGATATGAGTAAGAAATATGCAACCACAAACTTGGGAATATCCACTCGGCTTGCGTCTCAGATAGTCTGTATTAACCAAAGCCCAGTTCCTGACTTCCTCAACTTCTTTGACTTGAGGCTTCTAAGGGTATTAATCCGGATCTGCATTCACTGTGTAGCTAAATGATTTGAAAAAAATAAATATTTTAAACAATATATTTGAAGGGTAGGAAACCTTTAGATTTTAGATAATAGTGTGCCAAAATCAGGATTTCTAATTAATTCAGCGTGCCAAAGCCTATAAGTCATCTTGCTAATTTCTTGTTGAAGAGACTATTAGTTGTCTTTTTGGGCGTCTTCCGCACGCCATTGAAAATCGCTCCGTGTGCCGAGTCTGGTACGCGTGCTGCGGGTTGCCGACCCCTTTTCTACGTTACCTCGTTGTAAAAAAAACGGCTTAAGTCTGGGCACCGGCACCTTTAAATCGTGGGCTTTCATGTAGTTGGGACGCGTGAAACTAGAAGGGCAGCTCAGCTCGAGTGGGAGAGAGAGAGAGAACTTCAATCTAGAATATTCGCTGTCTTGCTGTCACACCTGTCCAATGGAAAGACTAAGGGAATTAAAATGGCAATAAAATTTGGAGACGGCAGACCCCAAGGCAGTTTGATATCGACCACACATACGCTTTCTGGCAACACTTGCAGAGGTTGGTGGCCCAAAGCTGTATCAGCAAAATGTGCCATTCCCTCCTCGGAACTACTAGCGGCGTAAATAGGGGTGGTAACCTACCTGGCCCTTTGTTCTAACGAGCACCATATTATTAACGTGTTGTCAAGTATTGTGTGTGTATAGACGTCAGCTATATGCATTAGAACTAATGCTACGTTCTTTACTGCTCGTCCACTGGGAGAAACGGAAATTCCGAGTAAGAAATCTTCCCATTTCCGAATGGGTGCATTTTCAACTTTTTTTTCCCCATTAAAGCTTCATTATTAGCATTGAAAATGGAGATTTGTTAGAATCACTTTAATATTATGTTCAGTCACTCTCACCTTTTCTATAAAAACGTGATATATTCAATAAAAGTTTAAATCAGTTTAGTGTAGACATATCTTCATTAAACTAACCAGTGTAATCACTGATCTATATACGAGTTTAAAACCGGCCATTTGGGAGCTATTCAGCGTTTTTCTTTTTGGTTATTTTTTTTGGTTACGTTCACACCAACTCCTCAATTTTAATATTTCCCACTTGGCGAATCTTAGCCGAAAAAAAATTAAGAAATCATTTGTTAAGTCGCTTCTACAATGTCAACACCTAGCTGTCTTTACACTATTTGATTATAATAATAATAATAATGGTCATTTAGCAAAAACGATAGCTAGATATCCAATAGTGTGCTTATTTATTGTCCTTGGTGAAATGTCCACGATTCTTGCGACACCAATCCTAGGTCCACTCTAGTGTAGTAATTTTTTTTTTTAATGTAAAAAATTTAAGCCATCAAGCTTTGTGAAAGCATTTTTGATTGATGGAAAAAGGAAAGAGCTTAGCATATTTTCCCATTTGCGTTTGATCCAAATGTCCTTTGATTGTTTTTTTTTTAATGACGTAATCCACAAAGGATAACGGTTTTACATTTCACTTTAAGGATTGCAGTGAAAACAAAATCTTCAAAACATAAAAGTACCACACGAGGTCGTCAATTTATTTTGTCAACAAAAAAACAAAAAGGCACTGGAAAAGGAGGGGAGGGGGGGGGGGGTAAAATTATGTAATAGACAAAATTTCATTTCAAGGGAAGAGGAGTAAATTTAAACAATATTATTGTTTGTTTTTTTTCTTCTATTTTTGTTCGGTCTAGTTTCTGTTTTATTTTAGGTTATTTCAATAATGTCACATAAGCTTGCATAATTTTATTTGAGGTAAACATTGAGGAAAAGAAGAAATTAAAAGTAAAGGGGGGGGGGGGGTATTTGGTCGAAAATTTATTAAATGGGGAGGTGGAAAGGGGCGAAATTCATGTAGTGTCGATGCTTTATCCTCAATTAGCTGTGTCAAATGTGTATTAACAATTTTATGTCTTAACGTCCTATGATTGCACATTAATTTACGACTCATCCTTGAACATGCCTTAACCCGACTGTCCTGTGTCCATAGCTAGCCAGAATTATTGTAGTTGAGCTTTGCAATGACCGATTTGATGCCGTGGTGGTCCATAGAACGAAGTGAAGCAGCGTTTCCTTGTTTCTCCATGACTCTATATCGGGTGGCTAAAATAATACTATAAAAACCGCTCAAACATTGTGTTGTTCTTGTCGTTTCGTCTTTTAAACCAGGATTCGATATAGCGAACCGACGCGGTTGACCGCTGAGCTCCATTAATTTTTGCCAAGCTGAGTAAAATATTCTGAGAAATATCTCCATGTCTAGAACAGTATGCTCTGGTTCTACTCTGAGCGTGCCGGGTTCGAATCCTGGCGCAGGCTAGGGTTATTTTTTTTCTCTGGTCTAGAGGGTGTCCCCGAGTCTACCCAGCTCTGATGGGCACCTGACCTTTAGTTGGGGTAAAGTAAAGGCGGCTGTGCATTGTGCTGGTCACACAATCACCTAATATGCCGTGGCCACAGAAACTGGTGAACGCTGCTTCACCGGCCCTATGGGTCAATTTTGAGTCTAACGGGATGGTTTCCTTTTTACTACTCTTAGCAGTTTGTGGAGACATTTCATGTAAAAACGATACATCTGTTTCTTTCAACCCCGTGTCTCTGATAATAGAGTCAATTTCTCAAATGTCTGCATGAAGTAGACAAGAATGATGGTTCTCTTTACGAATTCGGTTTGTATTTTAAATTTGATTTCTTTTCTTCTCCTTGCAAAAAAAAGCGTAGTCTTCCACGGCTTCCCTAGCCTTGTGTCATCTTTATGTTAATTGCCTATTCTTTATATCAATGTATAATGCAGTAATTTTTAAAATATTTTAAAACAGTGCCACCTATCCCCCCAAACCACCCTCTATAATTTTCAAAGATTTCCCGCTGTTTCTTTTAAAAAATAGTTTTGCGCTGTTGTAGACTACATTTCTGATAAAACATATTCTAGTTTTATACTTCGGGGTGATGGATCTGGCATGTTGCTGAATACAACCTTTACTCTTAGACAAGGCGTTAACGTGCTGCCAAACCTGTTGGTTTTTTAAAAATTATTATGTAGTAAAAGGTAGTGCAGCGCAGTGTTTGAATGACTTTTATTCTAGCAAATCTCAAGAATACATTAACGTGACATTAACATCCCTCCACCCCCACCCACCACAACCGTCAATACCTTTAGTTTTTTTCTTTAGCGATTGCTGTATAATTAGTTGAAAAATAAAAAGATTCCAAAAGTCAAAACAAGAGAAATTACAATCGCGGTAATTTCTTTTTTCTTGCCAACAGCGCGGCTTTGATAAAAAAAAATGCATCGGATTTCCTATTCAGTTCCTTACATATATATATATATATATATATATATATATATATATATATATATATATATATATATATATATTAATTATTATATTTCACCTAAAGAAGTTTGACAGATTACATGCTTTAAACTTTAACTTGGCATTGCATATTTCTGTTTGTCCCAAGATGGATTATTAAACAGAAAAGCAGTGCAGACTGGTTAACAAAACAAAATCACGGATTCGTTCTCACTAACACACACACCCATAAAACATTGAACCCAGTTAATGTTCTTTGGCAATATTTGGTTTTTCTTGGATATTTGATATTCTTTATTACTAAAAAAAACGAACAAATATCTTGTACACGATACTTCACTGAAAAAATTGTAGCCCTGTTAGCTAATCAGTTATAACTTTATAACGTATATGTTTGTATAAGATTTTTGAGAACATTGGAAAGGCCTATATTAGCTTTGTTATACGTACGCTTAGGGCAGAGAGTGTAATAAATATACTACGTGCAACAGAACGAGGTATGAAAATATGATTATATTTTTTGTGCCAACTTAATATATATATATTTGTTGTTGTTGTTGATGGCTTCCATTAGTCTCCTGAGACGACGGAATTTAGTGTGCCCTTGGGGGAATGTGTGCTCCTGGCCTTGCAGCTTCTGCTGTGGCTGTACAAGCCAACACGCGAGTGACAGTCCCTGTTGCACGCCTGGCGCAAGAAGACAGAATTAGTCGTGGGCTGGTCTCTTCCCTTCCTTCTGGTGCGCTTCTCGTCAGCGAGCCGTTGCAGGTTTCTTTCTCCTGCTTCCAGTCCGGAGGTCAGCGCTCGTCTCCAGCTGGACCTGTCCTTGGCAAGTTCCTCCCAGCTGTTTATGTCCATGGCTAGGGCTTTCATGTCTCTCTTACAAACATCACTAAAACGAAAGTGGGGCCGGCCTGCAGTCCTCTTTCTTCTGGCTAGTTCAGAGTATAGTATGTCTTTGGGTATTCTGTCATCGTCCATCCTACACACATGTCCTAACCATCTGAGCCATCTAAGCTTATATATATTTGTTATCAAAATATATAGAATTACTATCCAGTAATTTTCAGGGACGTAAGCTGCTAACATGCAACGCCGTTGTCGCGATATCATCTTGACGAATCCGAAGCCTGTGGCAATTCTAAGCCATTCAGAGAAATTCTAAGCGTTTTAAAGGGAGGGAACACAAATCTCATTGCCTCCCCCGCACATCAACATCTGCTGATCATACAGCTGATACCTGCTCACACGTTGAACGCCTATTACGGTATCTCTCTCCATGTTTCTCTGTCTTCCTAGCTCTCTCTGTCAATATCTCTCCCTACCTTTCCCCCACCTCTCTCTTTTTACATCTATCTCTATCTTTCTCCCTCTCTCCCAATATCTCCCTCTCCATATCCATATCTCCCACACTATCTTTCTCCCTCTCTCTCCTCTTCCCTTCCTCTCCACTCCCCCCTCCCGTTTGCTCTCTCTTCCCTCTCCACCATCTCTCAATGTCTCTTTCCCTCTCCCTTTCAATGTCACTCTCTCCTACTTCCCCTCTCTCTCTCTCTCTCTCTCTCTCTCTCCCTCTCTCTCTCTCAATATCTGTTCGCCCTGTTCTGGTGACTATAATAAGATGGACTGCGTGCTATATTCTTAGAGCTGAATAGTGAGTTTGCGCATGCACGCCGTCAATAAGTGCTATAGTTTTCCGTGCGCACAATGTCATTAATGACTCCTAAATTTGCCTAAAAACTTCCGCTGTATACCACTTTTGATTTTAATAATAATTTTCCATTGAGAAAATCTTAGCGAATTACTTAACCGGAAGTCTAGAGGACGTAGTGCGATCGGAAATTCCGAAAAGAAGATATTCGAGTTATCAAATAGCAGAAATATTAAAGCGAGCGGTCAAACGTATTATAGTCTTTGGTAAAACTTAAGGACTGACCAGAAATGGCATTGGTGGAATATATCTCTTTTACGAAACTATTAGCCTCCCCTAGTAGATCACATACAGAGCACGGGTGGATGGGCAGAGTTTTGTATAGATCTGGCTGCAAGATGAATTTATTAGATAACTGAGGCGTGATAACCATAAATAATGAAAGTGTGTGTGTGTGTGGGGGGGGGGGGTGTATGTTTGGGCAAGTTTTTTGCTTAAATCACATGGAACTTATTATTTAAGTGGTAGTTTTAAGCGTCATGTGAAATTAATATTAATTACTATTGATACAATTAATCAATAAAAGCAACAAATATAGGGGCAACGGGCTGATCATTATTTATTAAAGGAAGTGTGCGTCAATCAACTGATGCTCACAAGCTGCAATTGGCTCGCGGGTCATGGCTTGCCCACCCCTGCTTTATTAAAGACTAGCAGAACAAAAAAAAATGTCCTGTGAGCTACTTTTTATGCTGATTCAGGGGCTGTTCATAAATAACGTAATTAATTACGTTTCTAAGGAGGGAATGTTTGAAAAAAAAAAGAAATAGAAAATATCAAAAACACCTGTTGTCTAATTAAATTGAATTATTTTAAACAATACAATTATTTCGCATACAAATGTTGACAGTCAAAGGCAATGAATTTGAACTTTTTACAAATGAAACATATTTTTTTTTTCAATCGATTAGTATTTGTTTCTATTTGTTTGTGAGAAGGGGGAGAAGTAATATTAAAAAAAAAAAAAACTTATACAAATTAGGAGGGGGGGGGGGGTGCGAAGGAAGAATATGAAGAATGTTCAAACTATTGGTTTAAATACAGAATAAAAGGGAAGCAATCCATTTAATCACACTCCACCTAAGGGCACATTATGTGCAAGAGATAATGGAGCTGATAGTGTTATCTTTTTTTTTTTGTTGTTTTTTTGTTTTTGTCTGTATCGATTTGCTAGAAGAGAAGACATAGTAGTATTATATTTCAGAATTTGAACTTGAATGTTGGACTTTATATTTTATGAATGATTTGTTAAAAAAGAGGATATTATGTTACAAAGAATGATATGTTGCGACGAGGAATGATATGATATAAATGAAGATATTTTTGAAATACTGATTTTTTTAAACTTAGAATCGACAACCTACGCCTCTCGTTCCACACTTGACACGCAGATCGATTTTTTCAATGGAACGCGGAAGACCTCTCCCCTCCCAAAACCATAGATTCTAGAAGTATCTATCCCAATTTATCCATATTCCCGTGTAGTCGTTTCAGGCCCCACGAGAGGGGGGTACAGCCGGTACGCCGTACCGGGGCCCATATAAGAGTTTAGGGGGCCCATGAATATTAAAATTTGAAATTAAATCTGTAATTAAGCAAGTAATAGCCTTAAAGTCTTTATTATTTGATCTCAGAGTAACTGAGATTAATGTTAATATTATTTTAAGCCAAATGGAATATGAGTTTAAGAAACCCATTAGAGTTAAGCGGAAGGAATACGTAGTAATCATACAAACTGGGTAGTTAGTGTAATGCGTTAAAATGTACATATACATTCTTTAGTCATAAAATATTTATATAATTTTCAACTATCTTGTGTAATTTGATCATTTTAGCATTTTGTAAGCTATTTATTTTTCTAAAAGGAAACAAAAAACCAAACAAATTAGAAATATTAATGTAAAGAAAAAGGTCTAATTATCTCCCTTCAATTAAATTCTCCAAATTTAACGCTAATAGTACCAAACGACTTAATTGTTTTAATATAGCTAGTGTACTTCTGAAAATGCTCATCTATCTTAATTTGCCTTAAATTAGGGAAAGAGTTAAATGTTTTGAAATTGATTTCACGGAAAGATATGTCCAGTTTCAATGCAAATCCATTCCAGTTGCCCACACTTCAAGTGCTTTTGGACCCAGTCTTGTAGATGGAAGTTTAACTCAATGAAACGTGTTGGCATGTCATGAAGAACATTGGCTTCAACAGTCAGTTCTCCTCATTCAATAATGGATTTTATTTCATTAATATACATCTTAATTGCTTTCAAACAAGAAACGAATATATCCAAGACTTTACCTATACTCCTTATGACTTTCTATTAGAAGGGACTTGAGAAACTATACAATTAACTATCTTAACAATAGATTTAATCACAGATCGCAAGTCCAATGTTGGGAGCTTTGCATACAAACATTCCTGAACTAAAACAGTTGACATCGAGTGTGATTCCCATGTTGTTCGCCATGCAGCACCCACTAATTACGATGACATACGTTGTTTTCATAATATTCTTGGAGGTCTATCGCGTGCCACTGAAAATCGTTCTGCGTGCCAAGTCTGGCACGCGTGCCTTAGGTTGCTGACCCCTGGTGCACTTGAACATTTAGTTAAATATGCAAAGAAGCCTCATCTAGTTGTAATATAGGGCCTAATTATTTTCGATAGCATTTAGGATATCTTTTTTATTTTTTTTTCACCAGAGACACACAAATATAGACCTATGAGCCTTACAGTCTAACAGTTCTCCCTATTTATTAGCTTAGTAGCCTAGGCCTAAATACTGTATGTCGCTGCATACAAGTACAACAGTCAAAGCTAGTTAGTCGATCCTTTTACACTTTAATGATTTTCTGTGCGGTAACCAAGAGGGGAGATTGAAAGTATCATAATTTTAGACAAATGTATTGAAAATTGAAAACATTTTTTTTTGTCATTTAATAAAATGTATTTTGGGAAGAGTCTGTACACAAATAATGTATGTGTCAACTGTATTGCCACAGCAGATCTAGCCTTACATTTTACTGCACAATATACATTACTGGTGAATATTTACAACTGACAGGAGTAACACCAATAGTTAAATCACTAAACCTAGAAACACTAATAAGCAATCAACAGTGAGAGTCTCTTTTCCCATTTTATACATCTTTGTATAATTATTTGCAAGATCAATTCTAAAGCGGAGGAACAGTTACAATAATTTAAACTAAGAACTATAATATGTACTTGATTAAAATATTTTTGTAATAGACCTGTAAGGCTGTGATTGAAATGATTACACTCTAATGGTAAATGGTAACACTTATGACAGTTTCACAAAATGATCCACAGACCTTTTAAAAAGATATCTGATTTTTCAAACGTATGTAATACAAATAAATCATCAAGATATGACTAGTGTTAGATCAAAAAAGTGGGGCGGGGTGGGGGCCCAGAAAATATCTTGTACCGGCATCTTTTTTTTCTCTCGAGGGCCATGAGTCGTTTTCTTTTCATGTTTCTTAAGTGTTCGGGCGCTATCAGTCTCGTACCCTCGGCACCAAAGCTTACAGAGAGTGTTCACTTTCTTCAAACGTCATATTATTTCTTTTTCAAATTGACTTAACGTTGATTTTACCAAGTCCTGCTTCTACATAGAAGTCTATTTAATACAATTGTCTAGTCTAATACTTCATAAAGCGGCTTGGTCTATTTATTTTAAAGTGAACCAGATCCCTAAGGGAAGGGGGGGGGGGGAAGGTGACGGGTTAAGTGCAAACATATGACAATGGAAGAAAGAATGATATATTTGAAATCGAAATATGCTAGAAAGAAAGATGTGATAAGAAATGTATACAAATAAATATAAACATTAATACGTTGACGGGTAAGAAATGACCAAGAGCTATCATTATTGTTATGTAATATAGCGTCTGGCATTTTGATATGTCTGTTTCACTCTATACAGCTGTATGTCTCTGTTTAATTTATTCAAACGCATCGAAATACTAGGGGATAGTATGGAGCATATTTATAGGTTGATATAAGAATAAAGAGAGAGAGAGAGAGAGAGAGAGTATGTGTGAGAGTAAAAGAAAGGGAGGGGGAGATAAAGGGAGTAAGATAGTTAGATAGGTGTGAAATGTGAAATGTGAGAGCTTGTGTGAGATAGAGTGAATATTGGGAAGTTCGGGTGAAAAAAAGAAGACAACGAACATGAGAGAGAGAGAGAGAGAGAGAATGAGAGAGAGAATAAGAGAGAGAGAGGGGCAGAGAAAAAAAATAAATATACCATTAACCTAATTTCAACCAGAATGGTTGATTAGGTCAATTTTATCTTACACACAGAGAAGCCTTCACGCACCGTTGACCTACTTAATGTACTTGAGTTTATATAGGTCCTTATAGTGACAAGCCCAATTACAACAACTGCAGTTAGAGATGTCCAGTATATACCACGGTCTCAAATTACAACGCCATGTTGTTTAGCAGATACGAGATCTCAAGCAATATGTCTATGAGTTTCAAATCAGATGCATGACATCTATCAATTTGTCTAAGAGCTTTTAGACAGATGTAAGACATCTACCATTACATCTAAGAGTTTCAAGACATATACAAGATATCTACCATTACATCTAAGAGTTTCAAGACAGATACAAGACATCTATCATTACATCTAAGAGTTTCAACACAGATACAAGACATCTACCATTACATCTAAGAGTTTCAACACAGATACAAGACATCTACCATTACATCTAAGAGTTTCAAGACATATACAAGACATCTACCATTACATCTAAGAGTTTCAAGACAGATACAAGACATTTACCATTAGATCTAAGAGTTTCAAGACATATACAAGACATCTACAATTACATCTAAGAGTTTCAACACAGATACAAGACATCTACCATTACATCTAAGAGTTTCAAGACTTATACAAGACATCTAACATTACATATAAGAGTTTCAAGACAGATACAAGACATCTACCATTACATCTAAGAGGTTTCAAGACATACAAGACATCTTACATTACATCTATGAGTTTCAAGACATATACAAGACATCTACCATTACATCTAAGAGTTTCAAGACAGATACAAGACATCTACCATTATATCTAAGAGTTTCAAGACATATACAAGACATCTACCATTACATCTAAGAGTTTCAAGACAGATGAAAGACATGTACCATTACATCTAAGAGTTTCAAGACATATACAAGACATCTATCATTACATCTAAGAGTTTCAAGACAGATACAAGACATCTACCATTACATCTAAGAGTTTCAAGACATATACAAGACATCTACCATTACATCTAAGAGTTTCAAGACAGATGAAAGACATCTACCATTACATCTAAGAGTTTCAAGACATATACAAGACATCTTACATTACATCTATGAGTTTCAAGACATATACAAGACATCTACCATTACATCTAAGAGTTTCAAGACAGATACAAGACATCTACCATTACATCTAAGAGTTTCAACACAGATACAAGACATCTACCATTACATCTAAGAGCTTCAAGACATATACAAGACATCTACCATTACATCTAAGAGTTTCAAGATATATACAAGACATCTACCATTACATCTAAGAGTTTCAAGACAGACCCAAGACATCTACCATTACATCTAAGAGTTTCAAGACAGACCCAAGACATCTACCATTAGATCTAAGAGTTTCAAGACAGAACCAAGACATCTACCATTAGATCTAAGAGTTTCAAGACATATACAAGACATCTACCATTACATCTAAGAGTTTCAAGACAGATGCAAGACATCTACCATTAGATCTAAGAGTTTCAAGACATATACAAGACATCTACCATTACATCTAAGAGTTTCAAGACAGATGTAAGACATCTACCATTACATCTAAGAGTTTCAGACCAAACTAAATTACTTCGGTGTCCTGATTTCAAATAATTGATGAGCACGTCCTTGTTTTGTTTCAAACCTTAAATCTCCCAACTCCAGACCGAATAAAAAAAAACCAACTCATTGACAATATTTCGTCTTGCAGGATTTTTTATATTGTCGTAATTTGTCCCTTGTTTCCCATACATGTCTCGAGGCATTTTGGGAATTGAGTATGTGGTATGGCAGACAATAGTTGGCAGCCAAGGCAGATACAGTTTTTTTTAAATTGCTTCAGGTGCCAGATGCAAACATTGATCGACTTGAAAACTTAAATCAATTGTGATGGTTTAAAAAAGTTTAGTTATTGCCTTTGGTTTGTTTTTTTCGGAGGATCATCGATAAAACTTATCCAGGGCTTATCCGGTATTGAGTAAATGACTTGCCCCCAATATATCGAATTTTATCTTGTTTTCTGTCTGCCCCTTTGCGAACATCATCAACAGAACCCTACTTGTTATGGATTCTAGTAAAAGAGCTAATGAGTTGCCCCAACAAAGTCCTCTTTCTAATTTGCTTTCTGCTCCATTACTATCACTGGCAATTAGAGCCGACCGAAATTCGGTTTATGTTTCGGTTTCGGCGCCCAGAGGAGGCAAAGTTGACTCCTTCGGCGTAGTTTCGGTTACGGTGTAAGCCAAAAAGTTACCTTTCGGTTTCGTCCGAAACTGATATTGAATTTCGGTGATCATCCGAACATCTATTTTAACTGCAACGCTAATGCTGCATCTATTGCTCTGCTTATTGATAATTTTATTTAGTTAAACTGTTGCGAATTAATCTGTGTGAAGTAGAAAATTGAAGTTAATAATAAACGGATTTTTAATCTACACAAAAAAGAATGTCGAAAAGTGTGGGATTACAGTGCAGGATTTTTGGAATCTTCTGTTTGGCAATTTCAGTTTATCTTTCGGTTCCGGCCGAAGTTGTAGTTAAAAATTCGGTTTCGACCAAACGTGAATTTAAAACTTTCGGTATGGTTTCGTTTTAGACCGAAACACGAAACCATGAAATTGGTTTCGGTCGGCCTCAACTGGCAATACCCACTTGTACGGGGCATAGTAGTTGTTAAAAGGACTTGCCAAATAATTTGTCTTTTTCTTCTATGCGCTACAGACCCTGTTTTGACCACACTAGCAGGCCATTGAGGTCTTTCTGTGAAGTGACAAGTTATGGCGGGAATGACTTGCCAACAAACAAAAGTCATTATTTATTTGTTTGTTTGTGTTTTTTGGTGTGCATTTGAAGTGATACCAGGAGGTGTTGAAATGTGGCATTAAAAATTCGATTCACAATGTCGTAACACTGTCCTGTAGTGTAAAATATACACACACACACACACACACACAAAAGGCCCTAACATGACATTCGATAATTTCTTTTTTTTTTTCATTATCCATTCACATGGGATTGTTACAGATAGAACGTGTCGAGCAAATTTTTTCTGGTGTTCTTTTATTGATAGAATATGAGGAGAAACTGATTTTTATGGCCTTCTGTTACAGATAGAATCTGTGGAGGAATTAAAAGTGCTTTGAGCTTTTGTTACAGATAGAATATGTGGAGGAATTAAAAGTGCTTTGAGCTTTTGTTACAGATAGAATATGTGGAGGAATTAAAAGTGCTTTGAGCTTTTGTTACAGATAGAATATGTAGAGGAATTAAAAGTGCTTTGAGCTTTTGTTACAGATAGAATATGTAGAGGAATTAAAATGGCTTTGAGCTTTTGTTACAGATAGAATATGTGGAGGAATTAAAAGTGCTTTGGGCTTTTGTTACAGATAGAATATGTGGAGGAATTAAAAGTGCTTTGAGCTTTTGTTACAGATAGAATATGTGGAGGAATTAAAATGGCTTTGGGCTTTTGTTACAGATAGAATATGTGGAGGAATTAAAAGTGCCTCGGGTTTTTGTTACAGATAGAATATATGAATAACTGAAATGTAATGAAATCACAGAGGGGAGATAAAAATGGATCTACAAAATAATAATTAAAGATAGGGGAAGTAATGAGGGCCGAACAAGTAAACGTTTAATTGAAAGAAGGAAAATAATAATGAACGGAGAAATTATAGTTAAAAGATTGCAGATTTGTGTTAATTTTTGTTTTTATTCAGTTTAACAATAAGTTCTGGACTCTAATCCATAAGTAAAAGGCATGAAAATAAAAATTTCAAATCAATATTTTACGAACAATTGAAAATTATCTCAATAATGGAGAATAATGGGTTCTTAGAATAGCAAAGCAGCCAATAGATAATTATTCTTACATTTAATTTCCATTTACACCACAAATGGTTTAATAGAATTCCAACTTACAAAAGATATGCAGCGTACGAAAGTGCTTCTACAATAATTGATGACAATTATTTCCCAACAGTTTATAAAGATAAATAATTTATAAGACCCACCCAACCTGCCTGTACCATACGTTCGGCCCCAAGTTCTGCCGCGCGTTCTGCACTACGTTCGGCCGCATCATACGCTAAACGTTCGGCTCACACTCGGCTCCATGTTCGGCCCATACTCGGCACCACGTTCGGTCCCACACACAACTCTTTGACCACTACTAATAAACAACAATGGATTTTTTCCTTATTATGCTATTTTTTTAAAGACACTCTTTTACTTATAGCTTGGAACCATTTTTTCTTCAACGCCAGATGTCACCTTTTTGGCTTTAATTTCTGTTTTTATAACCTTAAATACAATTTTCCACTTTAAGATTTTTTCCAGTTTTTTTGTTGTAACTTTCTGTTGTTTGGTTGTCGCTGTCATCATCTAGAATGAGTACGTTTTGAGTCAACTTTATTCTGAGGTGGAATTCATGCATAAAATAAATTCACCCGAACTGGTCAGAAAATTTAAAAAAGAAGAAGAAAGAACATCATTTATAACTCTTTACCAATTTTAGGACTTAGACTCAGGGAGCAACTGTCAAGAAAAAAACAGTAAAATATAAAAATATGATATGACTCACAGTTGTTGTTGTTTTTTTTATCATTGCGACACTTCAGTTATTTATATTTGCGTCATACATAATGAATGTAATTACAGTTCTCGTTCGCACGAGGGGCTCACGTCTGCTGTAAAATGATAGTAATTAGGTGGCGCTTATTGAATGTCTTGGGAGTTAAACAACACATACCCTCGCCTCCGCTATTGTTGACAATGATGTAGATATAGGTTTTGGAAAAGAATAAGAGAAATTCGATGTATCAAAATGATGTAATATGTAATTATGTATTTGCAAAAGAAATCAAGCTTGTTTATTGATCGTTTGGAGGTTTGCAAAGAGGTGAAATGGCAAAAAAAAGTTACTTTAAATTTTCATAATTTGTTCCGATTCGAATTTCAAATAATTATTTTTATTTAAACCAAAACTGTGTCCAAAAACGTCAGAATATTTTAAATTCATTTTAAAGTTATAAAAAAAGGGGGGGGGGGGGGGAAAAGCATTATCTTGTTCCTAGAATGTGTGGAGATAAAATAGATTAGAACATCTTGGCTTAATGGAATATAGCGGCTATTATGTTTTCTCTTTTTTAAAAGGAGTACCACATATTTGTTTTCGGTTATTATTGTTGTATTTTTATGCAGTTTTAGATACTAACAATCGAATAAAAAATTTTTACAGAATAGACGAGAAAAAAACAAACAAGAACGACAACAAAAACAGTTTTATGAAACAAAAACAAAACAAACAAAATTAAGGGAAAAACAACCCACATGTTATTGCGTCGATGGTCTTATCCATAGAGATCAACATGTTACCGGATTTAAAAGTCTCTTAAAAAAAAGGACGATCCTTTCGATTTCTTTAGCTCAAGCTTAATATGTAAGGGGTGGGTCTAGTCATCAGCTCCAGGAATCTGTCCTTGGCATTCCGCCATACTGCATGCCGATCTTGGGCGTGTTCCATGAAAAGGGAAACCATAGGTACTTTTTTTCCCCATACGGTATCCGGCTTTACGTTGTATACCTGAACTTTCAACCCGGTAGCATTAACACCGGGACCTATACGTTTGTTCGTCCAGACACCGGGTTTGACGAGACGGGCACTGTTGCGCCTGTTCCACTGTCCCAACCGAGTTACTGTGTTCTCTCGCCCATTGCAATGATTCTTGGCTGAGCCACAGGGGGGGGGGGGGGGGCGTCCCCAATGCGTTAGTTCAAACAGGTATACCCCTTAAATTGAACTTATCGGTGGTTTACACACTTCGCCAACTTTGAGGCCCATGAGTACAGAAGTTAACAGATTACCATCTTTAACTGGCGCACATGACCTATAAGCTTACGTCTAAACTCACACACCAAGCGCAGAAAGCCAGATAAAAACAACTAGAAACGTCCCTTCTCTGCAAACATACACAGGATAAAAATATAGCGAACATTTCAAACACTCTTTATACGGATAATGTATGTACTTTCTCAACCATTGCCTCTGGCCGAAGGGCAAATGTTTTAGATGGCTGCTGGATTAGCGTGATGACGATAATGATGTCAATTGTCTAGAGTAGATGTCACAATAGATATACATTCTAACAAGCCACTTAGGTAAAGTTCTAAAAAAAAGTTTCATAACCCAGAATATTCAATACACAGTAAGACTATTGTAGATATATACATGAAATACAGGTACTGGTATGAGTAGCCAAAGACTATAATAAGATAGACAGCTTGCAATATTTTTAGAGTTTATTATTATTATTATTATTAAAACGGTAATGAAGTTAAAACGAATAAAGTTATAAGTAGAGTATCACCGTCTGACCGATATACAGGGCATGTGAAGCAGCGTTAACATGTTTTCCGTGGCCACGGCATACTAGGCGATTGTGTGGTAAATGCTCAGCCACCATCACTTTACCCCCGTCTATTTTACGCTAGCCATCTTAGCTGGGTAAATTTAAGAAAAAAACGTTCCAGAAAATGAAACAAAATTTTTATGGAATGTCGTGTCGTTTACTAGAAAAATGTTAAGTGTAAGCTTTCCGCCTAAATGAAATTTCTCTACGTGTGATCTTAAAATACTCGTTTCTTATTTAAAAATGCATCGCTTGCATAACAAAGAAAGTAAACCGATATCCCATTATTCGCATATTGGTATTTTAAGTGATTCTTACAATTTTATGTCATCTTTTTTAAATCTGTGTTAAAAATGAAATAATGGGTTTTATACATATTAATAATAATCCCTTTGCTTATTCACGCGAAAGCTACAGTATAAGATCGTCTTTAAAAAAATATTTTCTCATTATTGAGAAAATGCAAATTTAAAACTAAGGATTAGCAGTGTTCTAACACTTTCGGGCTAATGCTAAAAAGAAAATAATCTTTCAGTCTTGGGGATTAAAACTTTTAAAGCCTTTAATAATTATTTCTACTGGTAATAGCTGTGTGCCATATAATTTTTCCAATGGTAATAAATCACTTTTTTTATTTGTTGAAAATGTGACACGTCATTCTTCTTGCCTTCACGAGCGTTTCAGTAAACTAAAAGCCAGGTCTTACGTTTTTGAAGGCATGGATTTCTATAATGTATTCTTAATTCATGGTTCTCTTATCTATTAATCTAATCCTATTGACATTTAGCTACTTTGAATACACAATGCGCTGCGCCCAACTTCGCTGTCTTGTTTCACCTATCACGATGGACAGAAAAAAAACCAATACAAATTCATCCAACTCAAATAATTCGATGGAAGAGACAGATCACGCATAGCTGCAATACGAACCTGCATTCGGATTTGATTTATGTCCAACAAATCCTAAATACATAAATATCGCGGCAAAAATATCATATGTTCATGCTGAGATGCAGCAACTGAAGAAACGATGAAAACGAAGACTATGTTGCTGCCAACTTACGTCACAAAATTAGATAGTCTCAATTGTTAAAGTTCTGGTTCATTTTTACATGTTCATAACTTATTTCTAATTCATTTGACAAACAAAAATAATGACACAAGATAATATTATAGACTTAATTTATAAACAACAACAAATCTTTGTCGTTTTATAGTTTTTTTTTACTAACTCGCCTTACGTTTCTAGTTTAGCTAACTCGCCTTACATTGCTAGTTTTACTAACTCGCCTTGCATTGCTAGTTTTACTAACTCGCCTTACATTGCTAGTTTTACTAACTCGCCATACATTGCTAGTTTTACTAACTCGCCTTACATTGCTAGTTTTACTAACTCGCCATACATTGCTAGTTTTACTAACTCGCCTTACATTTATAGTTTTACTAACTCGACTTACATTGCTAGTTTTACTAACTCGCCTTACATTTATAGTTTTACTAACTCGACTTACATTGCTAGTTTTACTAACTCGCCTTACATTGCTAGTTTTACTAACTCGCCTT
The DNA here is from genome assembly GCA_949126835.1 of Anisus vortex. NCBI lineage: Eukaryota > Metazoa > Mollusca > Gastropoda > Planorbidae > Anisus > Anisus vortex. The sequence continues at coordinate 11,011,518 of OX421494.1, read as the reverse complement.
ACATTTCTAGTTGTACTAACTCGACTTACATTGCTAGTTTTACTAACTCGCCTTACATTGCTAGTTTTACTAACTCGACTTACATTGCTAGTTTTAATAACTCGCCTTACATTGCTAGTTTTACTAACTCGCCTTACATTTCTAGTTTTACTAACTCGCCATACATTTCTAGTTTTACTAACTCGCCTTACATTTCTAGTTTTACTAACTCGCCTTACATTTCTATTTTACTTACTCGCCTTACATTTCTAGTTTTAATAACTCGCCTTACATTGCTAGTTTTACTAACTCGCCTTACATTTCTAGTTTTACTAACTCGCCTTACATTTCTAGTTTTACTTACTCGCCTTACATTTCTAGTTTTACTAACTCGCCTTACATTTCTAGTTTTACTAACTCGCCTTACATTTCTAGTTTTACTAACTCGCCTTACATTTCTAGTTTTACTAACTCGCGCTTAGATTTCTAGTTTTACCAAAGACCATAATAAGATGGACCGCTTGCTTTAATATTTCTGCTATTTGAGGACTCGAATGACTTCTTTTCGGAATTCCTGATTCCCTTTTGATTGTACTCTTCAGTTTTATTTAATCGCTATGATTTTTTTCTCAATGAAAAATTAAAATAGAAAGTTCTATACATTTAGGCAAACGGAGGAACGTAGAACTCATTTAAGACAACGTTATTGGATGCGCACGGAAAAAAATATTTAAAAATCTAAAAATAGAGCAAGCAGTCCATCATAATTATAGTCTTTGATTTTACCATCTCGCCTTACCGTTCTAGTTTTAATAACAATATCATTAAAAAAATACGAAATTAATTGCTTTACTACGATCTTTTATATTATTGTCCATTTAATTGTTCCCATTCTGGGATTTCATAACATTTTTACAAAGTTAAAATACGAGTAATAGGATAGTTACTGAAAAGATCCACTGACGAATAGTTTAATGTAACCCAACAATAAAAAAGATATTTTCTATCTTATATCTGATATTGCTTCACGGATTATCAGTACTTTTTGTATAGTATTACTTTTTGATAAGTTTCTATCTTTTTTTTTTATGATGTTGTTTACTAGAACGAGGCAACCCGTTTTCTACCAGAACGCCACTCGGGAAGAAAGATAATTTATAGGAAATGTAATTTGAAGTCCATCTTGAGAGAAAAGTGAATAGGTATTTAGCAGTCACTTGACTTTTGATGACATTTCAAATTGCTTATTGAACTTTGCCGATATAGTGTTTGTCTATAGATCACAACTTCTTGCTATTTCAGACCACTTAGCATGGACTATACACATTGTACTAACTCTAAGTAAGTTTGTATGCGGATATAATGTTTGTACGTATAAAACAACCAGTATTGAATTGTGTTTTCCTTACGTTTTATTATTGTTTTATTGTAACTTACTGCGTCTATATTTTTACATACGGTTTGAATTTCGCCCAGTAAAGATATATTTCAGGAAGAAAACGAATTTCATAATGAATCAATAAAGATATTTTATCTTATAAATACATTTTTTCAAGTGTTGTTGATAGTTGATAATTTTAGCGACATAAACTAATGTGAAAATCGTTGAGCACACGTATTTTAGCCTTTGTAGACATTTAGGTCAATACAAGGATACGGTGATGTCACGGGAAAACTGTGTGTGTTTGTGTTACAGCGTTTTTGAAGACCAACGTTGTGAGAAAGTGCAGCCCAAAATAGAACTAATTGGCGCCAAGAGAGCCAAAGCATACGTTTAGAACAAAGCCTCGGGCGAGTCTGTAAGCTGCAAATTGAAGACGTGGAAGCAGTTAAATGATAGAGCCCGACTGGACAGTGTGTTTGCTCAATATAAGAAACGTCCTTGTATATTAAAACATCGTCTCCACGGACAGCCAAGAATTATTGGCTAAGAATTCCTTGATAACAATATAACGGACAACCAACCTACCATGGTGTTATATTAATCTGTGCTTTATCCTTTCTTTCTTTGCATCTTAGAAAATATGAAACTCAACACTAATGGAGATAATAAACTGCACAATAGGTGCATGCATATATAAACAGAACAAGTTTAATTATTTTAGAGACAGGTCTCACATATTGGACAAATACAAAATCACAGGTGGGAGAAGTCTGCTCATACATGCTTGTCTGATTGAATCACCTTCCGTCACCCTTGACAAAGTCTGTCAATCGCAAATACGCAATTTTACTTCGCTTGCATATAGATAAGGTCGTACACAAATCTCTTGGAAGGATGGGGAGGGGGTGGGAAGGGGGGGGGACTACTTGACTCGTTCTTTGAGCATGTCCGAGTTTCATAAGAAGAATCGGGTTCTGACAGATGAGGCTGCTCTAACAAACTGTAGTGTGTAGCACCCGTGTGTCAGCTAAATGCGAATACTATAAAATGATTCCGAAGACTCAAAGTATAGCTTTAGACATATAGGTTGAATCGTTACATCACTCTCTACCTGGCTTAGCATGTAAAGGTGTCGCTACTATACATTTACAGGGGTCTAAGAGAAATTTATGGCCCTGTCACCTCAGGCTCATCTCCGCTCCTTGATGCAGAAGGCTCCACGCTTATCACTGACAAGGAGAAAATCTTAGAAAGGTGGGCGGAGCACTTCAGGAATGTATTAAAGACACCCTCTTTTGTGGGCCACGAAGCCATCGAAAGATTAACACAAGTCCCGGTAAACAACACACTGGAAGCTGTCCCAAATATGAATGAGCTAATGGCAGCCATCCGACAAATGTCAAATGGGAAAGCCCCTGGCCCCGATATGATTCCTGCTGAGATCTATAAAGAGGGTGGTCCTGTGCTGTCAGGTAAACTGCTTTGCCTACTTCAGACCATATGGGAGACAGAAACGGTACCACAGAACCTCAAAGATGCTTCCATAATTCACCTCTACAAACGCTAAGGAAACCGACAGGCCTGTGACAACCACCGCGGAATCTCACTGTTGTCCATTGCTGGCAAGATCCTGGCTAGAATTCTACTTAATCGCTTAATTGTACATCTGGAGCAAGGTCTACTACCAGAAAGCCAGTGCGGCTTCCGCAAGGAGCGCGGCACGATCGACATGGTATTCGCAGCTAGACAGCTCCAAGAGAAGTGCCGAGAGCAGAACTTAGACCTGTATTCAAATTTTATCGATCTGACCAAGGCCTTTGACTCAGTCAGCAGAGATGATGGCCTATGGAAAATCATGGCAAAGTTCGGCACTATGGTAAGGCAGTTTCATGACGGTATGCAGGCTCGTGTCCAGGACAATGGAGAGATGTCTGAACCCTTCCCAGTGACAAATGGCGTCAAGCAGGGATGCGTTCTGGCTCCAACACTGTTCAGTCTAATGTTCACAGCCATGCTCAGTGATGCATTTAGGGATGGACCTGAGGGTGTAGACATTAGGTACCGCACTGATGGCGGGCTGTTCAACCTTAGGAGACTCAAAGCAAAAACAAAGGTCAGGTCTGACACCATTCATGACTTACTATTTGCCGACGACTGCGTTGCGCTCTCAATGCCGGCTCTGAAGCTGATCTGAAACACAGTGTTGAAAAATTTTCCAGTGCATGCTCAAACTTTGGACTTACCATCAGCACTAAGAAGACAGAAGTCCTGTACCAACCAGCCCCCGGAAAGCCCTACGTCGAGCCAAACATCAGTATCAATGGTGAAAAAATCAATACAGTAAACCGCTTTACGTATCTTGTCTCAGGGTGTTGTCATTGATGATGAAGTAAACCTCCGTATCTCAAAAGCCAGTGCAACCTTTGGAAGTCTGTACAAAAATGTTTGGAACAGAAGGGGCATTAGCACCCAAACCAAAATAATAGTCTACAGAGCAGTCGTGCTCCCTACTTTACTATATGCATGTGAGACTTGGACTGTTTATCAACGACATGCTAAGCTCCTAAATCACTTCCACACAAAAAGCCTGAGAAAAATCCTAAATATCAAATGGCAGGACAAAATTCCAGACTTTGAGGTACTCGCCAGGGCAGGACTCCCAAGCATCCACACAAGTCTGATGCAGTCTCAACTGCGCTGGGCTGGGCATGTTATACGCATGCCTGACTGCCGTCTTCCAAAGAGGCTCTTCTATGGCGAGCTAAAAAACGGTCAGCGAGCTCGCGGAGGTCCAAAAAAGCGATATAAAGACACCCTCAAGGCATCACTCAAAGCGTTCTCCATTAAAGAGGACTCCTGGGAGGTGCCAAAGACCGTGCGTCATGGCGCTCAGCGGTCCATGAAGGAGCAGCTCTTTGCGAAGAGCAAAAGCAGAGAGCAGCTGAGTCCAAGAGACAAGCCAGGAAAGATCGTGCCCTAGAGCCCATTGTCGACGCTCTGACCTTCCCCTGTACGGTTTGCAGTCGTACCTTCCGCGCAAGGATAGGCCTCTTTAGCCACATGAAAACCCACCGCACAGCCACACCCCATACTTCATAGGACGACAAAAATGGTCATCGTCGATCACGACGGACGAACAACAACTATACATTTGTGTAACTCTTCGTGACCTAAACCACTGAAAACGTGCGCAGTCTTTGGTTGAGGCAGTGACAGAGTTATGAGATTAGTTTGCAGTGCTGTTCACATTGAGCTCTCCATATTGAGCTCTCCATATTGAGCTGTCAACTTTGAGCTGTTCACATTGAGCTGTCAACATTGAGCTATCCACATTGAGCTGTCAACATTGAGCTGTCCACATTTAACTGTCAACATTGAGCTGTCCACATTGAGCTGTCCACATTGAGCTGTCCACATTGAGCTGTCCACATTGAGCTGTCAACATTGAGCTGTCCACATTGAGCTGTCAACATTGAGCTGTCCACATTGAGCTTTCCACATTGAGCTGTCCACATTGAGCTGTCCACATTGAGCTGTCCACATTGAGCTGTCCACATTGAGCTGTCCACATTGAGCTGTCCACATTGAGCTGTCCACATTGAGCTGTCCACATTGAGCTGTCCACATTGAGCTGTCCACATTGAGCTGTCCACATTGAGCTGTCCACATTGAGCTGTCCACATTGAGCTGTCCACATTGAGCTGTCCATATTGAGCTGTCCACATTGAGCTGTCCACATTGAGCTGTCCACATTGAGCTTTCCACATTGAGCTGTCCACATTGAGCTGTCCACATTGAGCTGTCCACATTGAGCTGTCCACATTGAGCTGTCCACATTGAGCTGTCCACATTGAGCTGTCCACATTGAGCTGTCCACATTGAGCTGTCCACATTGAGCTGTCCACATTGAGCTGTCCACATTGAGCTGTCCACATTGAGCTGTCCACATTGAGCTGTCCACATTGAGCTGTCCACATTGAGCTGTCCTAATTGAGCTGTCCACATTGAGCTGTCAACATTGAGCTGTCCACATTGAGCTGTCCACATTGAGCTGTCCACATTGAGCTGTCCATATTGAGCTGTCCATATTGAGCTGTCCACATTGAGCTGTCCATATTGAGCTGTCCACATTGAGCTGTCCACATTGAGCTGTCCATATTGAGCTGTCCATATTGAGCTGTCCACATTGAAAAAAAGATTCACCAACCTTTCCTCGGACAAAGAAAGCAAACAAAAAAAAAAGGAAATAGATAAAAAGAAAAGTATATGCGGCCCATTTACAAGCGCGTGATCTGTGGCGCACGTGTACTTTTCTGAGCAGAAGTACAATGTAAGGGCGCGTGACCGGATGTTTGCGCAGTAGGCTTTGTGTCAGGAGGAAGCAGAACAAGTTCCGACCAGTGGAATGAAAGGCGCGCTGGAAGACGGACGTTTTCAACTAACTAGAATAAATGGGAGGACAAAAGGTTAGATCAAATATAGGCAAGTGCTATGGGAAATAAATCAGACGTTCTTACGAAGGCTAATACATTAACATCATTTAATTAACACATTAATAAAGATGCAAGACTAGACTCGTACCACGGATGAGCGTAGGACGCAATAATCTTCTTTATAGAAGGAGCGTCTGTAATGTATAAGATAAAAGGTTTGTTTTATACTCCCCCACCCCCCATATTTTAAAATGTTTACCGGTGTTTCCGTTGTATTATCATATTAGGCGAAATATAAATATGATAAATGTAATAATTATATATTTTTTTCCCATTAATATGAAAACAAAAAGTTACATTTTTTTAAAATAAATACACTTTGACATAATATGTTAACGTTACAATTTTTTTTTTTCGAAACAAAATTTTTGTATTAGTTTCGTCAACTAGGTGTATGACCAAATCTATTGATTTTAGCATTAAAATACAAAAACACAAACAAACGCAAACACTCACATTGACAAACAAAAACATTAAGTAAAAAAATAAACTTCCAAAGCTCACAACTCACCAGCATGTCCAGCCAACGATCGCAATCTTTTTCATGTCAATTTTTTTCATTTTATTGTATATTGTTATATGTGTGAGTCATCACTCAAGGTAGAATTGTTTGATGCGGTCATCGAACCAACGGTCTGTGATTTAAGACTCTTAATTTTTTTTTACAGCAATAGTCTTTGATTTAGGACTTTTAATCTGTCTGGGGGAAAAAATAATATCAACGAGTTCCCAAGCGAGGAAACGCTCTTAGCACGGGATGCTTGTGATGAGCGCAGTGTCGAGGGTCGGAAAAAAATTATATTAAGTGTCGAGTCCAACGCCAGCCCCTGACAGTTCAGCGTCACTCCTGTTGTCTTCCTCTTCTTATTTTTGTTGTTGCTAGTTTGTCTGTTTGTTTGTAAAGCGTGAACGTCTGTTAAAATATCTCCTGAAAGAAACTTCGTGACCAGGTTTTAAAAAACCCAAACCTTGTGTTTCGCTGAGATTGCAGATGGGATAATGAACGGAAGAACAAAGAAAATCACTAAATAACAAATGAAAAGGACAAACAAACATGGACAATAACAATAAACAACATTGAAAAGATAATAACAGAACAACAATGAAAGAATAAGGAAAGGTTCTTGAATAAGGAAGTGTAAACTTTTTGACCGCGGTTCTTTGTTTGGAAATAACATTTTTATCTTCCTTTTTGACTTTGATAAATACGTTCACTGGAGGTAAAGTTTCTATTTTTGTCTGTTTACTTAACACTTAACATTGATTGATCTCCTTTAGATAGAACTTTATTTCTTGAATAATCTCGAGCTTCTTTTTTATCTTCTATTCATTTATTTATGTCATATTTTCCGTTACTTAATTGAACAAAAATTTTGTTTTTAAATTTAACTTTTTGTTCTGGTACAAGGTGATACATTGTTAGAGTTCATGCAAGAAAACGTAAGGTTAATGGGTTCAAATATTGATTAAACAAATACAAGATTTATATTGTTTACTCGAATATGGAGGAAATATTTACAAATTATAAAAAAAAATTGTTTTCATAAAAATAAAACAATAATGCACATGTGCATTTTTTTTAAAAGGTTCTTCGATTCTTATCATGTTTTATCTTACATATTACATACACTTCTTCTATAAAGAAGAGTATTGCTTCCTACGCTTATCCGTTCGTTTCTAGTCTTGCGTTTTAATTAGTGTTTACTGGGTTTCCCGCAACCCATTTCATGTCCGGATGCCACTCACGAAAAAAGTACGTATATGTATTTGTTCTCGCATTTGAGATAAGAAAAGTTATATTTTTTCATACGTTTATCTGAGCATAGTAAAAGATATCTTTTTTTCTAACTTAGAATATAATTTAATGCGTTTTGTATTATTATTACTTTACGCTTTGCTCTTCTGTCCTCTTGTGTTTTTAGGTTTAGTGATCTAACAATTCGTGTTAGTCTTTTTACGAGAAAAAACGTTGTTCTTTTACGGTTTGTTTAAAATTTGTGTAAGGTAATGTTTATAACAGTCAGTGTCGGCCAATGCTAGTAAATTACTTTCTTTTTTTTGTACTGTTGAAGATACATCCTTTGTTCTGTAAATCATTAGACTACATTGCTACCTACATAACATAATTTCCGTAAGCATATTAAAAACAAAAAATGTATTTTCAGCTCATACTCCGTTCTGCTATAATCTTATTCCTCACCCACTTGTAAATTTCATTCCTTAATACGTAACATTATCTTCTGGACTTGTGTTTGATGTTATCACCCATTAAATAGCCTTGACTAATTTAAATACGTTATATTGGAGTTTTTTTTTTTTTTAATCACTGAACTAATCTACGTAAATTGTGACTAGATCTTTGTTTTCCAAAATGTAAGGGGTGTTACCCGGTAATAGGACACGAATTCATAGAAATGAAAAAGAAAGAAAAAAGGTATCCTGTTGTATTAGAGATAGTGAAGCATCCTCGTCGGGCCTATTTTATATATATGGAGCCCGTGACGAAGCCTTCAGAAGTTTTCGTGACGACAGCATACTAGGAGACTGTGTGGTCAGCACAATGCAATATCCATCCACTTTCACTTTAGCCACATTTAACTGTCAGGTGCCAGTCAGAGCTGGGTAGAATCAGAGACACCCTCCAGACCAGGGAATTTGTTCTAGCCTTTAACAGGATTCGAACCCGGAAACGTTTGTGTACGATAGCCGAGCGCGCTAAAAAAAAGTATGTCAGGTACTCTAAATCAAACTTTTGTCAGGTACCTGTTAGGACTGCGTAGGAACAGGTATTCTGCCCTCGTTCCCTTCCAGATCAGGATGAAACTTTCATGAGATTTTAATTCGGATTCGAACCGAAGACCTATATAACTGTCATTCCTACTCGCAGCCTCTCGAACGTAGTTCATAATGTAATAATAATGACAATTCGTGTATGATTAATTCATCATTTGACACAAAAATAACCTAACCATTCATATATTAAGGTAATGATTAAAGTAACCAGTTCAGATATTTCTCTAGACATTCATTTGTCCGGGATCACCACAGGTCATCTCAGACCCTAATACGCATGCCAATAACTGTTATTATTAACAACTAAGGAATTACCTTTAGACCAGCCTATACCAATAACACATCCATAGAACTATAATTACACTCGACTATAACAATAACACATCAATAAAACTATTTTTTACACGAGACAAATAGCTTAACCCATGGAAACCCGCAAAATATACATACACAATGCCAAAGATGGTTAATTTACTGAGCCCAGTCATGACAGCTCGCCATACTAAACATTATTAAAAAACCCAATTTCAATTACTCAAGGGAAGTAACTCTTTTGACATAATAACTAGGTATTTTCCCTTTTTTTTTCTTTCGTCACTTATCATTGGTCTACTTTAAACTTATTAATGATATACTACTGATTTATAGCACAGTGTATAACTCTATTAGTGTCGCTATAACAGAGAGATAAAGATATATATTGTTTAAAGTACATTTTGAAGACATGTGGAAACATCTCTCAGCTAATGAAGAAATACAACAGCAAAACAACAACTTCAACAACAACACTGTAATACAACTCTTTCGGAACATTTTCATATTGGCCAAAGCTTTACCATCAGACCAGACATAATAGAATCAGGGCAGAGGTCTGTCTAGTCTGGTGGTCACAGATTTACATGTCTGGGTAACTCACTGCGAGATATCAATAAGTCAATCAAATAAATCAACGAAAAAGCTAAAGTCAAGGTGAAGTCAAGGTGAAGTCAAGGTGAAGTCAAGGTGAAGTCAAGGTGAAGTCAAGGTGAAGTCAAGGTGAAGACAATATGAACCAATAGTTTCTCTGTATAAACATCTCTGTATATATAGTAGACTGTGTGTGTGTTCAACCAATCATATTTGTTAATTTAAAGACACGTGACCTTATTGTCTCATTATATACTTTTGCGATTTCACTTGGGACATGTGTCTTCGCTAGCTAAGTGGACTGCCATGCGGGCGACCCGGGTTCGATTCTCCAGTTAGGCCTTATTTTTCTAAAAATAATTTGTCAATTAGTATTACTTTAAAAAAAAAATATTGTAAATCTACGAGCAACACTGAGCATTTTAGATTTTTGATAAATAATAAGACTTGCCTATTTTTTACCCGATTACAATATTTATTTTAAACTACTTTCCTAAAAGTCTTCAGTAAAAAAAAAATCATTACTAGAACAAAAAAAACTATTGTATAGACCAGGGGTCTGCAACCATTAGATAATTGTGTGCCAAAGTAGGATTTCTAAAGCATTCAGCGTGCCAAAAGATTAAAAAGCCACTCTGCTCCGGCACGCAATGTCTCGTAGAAGCGACATTAATTCATTTGTGTTTGTAGGGTCTTCCGCGTGCCATTGAAAATCGCTGTGCGTGCCAATGCTTTTAAACTTTGCATTCGTTAAATATCTCATGGATCATTTCTTTTCGCACACCTAATTAGGAATTTAAAATAAAGAACCAGCTGAAAGAAAAGTGTGTGAGTTCTATTTTTGCTTGTTTTTTCTTTCCTATCTTATAGTTTGTCTATGTGTAAATAAATGGACATGACCGTTCTAATTGGGAGTTAATCAAGCCGAGATTGGCGAAACGCAATTTGCAGACGATGAAATTGATGTCCTTGGTTATCGCCCTTGATGTCTATCGCAGTTGAGGCAGTGCTTTGAGGGCAGACATATTCTTGCCATGTCCGCCATCGAGAACACTTGTGTCCTAAAAACTTGTTTGCCGAGAAACCCTAAAACTGCAATAGTGGTTCATGGGAATTCCAACAATTACACACACACTCATACACAAAAAACAAAGTTATTACATTTATACTCAAACTTTAACTGAGAGACACGGCAATGATTTCCACAAAATAGATTTAAAGCTACTTCTTGTGCAAACCGTCAATTATTGTTGTCATTGAAATTTGATTAAATACTAAAATCCGTTGGCTAAAAATGCTTTAGAGACAGAACTAATAAAAAAAAAATTTGCAAAGATCACGAGATTTTTCACGATTGAGAATAAGACTGTTTTAAAATGTTTTTATTTTATTTTCTAACTGCGAAGCTAAAACTTTGAACAAATGTGGTCCACGAACTTCTTGACGCTTTAAGATGATTATCGTGTTTAGTTGTCACGTTAATCCGGTTACTTTGCAGTAAATTTATCGGCAGTATTTGGATTTGATATAATATTTCGGTTGTATACGCCAATAAGGGAATACTTTACTGTAGGCCAACGTGAGGCACAGTGGTCGAGCGACAGCGTGTTAGTCTGCCGTACCGAAGGTCCTTGGATCGAGTCCTGGTGAAGGCTAGGATTTGTTCAAGGTTTGGAGGGTGTCTCTGAGTCTACCTAGCTCTGATGGGTACCTGACTTAAGTTGGCTGGGCATTATGCTGGCCACGCAATCCCATCGTATACCATGGCCAGAAAAACTGGTGAACGCTGCTTCACCAGTCCTATGGATCAATTTGGTCCGATGTGATATTTTATTCTACTACAAATTAATTTATAAATATTTTAACAATGTAATCAACGGGTATGATCTTGTGGTAGCATGGCGTGGTTCGATTACCTAGCAGCATACGAAGGTCCCGGGTTCGAGTCCCCGTGAACTATTATTTTTTGCCAGGTCTGGAGGGTGTCCCTGACTCTACCCAGTAGTCGAGCGTTAAGTACGGCACTTGGGCAGTATGCTGGCCACACAGCACCTTGTATGCCGTGGCCGCAGAAACTTGTGAACCCCGCTCCACTTGCCTAATGGATCATTTGGTCTGAATTTTTTTAATGGTTTCTTACTTTACTCTTGCGAAGAACAAATGGATAGTCTCAACTGTGAACCTTACTAACATCATAGAATAAAAAATATTATGTTGTGTTTGTAGTTTGCTTCAATATAATTCACTTGATCGGATCGTACACATTTTCTTTGCAATACAACAACACGTATAACAATATTCTTGAATTTATAAAAAAGACACGCGGCACTTAAATAGGTTGCCTGAACAAACCAGGAAAACTAGCAGCTTACCATCATTTCAAATACTAATCAAAATGCAAGACTAGACTTAAACCAGAAATACACGTAAGATGCAATAAACTTCTAAATATTAGAAGGAGCGTCTTCTACAGATAAGATGATATATAAACCCTCATCAATTGATGGGGTTCTAGTGAATGTTTCATGATGGGGTTCTAGTGAATGTTTCATGATGGGGTTCTAGTGAATGTTTCAATTGATGGGGTTCTAGTGAATGTTTCAATTGATGGGGTTCTAGTGAATGTTTCAATTGATGGGGTTCTAGTGAATGTTTCAATTGATGGGGTTCTAGTGAATGTTTCAATCGATGGGGTTCTAGTGAATGTTTCAATTGATGGGGTTCTAGTGAATGTTTCAATTGATGGGGTTCTAGTGAATGTTTCAATTGATGGGGTTCTAGTGAATGTTTCAATTGATGGGGTTCTAGTGAATGTTTCAATTGATGGGGTTCTAGTGAATGTTTCAATTGATGGGGTTCTAGTGAATGTTTCAATTGATGGGGTTCTAGTGAATGTTTCAATTGATGGGGTTCTAGTGAATCTTTCAATTGACACGTCTTAAAGCTGTTCTAGTATGGAGAAGATTACTGGTATGGAAGAAACAGCAAGCACAATGAAATAACAGACACACATCGATGTCAAAATCTGACAAGAAAAATATATACAATGCACACATAATTCTAGAAAAAAACTCTCAATTTTTTATTTATTATTTTAAAAAAATGTGATTTATGAGATTATTTTTTTTAGCGTCAGTGATTGAATATCCGATGCTGACATCAAATAATAACAGTAATTATAATCTCTACTTTCTTTCAAATCGAACTTCTTGGGGGCGGATGGAAACTGTTTCTGGTTGTTGTTATTGATGTTTTGTTGTTCGTTCTGTTGTTGTTTAGTTTTTTTTTGACAGATATAATATAGGGAATTAGGTTTGAGATGTGTTAAAGAAAATAATAAAATGATCCATCATACTAAGAGAAGAAACAAGAATATTTAAGATAAAAGTATTTTGTTCTTTTATTGAACTTCGGGTTAGCTTATTAGTAATTGGCTTAAATGCTCTTAATAGACTGCCAATCTTATGGATACGTTAATATCTTAAACTGGTTTAACGAATAGTTAATGTTTTCTAACTCTTGTCATTTTAGGAGTCAACAGTCTCGAGAAAGGATACATTTCTATTGAGCAAGTCTAGAAGCATGTGGAAGCATCAATAACTGCAATGAAGAAAAACAGATAGGATTTGATTCGGCTGGACTGGAGCGTAAAATGGAGCACGTATGTACAATCTATCTATCTTTCTATCTATCTTTCGATGTATCTTTCTATCTATCTTTCTTTCTATCTCTCTATGTATCTACCAAAATATCAATATATCTCTTTATCCATCTATCTAGTTAACTATCTATCCTTATAACTATCTATCATCTTCTTATTTATTTATCTATCTATCTTACCGTCAGCATTTTTTCTGCATGTCTGTGTTTAAAAAAAACCTATTATGTATAAAAACTTCTTAAGATACTCATTTTAAGAGCCGCCTTAAGCTTTAAACGAGATACAAGTTCAAAGTAGGCTTAAGCATTATAATATCATACTTCATCCCTGTAGGAAATAATATATATTTCACCCCTTCCCATTGCAATAATATGAAGCAGAGCTTACTCACGATAAGCTAATAGTCTACCTTTTTAATAACTAGGAAAATTCTTTAAGTCTTATGCTAAGACTGCTTCCATAAGACCTATATAAGTCTACTATTGTAACAGAGAATGTGAAAGGAATCTAAACTTCTAAACTCGATTGACCAACTTCACTCTTTATATTTCTTAACAACTTTTTTACTCACGTTTTAGGTTTAAAGACGAGCTGGCGTTTGAAAGGCGCCCTATCTCTACGCCACCTTCCCCACGGGAAATTATATATATATATATATATATATAGTTCCCCCCCCCCCAAAATAGGAAACCCGATTTCTCTTCAGCGTTCTCCACTAGATACGTCATTGTTTCAAAAACCTTCGTCAAGCCGCGGGTATCTTTATTTTTTAGCAATAGGCTCAACGCGCATGCGTTGACCACGTCATGTGGAGGCTGCAGGGATTATGTCCGTGATTGGCTATTTTTAATTATTGTTTGTTTCTTGTTGATAGTTGTTGTTTTTTCAATACACGGATTATGCACCAATGATTATTCAAGCCTCTGTATTCCATCTCCGCATCACGTAACATTTTTGAGCTGCCGCTTGTAACAAAAATGTTATTTATTCCTGTCTTTCCTTGTGACACCATAAGTTCTAGAAAACGTGCGCCAAAAGTATTGAAGAATTTGTATTTTCATAAACAGTCTGTACCTCGGGTCACCAAAAATGCAATCTTTCTCGGCTAATTGTACTACGTAAGCTCTGGACAGATTTTTTTATGTCAGTATCCCGGCCATATTTACTTTCCCCAAACATTAGGCTGTTTCCAGCCGAGCTAGACATAATAAAAGTAATTTTTGTCTCCTTTCAGGCCATGTCTAGAGTTGCAAGGTGTCCTGTTTCGACCCCTACTGTCGGTATTTCATCAGACTGTTCGATATAAAATACAAATAAATACTTGACAGAACGAAAATCTGAAGGGGAAAAATTATTTTGTTATCTTTCCCGAGCGACCACGGCGTTGTTAGTGACCAGTCATGTTTATCGCAAATTAAACTTCAACAGTGGTCAACCTTGATTTGTGTACGGTCACTGACATTTCCGAAAGGCGTAAGTGGCGTGAAATCGCCCCCCCCCCCCCCTCTCACTCGAAAAATTCAAACCAAACATCATTAGAAACTCTCCGAGTTCAAAACTCTGAGCGCAATTGCAAAATTGTAAGTTAGACTTTAACCGTAAAAATAATTTCTTAAGAAGGCATTCATGTAAATCTTAAGGACACGATAAGAATCTAAAATGAATCGGGACATACTCTTACATTTTTTTTTTTTTACATTTCTTAATACGGTTTGGGGAAAGTTTCTGAAAGTTTGGGAAAACACCAATGTTTGAAAAAGTTTGCGAATTTCTTTAAAATGGACAATACGCCCGAATAATACTAGTTTTATTCTTTTAAAAAAAAAATAAAGTAAATAACCATGTGATTGTGTTGAGAAAACGTTAAAAAAAACTCCTATTATATTTTTTTTCCTTCAAAAAATTACTTTATTAAAAATATACTTTTTTATTTGGATTACCTATAAACAGTACTAGTTAACATTGATACATTTTACACTCTTCAGTAAAACCTGATTAAAATTTGTGAATTTTTGTATTTTTAAGGTAGAGAAAATTGTGGAAATTTTAACATGAATTACGAGAAAGAAGTAAGAACCATCCTGTATGTAGACTTATATTTAAGCCTGACTTGTTTTTATTTACATTTTATATACACAGTTTAGACCAGGGATCGGCAACCTAAGGCACGCGTGCCAAAGGTGGCACGCGGGGCAATTTTCAATGACACGCGAGAGACCTCCAAAAGGTGTTTTATTATTGATGAAAAAAACAACTCTATAGATCTATTTTCTGGTAATATATAGATCAATCTTGTGTGAAATCAATTTCAAAACATTTTACTATATATACTTCCCTTTACAAAAACATTTATTAAGATAGATAGTTGGGCTTTTTCAGAAGTACATCGAATCACTCAAAGCGAGTTTCAAGATTTTTTCATACTCAATCAAGCATAACTGGCTTGGTCGTACTGCAACCTTCTTAGATGTGGATGGTTTTTTATTTTTTTTATTAAGTGTAGGGATAATGGCGATTTTAAAACGTAGCCAGTTGAATTTTAATCATTTAAGGAAATGGGCACCGAAATGTGCCAATTTGTTTAAAAGATAAACTCCTTAAGGTTGAATGGACAAATAATTAATGCACAAAATGTTTATTTACAATTGTATAACGTAAATTAATTTAATACCTCTTATAATTAAATCTTGTACTGAATACCATAATGCTAGATTATGTAAAAATAATAATAATTCATCCAATTTTGTAATCATTTTAATAGAAGGGAGATAATTAGCCTCATTTATTTCCGCTAATATTTCTCATATTATGTTTTTTATTTTTATTTTGTAAAAGACTAAAAGTTCTACAACTTACAACTTTATTATGACCAGACAGTAAAAAGAAGTTGAAAATTATATAAATATTTTATGACAAAAAATTATATGCACATTTTCTGAACATTACATTAACTACCCAGTTTGTATGATTACTTTGTATCAATTATGCTCTACGATAGTTTTCCACTAGTGTTTAATAGGGCGTTTGCAATCCCGTGACAAAAAGCACGTGATTTGTGTTTACTTTGAGTAATGGTGTACAAGTAACAATGGCCGTTGTATTAATAAAGTTTCATAAAGGCTCAAGCTTTTTTTAAATGATGTGTTGTGTTTTAAGTCTTATTAAGATTTAAGCTGTATTATGTATGTTAAATAAAATAGGCTATTTTATTATTATCATAGACATAGATCATAGACGATGTGAGCCTATTAGTGACTTGACTAGATAGCCTATTCACCCAACACTATCACTTGACATCGTAGCCTAGCCTACGAAACATTAAAAGTGTAGGCCTATAAAGTGAAATTGAAAGTGTAAATAGGTCTAGCCGGCCCTAGTCTAATCACATTAATCAATTAATCTACAGTACTACTATTTACCTCCTTTTTTTTTAGTAGGATAGCCAATATTCAGATGTGAATTTTGCATGATAAAGAAGTAGGCTACTTCACTTTCACCACGTTACATTTGTACCTCAAGTGGGTTCTTTATTTACACAAATACGTCACTAAAAACCTAAGCCACGCCCACTAAGAACGCTCTATGAGGATTTAACTTTAAAAAAGTAAAGAACATACCTGAGAACAAAATATTAAAATTAATATTAGCAGTTGATAGAGCACAATCTTGACAACTAAATGATAACCTTTACAAAATAGTTACCATAAATGTGAACGTTGATAATACAATTTTGTATTTGGTATAAATGCTAATAATAAAGATGATAATCACATACCGGGTACACAATGACTTTAAATTCAATAGAAAATGTTTTAACGATTTCTCTATAGAGTTCCTTTGCTTTTGGCCTTTGTCTAGCTACGGATTTAAATTACTTACTTGTCTTATAAGAAAACAAGTATAATAGAGCAGGTTGACTTTTAGTCTGTTGGCACGCTGAATGATTTAGAAATTCTAGTTTGGCACACCATTAGCAAAAGGTTGCCGACCCCTGGTTTAGACTAATTGTACACAATTTTCTTTGAAACTGTATCAGTTTCGGTAAAAGTTCCTTGTATTTAATTTGTTTTCTGCATTTATTCTAAATTTAAAAATTAGTGTCTGCATCACTCGGCAATTGGCAACGTTGTGTGTCTGTGTGCTGATTAAAGGTGTTTTCATTTGTATAATTTATTTGGTGTTTTAAATTCGCTTCACATTTTATATAATGTATATTTACATTAATAAAATAGAGATTGAAATTAGTTCATGGAAACGGGTTGCCTGAACTGGTAAGAAAAACGAACAATATAAATGACTTTCTCAACATGAAACACTTAGTTATTTAACATTTTGCTTTTTTTCTGTTGATTCCAGAGGGAGGGGGGGAGAAGGGGTATGCGAAAATGTTTGTTTTTAGGTTTTGAACTTGAGTTTCAATAAATGGAAAAAGTCGAATTGTAAACACATTTAGAAGTCTAATTTCTTGTACATGTAAGCTTACTAAATTTCAGATGTTCACCCTCATTAAAAAAAAAAAATTCTTGATCTTGGAAATCTGAATCAGTTCTATAACTAAATCTAATTATTAAGTGAAAAATTGAAGTAAAGTGGACCAAATTGATCCATAAGGCCGGTGAAGCAGCGGTCACCAGCTTCTGTGGTCATTACTTTACCCAAACTTAGGTCAGGTAGCCATCAGAGCTGTGTAGACCCTGTAACAGTAGGAATAACATCCACTGACTGTCTTCTTTAACGATGCTGATAAAGCTATCTTCTGTCTCATTGAAACGTTATAATTAGCCGCTACAACTGTGGGCATGTGGGTATTAGGAAATGCCCAATACATTGTGTGTGTCTTGGTGGTCATTGTAACGGCAGCCGCTGTCATATGGTGGGTTGAGAAATATAATGGGAAAACTTGGCGCTCAAAAGGCTGTCGCCCACACGCGCGCAATTTTATTTTATTTTTTTTTCGTCTCGCGCGACAGAGTTCATAAACAAGGTTACGGATGGCGAGATAAACCGTTTTATCAGACTTTTACTACATGTAAAAGATGCGATAAAAAACAAAGACAGAACAGCTTAGCAATTGTAAAGGCAGAGGGGAAAATATGTGGACCAAATATATAGAGAGACGAAATAATTATTTTCTGCGAGAATGGTTTTCGAGAAATTATCATCCAGTATTATTTCAAACAATTGACACACAATTCCGAAAAGATAATTCCCAAAGCATAATATATCATTAAAGGGGCTTCTCAAATAACTGTCTCTACTAAATTGTCCTGTGGTCACACTAAGGTGAGAGGGGCACAGACTGGCTTACCGAAGGTCCTCGGTTCAAATCCTTTTGAAGGCTAGGATTTTTCGCTGGACTCGAGGGTGTCCCTGAGTCTACCCAGCTCTGATTGGTACCTGACATTAGTTGGGGTAAAGTAAAAAAAAAGGCTGGGCATCGTGCTGGCCACACATCCCCTAGTATGCCGTGGCCACTGAAACTGGTGAACGCTGCTTCACCGGCCCTGTTAGATTAAGTATGATTCAAATGATTAGATGACTGTTTAATTCAGGTGATTCGATTGACCCGTGATATCGCTGGAAGTAGGGCGAACAGGTGGGTGCCATGTCTACACCCTTGCGCCCGATTAATTGCTTAGCGTTTGACATTAGCCCTTGAATAGACAAAAGAATGGATGAATACATAAACACAAGGTTCAATGACATAAGCTCATGACGATAAGCGATCGTTAGTGAAAGGGCGCCAAGAACAAAGAGCAGAATCAAGAGCCTGGAGTAATGAAACGAGCCCGAAGTTTCCCGCCAAATCGCTACATTTCAGTCCATTGCTACAGCACTAATTTCATTTTAGCCATTTTTTTTTAAATATTAGGCTATTAGTTGTGTGTTTCTTTCCCCCCATCCAATAGCTCTTTGAGCCATTAGCAGTATATCATGAATACGCGTATACTTGATGGATATTTTCTATTTCATACACACAGTAACAGTACCAGCAGCTTCTCGCGATGTATCGATACCTCCCACGGCGCATTCATCCCCTCTCGGCTTCCCCACTCGCCCACTTATCTACTCATTCTGCTCTCCCTCCTCCCCTCTTTCTCCGCCTCTTTGCCTCCACACCCGACAACTTGCCCGGTCCACTTCACCATAACTTTCTTTTTTCTGTCTCCCCTTCCCCCTCCACCCATCTCGTCCGCACAAAGCGCATTCTCCTAACAATTCAGACAGTTGTTTGCCCTTGGGTTTGCAAACATTGTCTCCTCCCATCCTCATATCCAGCCAGAACATCGGCAATAACCCGGGCGAAATTAGGAAAGAAAATAAAAGAGTTATCCGCCCTTAACTAACTCTTCCTTGCTGCAAGAAAATAAGAAAACACACGCACACTTAAATGAAGTTGAAAGGTGATAATCCATCGGTCCTTCTCTGTGCTATACCTTGTAATCTTATTTTTCAGCACCGTAATCTTTGGTACATTAAAACTTTATTCACTCCACTTTTGCTACAAATAACTTTTTAGGATCGAAGAGAAAAAACAAGCAAAATAAAAAAAACAAAAAAAAAAAAACATTGATACATTTTTTAATGAATTCTCCAACCCCTAATTGCCATCCACGATGGCCTAAAGGGGTAATTAAACCAAAATGCCAAAGAAGACTAATTATATTTTATAGTTATGTCATTTCTCTTCGCTGTTGACCTATTAAATGTCCTTTATATTCTTTATTGACTGATTTCATGTAATTTATCTTCTCTATTGACCTATTTCATGTCATTTATCTTCTCTTTTGACCTATTTAATGTCATTTATATTCTCTATTGACCTATTTTATGTCATTTATGTCCTATTTAATATCCTTTCTCTTCTCTATTAACCTTTTTAATGTACTTTATATTTTTAATGACTTTTGTAATGTCCTTTCTGTTTGCTATTGACCTATTTAATGTCCTTTCTGTTCTCTATTGATTTATTGTATGTCCTATCTCTTCTGTATTGACCTTTTTACTGTCATTTCTTCTTTCTCTATAATGACAACTTTTTTCTTTTCATCTCTAGTAATTGATGTTTTTCTTAAGGTAATTGTCATTTGTCATTTATTACTTTTACCCAGCAGTGTAACTAAAGGTGTGTATGTGTGTGGGAGGGGGTGCCCGGCAACAGGCGCCAAAAATTTGGATAAGGGCCAAACTGACACTTTCTTAAAGCTGACTAGTAAATAAAAACGAACTTCTTACAAAAGCGCCTATTTCAACTCCCGCACAGACAGACGCAGATATTGACCCTAGTTACACCCACTGTGTTTAGCTGTTGACACCTTCACTGTTTTCTAATCTCTATTTCGGTATTTGTTAACTTTTCCTTGTTCAATTTAACGACCTGTTTTCCTACCAGTATATTGACGGTTGTGGTGTTTTTTTTCCCTTTTTAATTGACACTAGTCAACATGTCCACCTCTTCTATTATACGCCTGTTTTAAGAATTCACATAGTTGACTTTCTTGTATGTATCGCGACTGCTACACGTCGTGTTTCACAACTTCTACAGCGCTCCAATGTTGATGCTATTTTTGATATTCAACGTTGACATGGAACATATTTAGATTTAGGCCTATCTGTTCTTGCTTTTTTTTTTCTTATTTCTCAGGACCAACAAAAACAGATCAAAAACGTTTTAATTGTTCGTACCTTTAGCAGCTGTCAATTGCTTCTTTGTCGTGTTTGTTGTCGACAACAAGCATGCAACATTCATTTGATCTTTTTCCTCACATTATGCTTATAAGTCTTAGAAAAACTTCAATGAAACTCTGTCATCTATTTATACATCTTGTTTGTATGTTATGCAATATTATAAGTAGTTTAAGCACACTTTTGAGCAATCAAAATTATCGTTTAAATTGTGGACTTTTCCTCCCGAATCTAACGGCGTCTCCAATATGCAATGAAGAAGAAGAAGAAGAAGAAAAACTTCAGAAAACTCCACACAAAAATTATACAGAGATAAAAACATAATTTCAATTATTGTAAGTGAAATGACTATGTCTTATACATTCATTGTATCACCGAGCGGACATGCGTGCATGAAATGGGTTGTCCAATCAAGCCTTTTTTTTACTGCAATTGACAACAACGTACGTCAGCATAAATAAATGGCAAACTGGACGTCGACTGTTCGGGAAAGTTTATGTGCAAAGATCTCATCATTAGACTTTCAATCTGTGATTGAATCTATTGTTAAGATAATTTTATAGTTTCTTATCCTGAATTGAATTAAATGCAATTCAAGTCACTTCTACAAGAAAGTGATACAGAATAAAGAAAGTTGCTGCTGCACACAGTGTTCGTTAACTTAGACGAGGTTAAGTCTAGGATAGATTTTTTTTTTTTTCTGGAAGCAAAAAATGAAATTGTTTTTTAATGAATTTTTTCTTCGGTATTGAATGAGTAAAACTAACTGACCGTTGAAGCCGATGTTTCTGACATAGCGACACATTTAAAAGGACGGGGTCAATCGGCACTTGAACTGTAAGACAGCTGGAATGGATTTGCATTGAAACTGGACAATTTGCACTAAAGTCAACCTTTCAAAATATTTAACTACTTCCCGAATTTAAGACATATAAGATAGCAGATAGATATTTTTTTTTAGAAGTGGGTGGAAGCGCTCTCAGTGGAATAAATGTAACACAACAGAACTACATCAAGCAGCAATAAAATTCCAAACCAATTTTCTTACTAAATACAATATACATAGTCCAGTTGAAGATATTTGGCAATTCAGAAAAACCAACTTAAAAGCAATAATGGCTGATTCTGTGCCAACAAAACAAACATCAAATAAAATTAACAAATGTTGGTTGAACACTAAACTAAAGAAATTGTGTTAACGAAAAGAAAATCTATTCAAAAAGTTTAAGGCAACTAATTCAATTAGACTACATAAAAAATACCTAAAAATTAAACATTTAACTCAGAAACTAAGCAGAAAGCTGCAGAATGAATTTGTAAACAATGTATTTTATAAAGATAATAATAAAACGTCTGGTCCTACATTAAATCAAGAAAAATGGACACTACAGGAATAGCTCCACTAAAAGGCCAAAACAATGAAACTTCTAATATGAAACTTATATAGTATTGTGTTGCGCCAGCAGGCAGCAGTGTGTTTTCCGTCTCTACTTTGAGTATTTATGTGTCTTCTATGTTCACTTTAGAGTGTTAATTTTTATACCTGTGGATTTGTGGAAGTTTTCTCTTGACAATAGTATAATCATTTTAGTGTTTCTTGATACGTGTAAGGAGTGATTAATTAATTAAATTATTAATGAATCTATAAATAGCCTACTGTACAACAGGACTGAGCCTTTTTCTTAAACTGGTCTCAACTGGTCTATATGTTTACCCGTTCCGCTCTAGTAAACCGGTGTTTACAAACATTTCTGACGACACACTAGTCCTATTGTGTGTTGTGTTTGGTTTCTTATTCTGATCGTCTTAAGTATTTTAAAAATGAATCACAGCCTTCTCCGTAGTATTGGGAAAATATGCTCTGAGTGCCATACCCGTGTCGATAACAACGTTTTTCAAATGATTCGTTGTTTTGGCATAGGGCGTCGTCTACCTACAAGACGCGGGACAAGGGCTGGAAATCTTCATCGTATTTGGCATAACCTGTCTTCTAAACCTGCCTGGGCTACTCCTGTTGCGAGTGTGCTTGATCCCCATCAATCTGCGCCTATTACATTCGCAGTGAGTGCTAATTCTGACCCACATAATACTCATTTCAAGTCTGGATCCAATGACATTCGTCGGCTCGGTGTAGGGGTTCAAGCACCCACAGGGAGAGGAACTAGGGCTGGACGGCTTCACCTTGACGTGTCTACTCCAACATCCTCGCTAACACCTCTAATCCCTAATGTGACCAAACAATGCCCGGTAATATCGACTATTCATTCTGCAGGCGTTACCATCGGCCTCTTAAATACTCAATCTT
The DNA here is from genome assembly GCA_949126835.1 of Anisus vortex. NCBI lineage: Eukaryota > Metazoa > Mollusca > Gastropoda > Planorbidae > Anisus > Anisus vortex. The sequence goes on along the minus strand of OX421494.1, from coordinate 10,988,311 downwards.
CCGTCAAAAAGGCTTTAGTTATATGTGATGTTATAACTGAGAAGTCGCTTGACATTATGGTTATCACTGAGACGTGGCTTCACGAGGGTGGAGATGAAGTAGCCATTAGGGACATGACGCCTGATGGATATGCTTTCTTCCACCGTCCTCGGTCAACAGGTCAGAGAGGGGGTGGCATTGCTGTGATTCACCGAGCCTCCCTAATTGTTAGATTGTGCAAGGACACCAGTTTTAATTCCTTTGAGTCTATACAATTCACCATCTCTCAAAGGAAAATGACAGTACGCACCGTGGCTCTGTACAGACCCCCACCTTCTGCTTCAAATGGTTTGAATGACAACGTGTTTCACGAGGACTTTGGAAAACTTGTGTCGTCCATAAGTTCTAAGAATCTCCTCATTCTTGGTGACTTTAATGTTCATTGGGATGAGTCAGATAATAGGCACACTCGCGACTTTGTTCAATTGTTGCACTCGGCAAACCTGGTACAGCATGTTTCGGAACCTACACACAAGGATGGACATATTTTAGACTGGGTTGTGTCACGATCTTGCAATGATGGTTTTCTTAAGTCAGTAAATGTTGAAGATCATCTTATATCTGATCACTTTCTTGTTACCTTTACCACAGATATGGAAATGCCTGCTGTTCCAATAAAGAAAATTCAGGCCAGGAAGTTACGAAATATAGATATGGACTTATTTCGCGATCATCTTTCAAGATCAGATTTGGTTATATCACCACCTGATGACATCTCTCAACTAGTTCTACTCTACAATAATACTCTATCTTCCATGCTGGAGACTTTTGCCCCTAGGACTGAATTGTATGTTAGAGATAGACCCAATACCGCTTGGTTTACACCCTCCGTTCGGATGGCTAAATTAGCCCGACGTCAGGCAGAGAGACACTGGAGACTGAGTGGCCTTGAGGTGGATAAACAGATGTTTAAGATAGCAAGGAACAAGCTTACAAATGTGATTAGACGTGCGAAAGCAAAGCAAGTTCAGTCTGCTCTGGAGGCTGCTGGCACTGACTATCGAAAACTGTTTTCCATAGTGCAGAATCTTCTTGGAAAAAATGAATTAAGTCCAATTTTGCCTGACATGAGCAGCGAGCAGGCTGCGGAGGCTCTTAATGAATTTTTTAATGAAAAAGTCGAGACGATTAGAAACAGCTTTGATAATCATACTACTCCACCCACTGCGGAGAAGTCATTTTCTGGAATTTCTTTGTCAAATTTCCTCCCAGTTTCCGAAGAGCAGTTGAGGCGTCTTATTTCTGTATCTAAACCTACATCCTCAATTGTTGACCCCATTCCAACGAAGATTGTGTTGGACTGCCTTGAAATTCTGCTTCCAGTTTTAGTGCGTATCATAAATGGTAGCCTGGAGTCAGCCACAGTCCCACAAATGTTTAAGACTGCAGTCATCAAGCCTTTATTAAAGAAAAAGGGGCTCGATCCTAGTGACTGCAAGAGTTTTCGGCCAGTATCTAACCTTCCCTATGTATCGAAGCTTCTTGAGAGGGTTGTCTCTCAGCAGCTTTTACAACATCTAACGACACATGACCTGATTGATAAATTTCAATCTGCCTATCGTCCTGGACATAGCTGTGAGACGGCAATATTACGTGTTATGAATGATGTTCTATGTAGTGCTGACCGTGGTGATCTGACTATCTTAGTTCTGTTGGACCTCAGTGCTGCCTTTGATGTTATCAACCATGACTTACTTTTATCAAGACTTCAATACGAGATGGGCATCACTGATACTGCACTTCATTGGTTTACTTCCTACTTGGCAGACAGGACTCAGAGAGTTTCTATCAATCAGACCTTATCAAAAGCCACTTCTCTCATCTGTGGCGTACCTCAAGGTTCAGTTTTAGGGCCTATCCTTTTTGCTGTTTACACTAGCCAGCTTGGCAGAATAATTGATAGCCAAGGATTATCTCGCAAACTATATGCGGATGATACCCAGCTGTACAAAAGCTTCCATCCTGATCATAATGCTTGTGCTGCCGCTGTTAATGCAGTGGAAGAATGCTGTCTAGCGGTGAAAGCGTGGATGACTGCCAACAAACTCAAACTGAATGACGACAAGACTGAGGCAATTATGTGCGGTTCAAACTTCAATCTTAGGAAAGTCGATATTCCATCTATTAAAGTAGGGGCCTCTGATATCTTTTTGTCCAACACTGTCAGAGACCTGGGCTATATCATTGACAGTAAATTAACAATGGGTCCACACATCAGTACTGTGGTTAGGGCATGCTCCTTCCATCTTCGTGCCCTGGGTCAGCTGCGACCTCTGATTAATAAAAAAACAGCCAATGCTTTTGCTGTTGCAACAATACAGTCAAGACTAGACTATTGTAACAGTTGCCTGTGGGGTTTACCCCAGAAACAACTGGATAGACTTCAGAAAGTTCAAAATACTGCAGCACGCATTGTGTCACGAGTAAAGAAGCATGACCATATCACTCCAATTCTCAAAGAGCTCCACTGGCTCCCTGTGACGAAGCGCATCGATCATAAGATTATGTCCCTTACCTATGGATGCGTGGATGGCACAGCACCTGCATATCTCAAAGAGCTTATACCGAAGCATGTCCCGTTAAGGATGCTGCGATCTTCAACACAATCTCTCCTGGAAATTCCAGGTTTGGAAGGTCACAGAAAAAAGACTCTTGGTGTACGCTCGTTTGAATCTGTGGCGCCTACACTGTGGAATGGCTTACCTGAGACACTGAAAAACTCTGTGTCAAAAAAAGCATTCAAGAAGAATTTGAAGACTTTTCTTTTCAACTAAGTTGATGAAGTACACATCCATCAGCAAAATACTTGTTTAAAACTATTTTAAAATGTTATTGTCGTTTCGTGCCTCCATCGGCCGAAACCTTGTTTAAAACTATTTTAGAGTGTTATTGTCGTTTCGTTTTTGTGAGCGCGCTGAGCATGCTTGCATTAGCATGGAGTGAGGCGCGATTTAAATGACCAATTAATTAATAATGATAATGAAACTAAAGCTAATATCCTAAACACACACTTTGCATCATCTTTTTCAAATCCAGGTGACAAAGAAATCTTCATAAATTTAAACGAACTAGAAGAGATAGGAAATATAAATGTAGATGAATAAGGCGTTAAACAACTCCTAACCAACTTAAAAGTAAACAAAGCTTCTGGTCCAGATGAAATACCAGCAAGACTGCTTAAAGAACTAACTAATGAAATATCTCCAATCTTTAAAATACTTTTTCAGGCCTCTCTAAACCAGGGCAAAGTGCCCAAAGATTGGAAATTAGCCAATGTAACCCCCCTTTTCAAAAAAGGAGATAAATCTGACCCCGGAAATTATAGACCCTTTTCCCTAATAAGCATAACATGTAAACTACTTGAACATATAATATATAGTAGTATAAGTATAGTAAATCATCTAGACAAACTTAATGCCCACACCAACATGGGTTCAGGAAAAATAGATCATGTGAGACTCAATTAATAGGCTTAATAGCTGACTTGTCTAAGGGATTAGATAATAACACCCAAATTGATGCTATAATACTAGACTTTTAAAAAGCATTTGATAAAGTTCATCCTTTTAGTCTTCTTAAAAAACTTAAATACTTTGGCATCTCTGGTCCCTTACATCAGTGGATTCAGGACTTTCTTATAGGCATAGAACAAACAGTGATAATAAATAGCTCTAAGTCATCACCAATAACAGTAAACTCAGGAGTTCCACAAGGAACTGTTTTAGGGCCCCTACTATTTCTAATTTACATTAATGAGCTGCCAAATTGCATCAAAACAGGAACAAAAGTAAGATTATTTGCCGATGATTGCATGAAATTTATAGAATAATAAAGACAGGAAAAGATAGTTAACTTTTACAAAAAGACCTAGATGAACTACAAAAATGGGAATCAAACTGGAGTATGTCTTTTCACCCAGAAAAAATGCCAACTAATAAGGGTATCCAAGAAAAAGAAACAAATAATAGCAAACTACTTCATTCATGGTTAAGAACTAACTCAAACTAACAATGCTAAGTATCTGGGAGTAATAATAAATTAATGATAAGTTATCTTGGAACCCTCATATTGATGAAGTAATTAAAAAATCAACCAAAACATTAGGATTCATAAAAAGGAACTTTTACAAATGAAATAAGAATATAAAACTAGAATGCTATCTCACATTAGTTAAGCCTATACTAGAATATGCAGCATCTGTATGGGACCCATCAACTAAGGAAAACATTAAAAAATTAGAACAAATTCAAAAAAGAGCTGCAAGGTTCATAACTAGTGAATATTTTCAATTAACAAGAGTAACACCATTAGTAAAATCACTAAACCTAGAATCACTAGAGGACAGAAGGGCAAAGAGTAAAGTAGTAATAATACATAAGGTATTAAACTCTAATTTAGAAATACAACACAATAACAACCTGTTGCAAAGCTCAGATAAACATAAAGACAAAAACACTTTCCTTGTCCCTTATGCGAGAACAAATGCATATAAGTACTCTTTCTTCCCGAGTGGCATTCGGGCATGGAATGGGTTGCCTGAACAAACCAGGAAAACCAATAACTTAACATCATTTAAAACTAATAAAAATGCAAGACTAGACTCGTACCACGGATGAGCGTAGGAAGCAATAATCTTCTCTATAGAAGGAGCGTCTGTTATGTATAAGATATAAGATAAGATAAGATAGTGCAGTTTCTAATCAAAGAAAGACTTTCAAATTCATGGACTCGTGTTTTCTTACCACATAAAGCCTGACTTCTAATTAAGTAAAGTTAAGTACCCTTCGGACCAAACTGAACATAGGGCTGGTGAAGCAGGGTTCACCAGTTTCTATGGCAACGGCAAACTAGTGGATGTGTGGCCAGCACAATGCCCAGCAGCCTTTACTTTACCCCAACTAATTCAGGTACCCATCAAATCCTGGGAAAAAATCCTAGCCTCGAACCCAGGACCTTCGGATCGCCAGTCGAACGCGCTGCCGCTCGGCTACAATGGACCATTACTACTTCTTAATTAGAGCTTAATCTTTTTTATTGGCCGAATATTTTGGCGATTTTAAAATGCAGGAAGTTGAATTTTAAACATCCTTAAAAATGGGCATCAGAATATGCCAATGGGAAGACAAATCTGGAAGGAAGCTGCGTAGGTAAGTCAACTGATATTGTCATGTGCTAATCATTCGCTCTACTTCCAGCTTTTGGTTAAACTTACACAGAGATTTTATCTCAGATGATAGCTGTTTTAAGCATAGAAAGAGGTCACTTACGCTTGACGACTCAGAAGTGATTAACTATGTACCAGACATTGAGCAATTAGCGAAAAGCATTAAAGGACAAGGCGTACATAAACTGATACAGACCAATTACATTCAAAGGAGTTATTATTCTCATCTTCTGTTATAAAACATTAATAGAATTAATTCTAAAACAATTTTTTTTACACAAATATAAGTGGCTTATATACTAGAATTATATTATGTAATTGATGTTATTCCTTATGTTTAAAAAATAAAGTCTTTAAATCGATAAAATGCAGGAAATATTTTTATAGAACTGTTTAACGTAAATTATTATTTTATTTCTAATTACATCTTGAGATTAATACCATAAAGCAGGATTTGTATTAAGAAACAATAATTCATAAGTAATATTAGTAGTATTACAAAACATAACTTGCTTAGCATCACAAGGGCCGTATTTAGGATTGTGGGGGCCCTGTACCCAAATTTATGTGGGAGTTCTCATGGCCACGGCTCTGCTTTTCACATAAGCATACCTCCGAAAAATGCAGTTAATTCATGTTACATTCTGTTAAACCATTAATAAATGTTACGTTGTGCCTTGCTTGGTTGGACTGGAGCGCTTAAAATTGTAGAGGAATAAATGAATTTTATTTTACATTTTCAACGAAAGAATGTGGATGTCACTAAAAAAAATATTTTTGATAGGTGTGGGGGCTCCTTTTGTGTGTGAGCCCCTGTTTCCATGGAACATTGGAACAATGCCTAAATACGCCACTGTGCATCACTATTATCACATTTTGAAACGTTAATTTAATTGAAGGGAGATAATTAACTTCAATTAATTCTTTGCGTTAATATTTCTAATTTTACCAATATTTTGTTTTTTTTATTTTCCTTTATAAAAAAAACATTAACAGCTTACAATTTATAACTTTAAAATGACCAAATTATAAAGATAGTAGAAAATTGTATAAATATTAAATAATTCAAGAGTTTATATTATACACTTTTTTAAACATTAAATTAACTACCTAGTTTATATGATTACTACGCATAATTTCCGCCGTGATTTAATTCTAACATCTTTCAAAGTTCTTGTAATCAAAGAATAAATAAATACCCCTGTAAGGCATAGGCAAGAAATTTCAAGAATTTAATGAATTGTTTCTACACAACCAATACACATTTTTAGACATTAATCATTAATGCGAAAGTTGAGCAATGACATTTTGTAAATTTTAAATGCAATAATATTAATGACAAAAGCGTTCATGTTTTTAAATAAATATAAAACGTTGTAACTGTAACGATTTTATTTATATAGCTCCTTTGCTTTTGGCCATGATCCTGCTACGGCGCTAAATAAATTGTCTTATAAAAATAAATGAAATATATAGACTAGTAGAGCAGGTTTACTTTCAGGCTGTTGGCACGCTGAATGAATTAGAAATCCTAGTTAGGCACAATGTTAGCTACATGTTGTCGACCACTGGACTTCTTCTTTGGCTCCTTAGTCTCGGAAGACAATTAGATTTGCTCTCCCGTGACATCGCCAGCCCCGGGTCATTAGCTGTGTCTGTGAAGACCTCTCATTGCGTTCTGTCGCAACTCTGGCACTTGAAAGCGAACCGTTGGAGCTGGTCAGGGGCAGTAAATGTACTTTAATTTTTTTTCGCTGCTCTTCCAGCCTCTTCGATAGGACGAAGTCTGCCCTCTTCAGCAGATGGCCTATAGCCGGTAACTGCCGCTTTCCGTGTTTTGTCGACGCTAAATAGCAAAGCTGGAGTCTCATCTCCAGGGCGCAAGCCTGGGCATTGTGTTAAGGAGAGGCTGATGTTGCCCATGCATCAGTTCCCCTCTCTCCACGCATCAGATGTAGACAAGGGAAAGACGTAGCCAATACAGCTTGGCATCAGATGCGTCGCAGGAGTTGCCAGTATGCTACGTGACGAGCAGAAAGCGTACTGCCAAAGGGACTCCGGCTCCTGATTTGTTTTTGGAGTTTAATCCCCTTCCCCGTGCATGGGTTTAGCCACCAGGCAGTGTAGGTTTGTGATAAAGAGTTTTCCTTCTCCGGAAGTTAATTATATTTACAATAAACAATATAAACAATAAAATACTTCCAAATATTACATCAACACCGCCATCTTAACCACTGGACTAAAATACTTATTAAAAAAATGCGAGGCAAAACTCAAAACACGCATAAAATCTCACAGTCAGTAAATCTTCTGTGTAGATGAAGCGTCTGAAAAATACGATGGCAAAATGGTTTTGACTGAAAGGAAACCACTAAAGTTGTTTGTTTTTTTCAATTAGGCCTACAAATTCGATAATAATTTATATGTGGCATAAGTTCTGCTCTCCAAATTATAGCGTATTTAAAACAGTACCGCCCGGCTGGTCATGCGTAAGTCAAGGCGAGATTCTGTGACAGTTCTCCTGCTACCTGTAAAAGCCACAATTGAATAAAAAAGTGGCGTTAATTTGCCATCCGTACCTTTACAACCACGAGATGCCGTCCTATCTCAAGGAACTAATAAAAACCATATTTTCCGCAAAGAACACTTCGTTCAGCTGACTCCTCGCTTCCGGAGGTGCCTCGTTTCTTTCTGAAATCCGTTGGCCTGAGAGCCTTCTCAATATCCGGTCCGAAGGTGAGGAATCTAATTCCCATTTTAACTCAGGCGAACAAGTTCTTTTGTTACTTTAAAAAAGAACTTAAAAACATTATTTCCATATTTACCTTCGTTAAATATGTTTAGACCCTTACTGTATTACTTTTATGTTAAGTACGTTAATGCTTCATTTATTTGCATTGTCCCATGTTTGTAAAGTTTTAAATTATCAATTAGCTTTATATTCTTTAGCCTAGAGATTATATCCGTGTTGTAGTTGTATGTTAAATGCCCTTTGAGCTTACATTATGTTTGTTGGCAGCGCTATACAAATATTATTAGTATTATTATCTAAAGGGTAGATTAGACTAATACGTGCATGGAGTCATAATAACGAAATATGATAAACATAATAATGATCCGTTCCTTGCCATGTAATTGATGAACGTACTTGAAATATGAGACCCGACCGTTAGCTTGCTTAGATTAGGACACATGTCGCCTCTGTGATGTCAGAAGGTCATCTAATCCACGGCGGTGACAGGTGAAGAACTGATCTGGGATAACAAAATATCCGACTATATCTGTCTATATGTATCTATCTATTCATTCAAACCATCTATCCATCTCTTTGTCCAGTCTTTTCTCTATCCACCTATCCATGTATCAAACTTTCTATCAATATAATCATCTATCAATCATTCAACACTATCTATCTATCCCTATCCATCTATCTATCCCTATCCATCTATCTATTTATCTATCTATTTATCTACTTTTCTATTTATCTTGTTCATTTCTATTAATATATGTAATGTATTATTGTCTCAATATACAACAGCTTTTCTAAAACATACGGAGAACTAAATACATATCAGATCAGAAATCATATAGTTCTAAAATTGAGGGGTGAAAGAGAGGGGAGAAGTGCAATCGTAGAGTACAATTTGTAACGCCGGGTTACACAATGGACATTCGCGACTAAGGTCAGGATGGAAATGTAACTTGACCACAAGATCTCCATTATATTTGAGTTGTCAGGATGGACAGCATTGTCCGAAACAAAGATAGCGCCCCATACAGTGTACCCTGATGGACTGACTGGCAATCCTTTATTTCTATGTATGTAATTGAATAAAAAAAAATGGGGTAGAAGGAGTGGGGATATAAACTATGTAGCCCAGAAGGTCACAGCGGAAAGTCTCAGAGAGATAGACGGATAGGGTTAACTGTATGTCCCATATATTATATGGATATTATTAACGTGTGAGGCAGTCAACGGAAACACACCAGCCATACTATCTCCAATGAACAACAATGAACGCTATTTGTTTCCAAAAACACGTTTGTTACACGCGCCGCGCGACTATCGCGTTGTTTCAGCGGAACAAAGGAATGGTCCGTCTATCAGGCATTGCCTATATTCTACATTACCTTCTCCTCTGTTCGATTTACCAGTGCCGATACTTGTACACTCTCGTGCCGTAAACAAACAGAAAAATAAAACAACAACAAAAAAAAACTAAAGAGAATTCTGTGACTAACGTATCGGACCATCAAGTCTCATTGACTACTGGGCGATATTTATTATGCTTGATTGGGCTTTGCAAAGTAATGCAACGCTGACTTCCGCGCGCGGGGGGTTTGAGGGTGGACTTGTGTAATGCGATTCTTTGTATTGCGCCGGACGCAAGAATCTTTTTTATAGAAGGAGCATCTGTAATGTATAGATAAGATGTATGGACTAGATAATACAAAATACAATAAGAATACATGTTAATGCATAGTAACGAGATTACAGTTGTATGAATTCATTATATATTAATAATAAATGGCTTAACAACCAAAAAAAGGTACCGGTATATGTTTCGTTAACATTATAATAAAATAGGCTTGGTCTGGATGCATGGACGTTCGTTATTGAGAAAATACTAAACATCATCCACCTTTATAGAACGTTAAATTGTACATGTAATGCTTCTCACACATAAATGGCTGCGAACATTCTTGTATAGATGCATTAAAAAGAAATATCCATTCTGAACTGAAACTTAAAAGGTTTATTTTATGTTGTTTTTTTCTAAGTTTTGAAGAGCTTTACGATATTTCTATAATGTCTGAAGAGCTTTACACATTTTCTAAACATTTCGAAGGTTTCTACAAAATGTCCACATATTTTTAAGAGATTCTAAATTGTTGATGTATTCTACACAATTACTGCTATTTATGAAGTGTTCTAAAAATTTTTTTATCATTTTCGAAGTACACTATTAACTATTACACTATGCTACACTATTTCTTAAAATTTTCAAAACGTTATTGTCGTTTCGTGCCTCCATCGGCAAAAACCTTGTTTGAAACTATTTTAGAGTGTTATTGTCGTTTAGTTTTTATGAGCCCGCTGAACATGCTTGCATTAGCATGGATTGAGGCGCTATAGGTTCGACCAATTATTATTATTATTATTATTATTATATTATTATAATTTGTTATTGAATGTATTACAAGATTTCACTATTTCGAGCATGATGAAAAAAAAAAGATGTTCAGGAAACTAGTCCGCGCAAATGTATTTACTACGTATTAGAAATGTCATTTGTTCTTTGGCAGCAAGGGAACCATCAAGAACTAGACAAACCGAAAAATGACTTATCGTATTATTGTAAAACATTCCACTCCAGATGTTCTAATTTATACATGTATATCGTGTAAAATATATTTTTAAAAAAAAAGGTTGTTACACGACTCTAGTCTAGGCCGTTATCTATGCCCCAACTAACACCTCATCATCACATATCGTCACGAACGTTTGATTTCCCCCGCCTTACCCTAAATGCGCGACGTCCCTTATGGACGGCCCCTGACGTGCTAGTCTCACTATCTCAAGACCATTAAAAAAAAAACAATACATAAAGAAACACAGCACACAAGCTTTGAAGATATCACTGTGTAGACCTGCTTCTGTTATTTACATTTTACACTGCCCTTTGCTGTGCATGCATTATAACAGATGAACAACTTCTCCCCGTGCTTCAATGATAATCGACAATTATTATTTTTTACATTCTACTTTCACCTTGGCGGCACGGTGGTCGAGCCGGCAGCGCGTTCGGCTGGCCTACCAAAGGTCCTGGGTTCGAAACCTGGTGCAGGCTAGAATATTTTTCCCCCGGGTCTTGGATGGTGTCCCTGAGTCTACCCAGCTCTGATGGGTACGTACAGAACCTTAGTTGGGGTAAAGTAAAGGCGACTGTGCATAGTGCTGGCCACACAATCACCTTGTATACCGTGGCAAAAGAAACATATGAACGCTTATTCACCGGCTCTATGGATCAATTTGGTCCGACGGGATACTTGACTTACTTTCCGATCCATTTAAAAAAAAAAGTTTCTTCACCATCAAATGATTTATTTCTCATTTTATGCGCTGTCGATTTTCTGGTTATTCTTGAATTTTCATGTCTTTTTTTTATATACATTTTTTTTAAATACAATCATTGTTGTTGTTTTTTTAGTTATTTTTTTAATTTCGTTTTTTTTTATTTGGTGTTTCTATTATCATATATTGAGTGCGCCTCAGAATAGACACCAGAATTTCTGATTAAACTTTAGCCCACACAAGAAAACCTGAACTAAAAAACTATATAAAAAAGACAAAAAACAATAAAATTAAGGTTTAATTTACGCTTAAAAAAAAACTACGAATTGCAACAATTTGTCACGCGTTTTCAAATTTGGAAGTTTCCATAGAACCGTCTAGTAAACTCTAGTAAGTCTTGTTGGTATTCTTTCATTTAAGCCACACGGGGGAGGGGAGTAGGGTATAGTCAGTGAACCAACTAATCATATAGATTTAGACTCTCTCTGGAGGGGGGGGGGGGTCATCAATCAGACCATTGCGATGCATTCTTACGCTAACAAAGAAGCGAACATTAAGTTGGTACGTAGGTGACGTCCCCCATGGGGTGCGAAACACTATATTATTTATAAAAGATCAAGACAGCTGGAGCCGCACTAGCGAGACATCGAGTGAAATTTTGATGATCTTTCTTTTCTTTATTTCTCTTTCTCACACACAGTCGTTTCTTCAAAGCACCGAGTGAACTCGATGGCATAATGACTTTCTTATCTCTCTAGTTGATTTCGACTTCAGTCATCCGTTGCAGCAAATCCCCCCCCCCCTTTTTTTTACCCCCAATCTACAGATCATTGTGGCTCCAGTTGTAGATGCCGTTGTTGAAATATTAATGATAAAAGAAAGCAAGCTGAAAATAATTTCTCAAAATGGAAAGACGCTTGGGACAAGCGGCCAAAATAGCACCACAGTTTCTATGGACGCTATTTAGACAATTTATATCATCTTGATTCATGTTAGATACATTATTGAGTTTGTAGCGATAGTTTTGGGAACGTATAAATATCTAATGTTACGTTATCACAAAATCTGATAACCCCAACATAAGCTTGCTTCTGAATTACTTAATTACCCACGTTTTTCGTTTCTGGTTTAACATCAGCCACCAGTAAGAATTCGCCATGTTTCTCTATCTTGGGCAAGTCTATTGACTCCATTCTCTGTATTTCTTGAGCCCTACATTATGTCCTCTTCAACACTTTTTTTCCCCGCGTACTGTGTGACCCATCTCTTTTGACCCTTTCCTGGTGTTACCCGCCCTAGAGCTATGTAGAGGTTCGCTTCTACTTATTCTTAGTTCATATACAGACTCAATGAATCGCCTATACTTTTAATTATTGATTCTAAGATATCATTGATGGGTGAACCCTACCCCCATCACCCCCCCCCCCCCCCCAGATGCTCCCTATGTGAAATATGTGATCCTCACATTGGCTTATTTGATGCATCGAAGTGGCGGTTTGGGGGGGGGGGGCTTCATCCTTGAAAACTATCTAGACTTGTATCTATCCTCCAGGTGCGTCGGATTTACACACTTTTCTTTTGGTTCTGTTCTGTAGTAGAAATAATTTCCAGATGCTGATGGGCGGATCGGAAGCTTAAAGTTACAATAGAGATTCTAGCAGAATTATTGCTTTTATATATGGCGATTCTCATGTCATGGCTTCTAACATATTATAACAAGAATTGGGGACCATTTACGAAAGAATATCTCAGCATGATTCTGAGGTGGACACGTAGGCTACCAAAAAAAAAAGTAAAATGAGAAAAACTACTGGACACATGTGAAGTGTCTAAGTTTACTTTAAAAGCAGAAACACAACTGCTGGGTTTATGTGTTGAACAATAACTGACGTTTAATAGGACAGCGTTACACAGGGCCAGGGCCGCACGTGATCTTCCAGGCACACCACGAAAACAAACAATACGATGACCCCCTGAACATTGATACACACGGTACGTTACAACACATAGGACACTACAACATGGACATGGCCCACGGGAGACGAAGTGAAGATTGTAAACTAAACAGGGCAGGAAATTTGTTGGATCTGATAGGGCGACATTGCGGATATATTTTTGCGGCCTTACGCATTGCATGGATAAAACAAAGAATAAGAGTAACTTAACAGAAAATAGTCTTCTCAAGTCGGTGAACTTTCTGTTCGAAGTCTTGAAATTCACCACTGTGGCAGTTAGGGATTCGGTAAGGTAAAGTCCTGTCATAAGTTACGTCTAAACAGTTCACTTTTTTTGCGTCTCCAAAAAAACTGTCCAATCGATTTTTACAAAATATCTCACAGGGCATCAGCTCGTTCTGAAAATATTTGCATTATTTGCGTCACCCTTGTCCGAACTAGGCAATGGATGACCAATGTCCAGAGAATGTGGTTGTAGGTAAGCACAGAAAAAATCTTAAATAATCTCCAATACTTTTGCTTGGTATATAAATGTCGTCAAGATAGAACTAATTAAAACAGAGTTAATCTATATTGACTTATTGTCTTAGTCCGTCTCTTCTATATGTCATAGACAAACATGTTTTCAAGCAGCCACTGTTTTTATTACACCTAGTCAGTACACACAATATATCTCTTAGAAAAAAACAAACTATCATATTTTCCCATCGTTTTCAGAGATCCATGTTTATTACACTATGCTGTGATATTCATCTAACTCTGGTCGACGTTTTAAGTCAAAATGTCTTGAACTCCCATAGACGTGAAAACATATTTCATTGCAGTGTTGTCATTTATTCCAGACTGAATTCTTTTATTTTCTTCCTTTCTCTAGTAATTTTCTTTTTCTTTAACAAATCTTACTTTCTTTCTTCAACAATTTATTCTTTCTGTCTCTTTTTTTAAAACTGATATATTCTTACTTTCTTTATCTTAGACATAATTTCTTTAATTTATATTCACAATTTTATTTTTCTTCATATGTCCTTGTTTCTCTTTACTTGTCTAGTTCCGATATATCATTCCATATTTTATTTTCCTTTCTGATTCATTTCCCATGTTCCGTCTAACTGTATGGAACCACACACACAGAGAGGCCAATATATAGGAACTGTTCACCCCTCTTCACTTTCCACCCTTGGGCCCCCCGTCGCTGGGAAAACAAGGGGCCGGGGGGAGGGGTTGGGAGCTGTCATTTCTCAGCCCAGTTGTCAAAAACCAAAACCGCGTGAATATTGTTATCTAATTATGCCTTTATCTTTAAAATAAGATCACTGCTAATGTAATTTGATGGACATAACTTACAGGGTTACAGATTTAATAACTTTATAATAGCAAGTTCATGAAAATGTGTGAATTGTACGTACAATGGAGTGAGTCGTTGTGGCAAAATGTAAATATCAGACTAATATCCTAAAGTTAGTTAAATAACTCAAGAAAGGTGTGGGTTGACTCAACTGGTTGATACAATAACCATAGCGAGAACTTGACATCTCTTAAAACACGAATTTATCAAAGTGCAAGACCAGATTATCCAATGCGGATTTACATAGGACGTAATAATGTTCACGGGGGCACGGCGTTCGGATGGCGTACCGAAGGTCCTGGGTTCGAATCCTGGCGAATGCTAGGATTTGTTCCCGGGTCTCGAGGCTGTCCTCGAGTCCACCCAGCTCTGTGGGGTACCTGACTTTAGTTGGGGTAAAGTAAAGGCGACCGGTCATTGTACTGACCACACAATCCCTCTAGTATACCGTGGCCAACAGAAACTGGTGAATGCTGCTTCACCGGCCCTATGGATCAATTTGGTCTGATGGCACTACTATACTTAATAATCTTCTTTTCAGAAGGTGGTGTCTATGTGAAATATATAATAAAATTAGAGATAGTAAGACGAATTAGAGACACTACTATTATTCTACCACGAGCAACACTGAAGATAACATTCTACAATGCAATATGATTTTTTTTTAAACAGTAATTATAAAAGAAAAAAAAAAGTAACTTAACATAATTTAAAACACTAATAAAAATGCAAGCCTAGTCTCAGACCACGGATGAGCGTAGGGCGCAATAATCTTTTTCATAGACGGAACGCCTGTAGTATTATAATATAAGATACGGTATTAAAAGAAAGACTTTTTTAACTAGTTCTCAGGCCGGTTTTCCATTTTAAGGACACGGCTGTCAGAAAAGTGTACAATTGGGAACTGGGTTTTACGGATATCTTCGGTAACTTTCCATCTTTCTCACGTGGAAATCTCATGATCGATGTTTACCAATAAGGAAGTGAATTTTTTTTATTCAAATTCTTTTCAAAAAGACAGTTGGAGGCCAACAATATTGCTCTTTTCTAGTTTTCACACAGATTATTAATAAAAAAAAACCTAGAAAATACCCACATAAACTAATAAGTATTTATAACATGTATTTTATGAAATTTAATGCGATATTTGCAATAAATATATTTGTTTAGTTTCAGCTGTATAGGGTGACAGTGTGACAGTGTGACAGGAGGTGGGACAATTATAGGACTACTTTTGTAAAGTTTTGCGCCATAAAAGCGAGGTCTATTATAAAGAATTTAAAAATGTAAATGTGAATTAACCTACAATTGTAAAGGGGAGCAAACAACCCCAAAAAATAAAAAACTTAGATCTGTGGATAAAAAGCCTTGAGACGCAGTATGTGTGCTTTTCGTGCTTTCAATGTAGAATTTAGAATATTTCATGTTCTTTCTTTGATGAGTGCAAATAAATATATTAAATTTATAAATTTGTCTTTCTTTTTACACTGAACATATTAAATTAATAAGATGAATCATAATATGTGCCGATAGCATCTATTTTTGGTATTTAGGTCAAAGGGTCACTAAATATAGCAACATAGACAACTGGTCGTTGGACTAAATTGCGCTCGCGTCAAATTAGTCAGGGGGAGAGCATCTCTTGAGGAGACAAGGTAAATAATCGTCACGTGGCAGACAAGGGACGCTATCCAATTAACGCTGTCACGTTTAGGGAACGAGCTAAGTGATAGAGGGGGGGGGGGGGGGGGGACTTAACAGCTGTAGAGAGAACATATCTCGTTTAGTCTAGTTCCGGAAGATTTTGTCGGGTTAGTGAACGCTGTACGTGAATCCCCAGCGAAATCGTTATCGTCTGCTGAGAATAGAAAAAAAAAAAAATGATTGTGTCTATATTTGGTCATTTCCAGAAAAAAAAATTCGAAAGAAATTGAGTAGGCCTAATTCTAACCAGGGCTGTGGAGTCGGTAGATAAATGTTCCGACCCCAACTCCGACTCCGACTCCAGGTACCCAAAATTCCTTCGACTCCGACTCCACAGCCCTGATTCTAACAAAGAAAATTGAATAATATATATTTCGATTAGTGTATTTAACTTTATTAATAAAAAGCTTGGCCGAAGGGAAGATGTCCTAGATGGCTGCTGTATCAGAAATGATGATGAATATAATATTGTGACTGTTTGTTTTCACGTTGTACTAAATTATTGAACTCAGGGCCAGTCTCAATAGCATCATTAAACCTTACTGTAGAAATATAACTGTTGCACTCCTGTATAAACATAGGAAAATGCTAAGATAGTCTAAGGTTAACTTGTTTAATCAATGATCGAATTACGGCTACTTAAGTCAGAAAAAAACAAAACAAATAGCCTACCACTAATCCAGTCGACAACTGAGAGCACCAATCGGCAACCATTTCATAACAGTGTGCCATATGCCTGAAGGGCATCTCGCTAAATGACTCAATTTCTTGTAGAAAAAAACTTGAATTGCCTTTTTGTGCCTTTCGCGTGCCATCTTAAATTGCTCTGCGTGCCAAGTTTGGCAGGCAGTCCTTAGGTTGCCGATCTCTTCGGTTTAGAGCTTAGGTTCTCAACGAGGGCGATATCGCCCCCCGGGGGGCGGTGAGAAGCTTTAGGGGGGCGCTGACATTCCCGTGGGCGATTGGGGGGCGGTGAAGGGCAAGTGGGCGGTACAAAGTACCTGATATATTTTAACACCTCATCTATTTGAATCGATTAGTTTTTGGAGGATGAAATGTGATGTAAACGCAAGTGCTGCTAAATATCTGATATCACCCAACAGTATGCCTACATATTATTATATTAATAAGAAATAGGAATCGCAATGACCTTTCGATGACGTAGGGGCCTGTATTTGGCAAATATAGTGTGCGGCTGGCTGGTCTTGTGGTTGGACTGTCAACTGTCAACCCTGCTGACCGATCACTGTCGCCCTAACAACTGCTAATATTAATGATATTTTGATCTCAGTTTAACCGAAATGTCCTTAATGTATTTTAAAATATGACTATCGAGAGCCACTATTGTTAAGCGGTATAGATAATTAGTAATCATACAAACTGGGTAGTCAATGTAATGTTTGAAAATATACATATAAATTCATATATATATTCATATATATATATTCACATATAAATTGATCATTTCAAAGTAGTAAATTGTAAACCATTTATTTTTTATAAAAGAAAAAAAAAAGAAATTTTAGCTCAAATAAAACGGGCTAATTATCTCCCTTTAACACAAAAAAAATGTTTCCACATTTGATTCAATAGTGATGCCGAACAAGTTCTGTTTTGTAATATAACAAATATCACTGATTATTATACCTAAGGCTTTTGCAGCCAAAATTGAAAAAAAAGTAAACAAATTGCTAGCTACACACCAGGCAAACGATTCGCGTTGATTTATTTAACCCTTTTGTTAAGGTAGTTTTTTAAATACATTTTTTGATCTATTAATTCTTACAATGTGTTTCCTTTTCAGTTTTTTTTAAAAATAATTAATCACACAAAAAGTCTAGTCCGCCTAAAGAAATTGCGGAAGAGGGGGGGGGGGGAGTGGGCGCTAAAAGAAAGTTGTACGTCACAACTTTATTGCGTTGGACGTCACTACTTTATTGCGTTGTACGTCAATACTTTATTGCGTTTTACGTCACTACTTTATTCCGTTGTACGTCACTACTTCATTGCGTTGTACGTCACTACTTTATTGCGTTGTACGTCAATACTTTATTGCGTTGTACGTCACTACTTTATTCCGTTGTACGTCACTACTTCATTGCGTTGTACGTCACTACTTTATTGCGTTGTACGTCACTACTTGATTTTTGTGCTTGAGATCACTATTAATATCACACCCACATGAATTATTTATGTTTTAATACTATAATTGGCTCTTTTGAAACCCTTAAAAAATACACACCAAGCTAAAAATAATAATAATAATAATGGCTCCTTCTGTCTCGAGAGACAATGGATGCTCTCCTCCACAACTTCAATGGCTCCTTTTGCAAATTCGGCGGTGGCTGAACAGTCCTATACTTGAGAGGCAGTCCCTGGAAACAATCGAGGCTTCTGTATTGAGTAGCAGTCTGTACATCTGGCGGTTTAACGTCTTTTCTCTTTTCTTTTCGCCAGAGATTCGTTGACTCTCTTGGTCTCAGAGGTAGATACACCAGCATGCACAGCCTGTCCCCATGATGTGCGGTGCATTGCAGACTGCTCCCAGGTTTGCAGGTCGATGTTTGTAGACCTGAGGTCACGTTTCAGGACGTCCCTGTAGTTTAGTATTGGTCGCCCTGGGACCCTTGTGCCATTCTCCAGCTCTCCATACAAGATATCTTTAGGGATGCGGCCATCTTGCATCCGGCTGACATAACCCACCCAGCGCAATCTACGTTGGGTTAACAGGGAGTTAATGCTAAAAGCTAAAAATAATAACTTGGTAAGGACAGCTTAATAACCGTAAATACAAAATCTTTGTGAGTTTTTAAAGAGTGAAACATGAACGATATTATATTCCTTATTCTCTTTATTCTCTTTTAGAATAATTATTTAATGTAAATTCTGTCTTAAGAGAAAAACTCGTCGAACAATTAGCTAGATCTAAATATTTTTAATATAGTGAATAAATGTCTATTATTTTTGGTTTAAATCTAATTTTCTATTTTTGTAAAGGTCTAAAGGATTTTAAATTATCATATTTCTCCCCCCCCCCCCCCCTCCATTTCCCGTTTAAAAACAAAAAGAAGGACGTTCTGTATATGACCTGAAGCAACTTGGGAAGAAAGGAAATTGATATAAATGTGAAGTTTCATATAGAACAAGAAGTAAAAAAAAATATTTCTCTCTCTAATTCACTGATGTACTTGACGAACTTAACAATTTGTTGGCTCTATTTGACCTCACTGTACAATCATACATGCTCTTAAGTCTGAGTGGTGACCACATTAGTTACGCGGCATTAATCTCCGTAATCTTAGCATTAGATCTATAAATACATTATCGACCGCGTCTTCACTTAATCTACGCCTTCTAAATACGTCAACAACTAGAGTCCGTCTGTTCCATCACATACTGGGATATTTTTAATAGTTTAGATTTGAAATATCTTTCGTTTGTCACAATCTGAAATCGCTATCTCCCATCACAAAATGAATCGTTGTTTTCCATCACAAAATGAATCGTCGTCTTCCATCACAAAATGAATCGTTGTCTTCCATCACAAAATGAATCGTTGCCTTCCATCACACAATGAATCGTCTTCCATCACAAAATGAATCGTTGTCTTCCATCAGAAAATGAATCGTCGTCTTCCATCACAAAATGAATCGTTGTCTTCCATCACAAAATGAATCGTTGTCTTCCATCACAAAATGAATCGTTGTCTTCCATCACAAAATGAATCGTTGTCTTCCATTACAAAATGAATCGTTGTCTTCCGTCACAAAATGAATCGTTGTCTTCCATCACAAAATGAATCGTTGTCTTCCATCACAAAATGAATCGTTGCCTTCCATCACAAAATGAATCGTTGTCTTCCATCAAAAAATGAATCGTTGTCTTCCATCACAATCTGGAATCTTTGTCTTCCATCGCAAACTGGAATCTTTGTCTTTCATCATAAACTGGAATCTTTATTTTCCATCACGAAATAAATATTATTTTTCAATCTGCGGAACATTTGTTATTAGGTATAATTTTCAGAAACCATTAAAAATTCAATCGGGCACATGTAAGATCTATAATGCCAAAATGTTGAAAACATTTTAGGCGAATGAAAGAAACAAGGTGAAGGTTCTGTAAAAGTTTTAATTCGTGAAAATAGTGAAATGTAAAGTTATGCCCACAACCTTAACCATGTCTGTAACTATAAATATGTCCATAAAATGTTCACTATCTCCATAACTATTAAATCTGTTCAGAAATATTTCTTTACATATGTCTATAAATAGGTCCATAAAATGTTGAATGTGTGCAGAAATATATATTTTAATATGTCTATAAATTTTTCTATCACTTCATTTATGACTTGACCTTTTGGCGAATATGTCTATAAATATATCTATTGACCTGTCTACAATTATCGTTTATAAGCTTTTAACTAAAGGCTATAAATAACATTCTGCGTCAAAACAATGATTCCAATTATATCTAAAACCTCACTCTTTGATTGCACTGGTAACATTACCCCTACTGGCAACTTTATTTATTCATCTTGTCAACTATATTCTTAGAAGAGCTCTTTTTCTGTTCCATTATAGACATGACTGTGATGGCCTAATGCACGTGTGGGTGTTTCGGAGCCAGATATAAATTCGCCGATATTTGTGTGTTTGTGTAAATGTTAATTATTGTATATTGATGAACATATATTAGACGTAAAGATAGAAAACAAATTGCACGATGGGTATATTTAGGGAAAGGGTTAATGATAATGATGATAATAATTTGTATTATCTTATTTTATATACTACAGACGCCCCTTCTATAAAGAACATTATTGCGTTCTACGCTCATCCGTGGTTCGAGTCTAGTCTTGCATCTTTATTTATGTTTTGAATGATGTTAAGTTACCGGTTTTCCGAGGTTTGTTCAGGCAACCCATTCCATGCCCGAATGCCACTCGTATTGACGTACTTTCCATACTGTCCCATTTAACATGCTGAAGTGCGCACTTGTCCGCAATTGTGTGGCTTGATCTGAGAGTTGAATGGAGAAATCAAGCATCGTTTTTCTTATCGTCGTTAATCGAATCGATAAACATAAAGATATAAATGTAGTCTACACATTTATATGATGTAGTCTACACATTTATATGATCATGTTTCGATCCTGCAGAAAAAAAAGTATTTAGCTACCGATCAACGACTGTAAACTATATATGACAAACATTTGACATATTTATAAATTGAAATCGATTCTGGAAAGATAAACTGAATTAAATAAACAAACAACAAACAACGTGTTTGTCTCACAAAATATTCTACCCTATAAACTGACAGGGTCGTACATTTTGATTGGCTGATGTTTCTCGTCCGTCTCGTGCCACTCATCATGCAGCATGTGTGGAGGGTGTGGAGAGGTGGTTGAGTATAACTTTACACTCGGTTGTCACGTTCACAGGCAGATCACGATGATATTAACATTTGGAACAAACTTTACCGTGAAAGTCTTCATTTTCAGTTGT
Source organism: Anisus vortex (assembly GCA_949126835.1). Classification (NCBI taxonomy): domain Eukaryota; kingdom Metazoa; phylum Mollusca; class Gastropoda; family Planorbidae; genus Anisus; species Anisus vortex. The sequence continues at coordinate 10,966,519 of OX421494.1, read as the reverse complement.
TTTTTTTTGTCGACAAACACGATTGTGACTTATCACGTGATTGCGTCCAGCCAATGGGAGACTATCGAATGTGTCATCAAAACTGAAAGTTTATAATATGTTGAAGATGTATATTAATGTCGATTAGGATGTGAGTCTAAACTCTAAACGTTGAACGTTTCAGTGCATTGTACATTATTGTGGGACTCATGACCGTACAATGTAAATCTATGACCATGCTTTAAAAGTGTGTTTCTTAGATTTACGACATCCTGTCAGTGCTTGTTATATCTCTTTCCGATTTGAGATAGATTTACATACCATCGCCGTGTTCCGTAATCAGGTCAAAGCTATCGCATGCGTAAGTGACGCCGATCGCAAAATTCCATACGTTTCATCGCTTTGGATATCAGACATTGCTGGTTGGCTGAGACATGGTTTTCTCGCTGAGTCATGGTTTTCTGTTTGAGACAAGGTTTTCTCGATGAGACATGGTTTTCTGTTTTAGACATGGTTTTCTCGCTGAGACATGGTTTTCTGTTTTAGACATGGTTTTCTCGCTGAGACATGGTTTTCTGTTTTAGACATGGTTTTCTCGCTAAGACATGGTTTTTTGTTTGAGACATGGTTTTCGGTTTTAGACTTGTTTTTCTTGCTGAGTCATGGTTTTCTGTTTTAGACATGGTTTTCTCGCTGAGACATGGTTTTCTGTTTTAGACATGGTTTTCTCGCTGAGACATGGTTTTCTGTTTTAGACATGGTTTTCTGTTTTAGACATGGTTTTCTCGCTGAGACATGGTTTTCTGTTTTAGACATGGTTTTCTCGCTGAGACATGGTTTTCTGTTTGAGACATGGTTTTCTGTTTTAGACATGGTTTTCTCGCTGAGACATGGTTTTCTGTTTTAGACATGGTTTTCTCGCTGAGACATGTTTTTCTGTTTTAGACATGGTTTTCTCGCTGAGACATGGTTTTCTGTTTTAGATATGGTTTTCTCGCTGAAACATGGTTTTCTGTTTGAGACATGGTTTTCTCGCTGAGACATGGTTTTCTGTTTTAGACATGGTTTTCTCGCTGAAACATGATTTTCTGTTTGAGACATGGTTTTCTCGCCGAGACATGGTTTTCTGTTTAAGACATGGTTTTCTGTTTAAGATAATGGTTTTCTCGCTGAAACATGGTTTTCTGTTTGAGACATGGTTTTCTATCTGGGAGATGGCTTTGTTTCTGAGAAAATGGATTTCTATGTGAGACAATGCTTTTTGTAAAACATATGGCTTTTCGGCTAAGACGTGGCTTTCTGTTAGACTCGTGGCTTTCTTTGTCAGATTGGCTTTCGGTCTCGGACATGGCTTTCAGTCTCGAGCATGGCCATATATTGGAGACTTGTCAATTTGGCTTAAAACAAACATTTCTTCTTAATCCTATTGTGAATCGTGTGTCTGTATGTTTTGCGCCATTAAGCGCCTCCCCCTCCCCCTTCCTTCCGCTTCTGGCTTCAGTCTGCTATTTTGTTAACATGCTTTTTCAGCCCTTGATCAGCAAAGACCATCCGCAAGATATCAGTTTATTTTCGACTTTTCTATCTTAGTCGACTCGTCATCCCTAGCTAGTGGACCTCATTAACCCAGGATTTAGAGTTGAAGTGCCCTTTGCTAGCTTTTTGCAATAATTTTCTTACGGTTTTAATTGAGAAGTCTTATTTTAAAAAGCAGAAACCAGTTGATCCAGAATCCAGGGTTGCTCATTAATTAGACATCAACAGTTTAGGATTATATTTCAGTTGTTTTTGTTTTGTAGGAGATGGTAGCTTGCCCTTAGTTGTCTGCCGCCCAATTGGCTGGTTGCTGGTGCTTAGCTGGCTTGATGAAATGTATTGGTGATATTTCTTTTATCCCCTTTTATTGTCTGAAAGAAATTATTAACTGCGTATTTTGGCGAGATGGTGTAAAGTGTACATACATAGCTGCAGTTAATAGTACCGATAATTATTATTTTTTTAAATTATTTTTTTTTTTTTTTTTGGGGGGGGGGGAGGTGTTATTGCTAAAAACAAAACCCAATCGAGATCTATTGGTATTTTGTTTACCGTTACAGCGCAATCCACCTTTAATGACGCCTACAACATTCAGCTCCAGTAAGTGTTTTCTGTTGAAACTCTAAATGGTTTGTGTCAGTGACCTAACATACCACGGTCGATGTACTCCATTCAGTCACATAGTCTTTCAACAGTGTTGTGTGAAACACCGCCCCTCACGCCCACCATACAGTTGTTTCTCGTGCCTGTGTAATCACTGAAACGGTTCTCAAACGAAACTTTACGCCTGAGACTATGACATGTCCCAGACTTCCTTGGTTTTGTTTTAAAAGGCATGCATAGCAAACGGAATGTGCCGCCTGCAGTTGAGGAAACACCGCCGTGAATACGCCTTCACGCGAAAACAGAACTTTAAACATAGGATCTGCAATAGAGACATATAACTTGAAACAATCCAGTGTGGACCCATGGGGAACACAAATAAGTACATTTTATTGTCGAGCTAATTGATGAGAACCATAAATTTTAAAAAATTAACTGACGTCAAAGAAGTTTCATACAGCGAAAAATGTGAACTGCTGTACAATTCTATGGTGGCTCTATGGGTGGTTATTCTCTTGTTAAACTTATTCAAATATCTATTTGTTTGTTAATATGAAATATGATTAAGTTTTGACTATAATGTCAAGACTTTGAAAAACGGGATTATCTTTACAAGCTTCAATAAGCTTAATAAGAAGAAAGGATCTGATTGATTATGTTCAATGTTATGGGGACAACTTACAATATGGAACAAAGAGATTTTTTGTTGTTTTCACATAGAAGCATTGGAACATTCTTCTTCGTTCTCCAGTTTTACAGTTTCATCTAAGTAAACACTTAGACTTATTTATAGTTGAATATCCAGTCGTGATACAGTTGAGTTATAATTTATAGTTATTGTATTTGTAATGGGAGAATTACATCGTTCTGTTCCGCGTGTGAGATTTAGCTTCTGAGTTTTCTCTTGTGTCAGTAGCTGTAAGTCTTGACGTCCATGTGCTTCAGTCTATGACAGGTTATGGTTAAAGAGATGTGGTGCTTCCGTTAAAAGGTAAGAAAGATGTTTCATACACGTATATCGTTAAGGTTGGCAAGTGATGTCTTTCGAGTGTAGCTATCTTGGCAAAATAGTCTTAAACAATTATTTCGTAGCCAGTAACTGTCAATTGGTTAGACTTCTTCTTTCTTCTTCTTCCTTCTCAATATTAATTAATGGAGGGGTTCAAACATCAAGGCCCATAGCTATGGCGAATTGCACTGTGGTTTCCAGGTCTTTCTCTTTTCCATACAGTTTGGTGTTTGTGAAGGTCATCTGCGGCCAGAACCTGTTGCGAGCTGTTTCGTGAAGTGGGCAGGCTTGGAGCACAAGTTCTGTGTTCTCAGGAGACATCCCACGTGGGCAATCTTCACTGGTTCCAATGCCTGGCCTTCAGAACATATGGTGTCTTAGTGAGTGTGTTTTGTCCGGTCCTGAGTCTGAAGATAATTTTTTGGGCTTGTCGGGAAATGTTATAGATAACCAGTAGGAGTCAATTTGTCATGTTCTGAGAGTTTAGTCAATTTGTCATGTTCTGAGAGTTTAGTCAATTTGTCATGTTCTGAGAGTTTAGTCAATTTGTCATGTTCTGAGAGTTTAGTCAATTTGTCATGTTCTGAGAGTTTAGTCAATTTGTCATGTTCTGAGAGTTTAGTCAATTTGTCATGTTCTGAGAGTTTAGTCAATTTGTCATGTTCTGAGAGTTTAGTCAATTTGTCATGTTCTGAGAGTTTAGTCAATTTGTCATGTTCTGAGAGTTTAGTCAATTTGTCATGTTCTGAGAGTTTAGTCAATTTGTCATGTTCTGAGAGTTTAGTCAATTTGTCATGTTCTGAGAGTTTAGTCAATTTGTCATGTTCTGAGAGTTTAGTCAATTTGTCATGTTCTGAGAGTTTAGTCAATTTGTCATGTTCTGAGAGTTTAGTCAATTTGTCATGTTCTGAGAGTTTAGTCAATTTGTCATGTTCTGAGAGTTTAGTCAATTTGTCATGTTCTGAGAGTTTAGTCAATTTGTCATGTTCTGAGAGTTTAGTCAATTTGTCATGTTCTGAGAGTTTAGTCAATTTGTCATGTTCTGAGAGTTTAGTCAATTTGTCATGTTCTGAGAGTTTAGTCAATTTGTCATGTTCTGAGAGTTTAGTCAATTTGTCATGTTCTGAGAGTTTAGTCAATTTGTCATGTTCTGAGAGTTTAGTCAATTTGTCATGTTCTGAGAGTTTAGTCAATTTGTCATGTTCTGAGAGTTTAGTCAATTTGTCATGTTCTGAGAGTTTAGTCAATTTGTCATGTTCTGAGAGTTTAGTCAATTTGTCATGTTCTGAGAGGTTAAACAAACTAACTGTCAGCTTCCTGATGGTATAGAACTCTAAAGCTTGTACTCAGTTCTCTAATATTTTTTTTTTTAATGAAAGTGAAGGCATTTTTTTGTATAAGTTGTTTGCTTCACGAATCCTATCTGTAACAGCCGATCTTCTAATTAACTCAGGCGGGCATACTACGTTAATATAATCCACAAAGTGTATATGTATATATATATATCAGAGTATTTGATTAGTATGATGTGAAAAAAGTACCCGTCGAGCCGAAATGATCCATAGCGTTCACCAGTTTCTGTGGCCACGGCATACTTGGTGATTGTCTAGCCAGCACTGCCGCCTTTACTTTACCCAAATAAGGTCATCATTTGCTGGGTAGAATCAGGGAACCCTCCAGACCCGAAAAAAAGAAATCCCAGCCTGTACCAGGATTCGAACCCAGGACCATCGATACGCCAGCCGAACGAGCTGCCGCACGGCCACCGTGACGGTATAATTAAATGATTACAATTTTTATAACATTTCTTAACAACTTTCTTACTTTTGATTTAGATTTAGAAAGACATGCATTAAGTTTCTTATATCTTTTACAAAGATCTTCTTAAGTTGATCGGTCCATATATGAAAAAGAATATACAATTATAGTTGTTGAAATCGTAGTTTGCTATATCTTATATGTTAAAGAGAACATCGTAACGTTTTACGCTTATCCGTAGTTTGAGTCTAGTTTAGCATTTTGGTGAGGGTTCAATGATTTGAAGTTGCTGGTTTTCCATGTTTCGTTCGGACAACACATTCCATGCCCGGAAGCCGCTCGAGAAGAACGATAATTAAGGCTTATCGATGTTCTTGCATATGAAATATACAGATAAAAACTGTCACACAGTCCATATGGGTATTGTTATGGATTGGTTCTTTGTTGTAGGGATATTTGCAAATGAAAAGTAATTTTTATAAACCCTTTTATGAATGCACTTTCACGGCTTATATAGATTTAAATATTTTGTTTTTCCAGTTTCGTCCACACGTATTTGTTTAAAGTTTGCAAATAGAAATTATTGACATGTTTTTTGTTTTAAGTCTTAAATAACCTTCTAATCAATATTATTGTACACTAAAGCCGCTGAATGTTTTTTTTAATGAAATTGTATCAATTCTTTAAAACAAAAACACAAGGTGCTGGCACCATAGACTCTGGGTAAATATTGGGGAAATACTCGTTATTGTTGGGGGAAATACTCGTTATTGTTGGGGGAAATACTCGTTATTGTTGGGGGAAATACTCGTTATTGTTGGGGGAAATACTCGTTATTGTTGGGGGAAATACTCGTTATTGTTGGGGGAAATACCCATTATCGTCGCGCAACACGTTTCGCCCACCCCACTCCCCGCCACACAAACACATGTGAATAAACACACACGAAGTACCCAAAATAGGGTCACGTGGTTAGAGCCCAGAGACAAGTAAACAAAATAGCTAAGTTAAATGGAGTTTTAAAAAAAAATCGGCTCAGTTTATGAAAATAAAAAGATGTGTGTTTGTCTGTGTGAGTGTTACGAGTACATGCTTGTTCGTGGTCACAACAGCTCGTTTTTTGCGGGCCCTCGTATCGCAGAAAGTGCATCGTATTCTTGTTTTTCTGCACCGCTATACTTGTCGCCTAATCTGTAATATTGGAAAGACTGGTGAAGCTCAGATCTGGAATCGAAGAACAATGGCGTACACCGCTGCTCGCGTCTCGGGGGGATCTAAGCGATGAGCGATGACCTGTTGATATTGACTTCACGCTTACAGAAATATCGTCACTGGGAAAGAGGGGAGGGTTGGGGGGGGGGCACGAATTGTACAGCCGTTCAAGTGCTCACAACATGTCCGCGGTTATTCACAGATTTTTCAAAACAATATCACGTATTTCTGTGTTTTCTTTGCGTGTGTTGTTGTAGCTTTTGTTATTTTTGTTGTTGTAGTAGTTAATGTTGTAGTTGCATTTGTGTTTGAGGTCGTATTTGTTGTTGTAGTAAACGTTATAGCTGTGGTTTTTGCATGTTGTAGTTGTTGTAGTTTTAATAGTAGCTGTAAATGTAGCTGTTGATGTTGTTGTTGTCTGACAACCTATATTCAAAAAGAGGTCAAACCAAACTGCCACAGACTGGGCAGCCCTATTCGTTCAGTAGTGACAGACACAGTCCGAAGCCTGGTTTATCTTTTCTATCTGCATTTCACAGTGACCTAGGCAAAGGCTCTTACTATATACTGCATATTTAAAATAAAAAGAACGAAACAAACTTTGAATAATCCATTAGGAAGAGAGAAAGCGTGTAAGTGAAAGTTTACATTTATTCACAAAACGTTTATGACAATACCTTGCCCCGCATTGAGAAAGAAATTCGAAATTTGAAACTTTATTGTGTATGTGTTTGAGCGATGTGTGTTTGTGTGTGTGTCAGTGTGTGTGTGTCACTGTGTGTGTGTGTCAGTGTGTGTGTGTGTGTCTCAGTGTGTGTGTGTGTGTGTCAGTGTGTTTGTGTGTGTGTCAGTGTGTTTGTGTGTGTGTCAGTGTGTTTGTGTGTGTGTCAGTGTGTTTGTGTGCGTGTCTAAATGCATGCAAAAAGTGCATGTTCTATTATACATAGACAATTCAGATAGTAGCTTCATATAATTTGGAGTTTGTATAACAGGCATGTAAGTAAGTGTTTGATAACATTAGTAGTTTGTATAACGGCCGTGTTGTTTGATAACATTTGGAGTTTGTATAACCGAGGTGTAAGTGTTGTTTGATAACATTTGGAGTTTGTATATAACGGACAAGGAAGTGTTGTTTGATAACTTTTAGTGTTTTCATAAATATTGTTTAACAAAACTTTGATCACTTTCGTCCTTGTTCTGAGTATAAGTAATATATTTTCATTATGTTGAAGCTGTCTAGTATAATTAGATAACTTTTTTAATGTAAACCTGAATGACTGGTTTGATATTTCGAACAAAAATATTGTGTAGCTGAAAAGAGCAAAGGTCAATTGGATAAATTAGTATCTTTATCTGTCATCTGTGATTTTTTCTACACATCCATCTATCATTCTATCTATGTATCTTTTAAGCTTGCTCTTTCTCTATTTTCTATCTATCTATTATCTATTACCTATAGATCTGTCTATTTATCTATCTATTATCTATTTATCTGTCTATTTATCTATTATCTATTACCTATTTATCTGTCTATTTATCTATTATCTATTACCTATTGATCTGTCTATTTATCTATTAATTACCTATTGATCTGTCTATTTATCTAGTAATTACCTATTGATCTGTCTATTTATCTATTAATTACCTATTGATCTGTCTATTTATCTAATAATTACCTATTGATCTGTCTATTTATCTATCTATTACCTATTGATCTGTCTATTTATCTATCTATTACCTATTGATCTGTCTATTTATCTATCTATTACCTATTGATCTGTCTATTTATCTATTAATTACCTATTGATCTGTCTATTTATCTATCTATTACCTATTGATCTGTCTATTTATCTATCTATTACCTATTGATCTGTCTATTTATCTATCTATTACCTATTGATCTGTCTATTTATCTATCTATCACCTATTGATCTGTCTATTTCTCTATCTATTACCTATTGATCTGTCTATTTCTCTATCTATTACCTATTGATCTGTCTATTTATCTATTAATTACCTATTTATCTGTCTATTTATCTATCTATTACCTATTGATCTGTCTATTTATCTATCTATTACCTATTGATCTGTCTATTTATCTATGTATTACCTATTGATCTATCTATTTATCTATCTATTACCTATTGATCGGTCTATTTATCTATCTATTACCTATTGATCGGTCTATTTATCTATCTATTACCTATTGATCTGTCTATTTATCTATCTATTACCTATTGATCGGTCTATTTATCTATCTATTACCTATTGATCGGTCTATTTATCTATCTATTACCTATTGATCTGTCTATTTATCTATTAATTACCTATTGATCTGTCTAATTTATCTATCTATGACCTATTGGTCTGTCTATTTATCTATCTATTACCTATTGGTCTGTCTATTTATCTATCTATTACCTATTGATCTGTCTATTTATCTATCTATTACCTATTGATCTGTCTATTTATCTATCTATTACCTATTGATCTGTCTATTTATCTATCTATTACCTATTGATCTGTCTATTTATCTATCTATTACCTATTGATCTGTCTATTTATCTATCTATTACCTATTGATCTGTCTATTGATCTATTTACCACTCTTTCTCTTTATCCATCTATTTATCTATGCATTTTTCTATCTTTCTATCAATCTTTATGCCTGTTTATCTGTCTGTCCGCCTGTCGTTCTGTCTGTTGTTTTGTCTGTCTCTCCCTTTTAACCTCAGTCGTTCAGGGACGATTTAATCATTCACCGAATTTTCACAGCGAGCACTGCAACAAGAACAACAAAAACATCAGACGTGTACAAACAAACACAAGAGAAGACTCAAAACTTGTGACACTAAATTGATTAACCCCCTTGTCGAAAATTCTTTGAAAAAAAAAATCGCACGCATTGTAACGGCACTTAATTTTTTTTTCGCTTTACTTACATCCCGCTAATGACATAAAAGGCACAAACAACCCTATATATTATTCTGCATAAAAAAACAAAAAAATCAATGCCCAAACCTTTTTTGAAATATTCACAAAGTTAGCTCACTAATAGTTTGGCACAATACAATATTCACATACTAACAACTCTAAATCACATTTCGATAAATTATATGGTTTATAGATCAGTGATTTACAATATAAACTGGGATCGTCTATTGACGATATTTCTTTTGTAAATTCTTTTTTTATTTAAATGCAAAACGCTTATGACTTCTTTCGCTCTATTAATCCTATTTTAACGGCGTTTTCCTTAATCCGGCGTAACATCGTCGGATCAGAAGGCTTAACCGATATTATAGAATACAAGTGTACGCTTTGGTACTACCTCAAGTTTTGAAATAGATCCAGATGTACACCATGCATACAATCAAAGCTTTGTTATGAGATCCTTTAAAAAAAAAAGTCCTCATTGTTTGAATGTATAAACAAAATGTCGGCTACTTTTAATGATTAATTTAGTGTTTTTATGACGTTGCGATTACACAAGGGGTCATCCATTAATTGTGTCAAGAATTTGTATTCTCAATTATTTTAATGACGTAATTATGCGGAATAGAAGAATCCTAATTGATATATATATATATATATATATTTTATTTTTTTCTGTATAAATTATGTTCTACAGTGTGTATGTTCTGTTAACTATGTTCTACTTTCTGTATATTGATATTATGTAATCTCTATAGTCTCTATATTCCATGTTTTTAACGATCTTTGTTCTGTAAGCACGAAATTTTGTGTGTTCTATTTTCTGTATTTTATATGTTCTGTATTGTAAATGCTCTTTTTTCTCTATATTTGATATGCAGTCATTTCTATATTCTGTATCTGCCATATTCCTTATGTTTTTTGTATATTGAATAATATGTGTGTTCTTTTTTCTGTACGTTTATATTCTGTATGCTCTTTATGCTGTATGTTCTATAGTATAATGTTTTAAATCCTGAGTGTTAACGATTACGTATGCTTTATATTCTATTTGTTCTATATTATGTAGCCTACGCTCTATTTTCTACACATTGTCTAGTTTGTTTTTATTCTATTATCTATATGTTCTATATTCCTTAATTTCTTTGTGCTGTGGGCAACTGCACATAACAGGTAAATAGATATAGCGGAATATAGATGGATATACACATATGTAGATATATAAGACTGACAGACAGGAACACCGAAAGAGAGTCAGGCGAAGAAAATATCAACAGACAGACAGACATGTAGAATAAAAGGCAGAAGGTCAGACAGAGAAAGACATAGGTACATATTAGTAAAAAGAAATATATAGATAAATATAATACTATTGCTCTATATATTGAGTACGTGTAAGATTAACATAGCAAATGTACACACACAAAAAACTTCAACCTATATATCGTTATTATATCAGGCGAAATTTATGTCGTAAAAAAAACCTTGTTGCACCCATCGCAATGTCTTTAACTTTTTATTAAACCGTTTTATTCCTTCTGGCCCTCGGGCCACGAAGGGAGAAAAAAAATTCTGGCTACGGGAGACCATCTTTAAATGTCGTCTGTTGGTATTGATTAACTTGGCGTCCATGGTTTCATGGCCTCTTTCTTCTGTATCTTTCTAAAGCTGAAACCAGCGGCCTCTGAATGGAAGTGGAAATAAGCGGTGCTTGGTGACAAGATCACGTAACTGGTGACCCATGATCTTGACAACGTTGCCTTTGGCCTCTAACCACAATAATGGACATTACGTTTTCTGCCCTTCTTCAATTGAGCAGTATCAGTGCCAGGTGGCGACCCTATTATCTGCTTATAACGTTGTGTTTCTGAAAGAGATAATAAAATTAATACTTCTTTTTCTTGTTTCGCTTTACAAAGGGGATATTTAAAAAAATGTCACAAAACAAAATGTTGTGATCATGGATTAAATTATATATATATCCACTTATCAATCTATCTATCTATATACATGAATGTATTTATCTGTGATCTGTTTATCTATTTTTTTTCGTTTTATCTTGTTGAACCAAAGGTCCTTGTTTCGATATCCATGGGGAAGGCTAGAATCTGTTTCCATGTTGGGAGCGTGTCCCTGAGAATACCTTGCTTAGTTGAGTATCTAGTAGCAGCTAGGAGAAGGAAGACGACTGGGCATTGTGCTGGCCACACATCCCTGGGCCACAGAATCTTGTGAACGCTGCTTCACGGACCCCATGATTCAAACAATTGGTTTGAACGAGTCCCCCACTTTTATTTATAAATCTATATATTTATGTATGTGTCTGCTTGTTTACCTGTCTCTTTGCCTAACAGTTTACCTAGTTCACTAGTTTTTTTTCAAAGCCTAACATAACGACGCCCTCTTTACAAGGTCTTCCCCCGATGCGCCGCCTATACGTGAGTCTCCCCATCCCCCTCATCACTACCCTATATATAAACGTCGGATTCCGTTAGACATGATTGGTCTTGTAGCTTTAAATATTTTAGGCTTCATATTCGTTGGTTGACACATTTCTTTTTTAAAGGGTGAGTTGTTGTTTTTTATACATCGATACGATTCCTTATTAAGCACACACTCACATACACACACACAGATACATACAGACACTTAATACACAATTATACACAGACACACACTGACACAGACACACACGCACTCGTGAGGCCATTAATAAAAGCACATTTTTAAATGACAGTGTGTCCCCCATGCAGACTTGACATTGTTTAGAACTGTGTATTGTTTACGTACTAAGTTATGCTAAGTTATTACATACGTTCAACTATTGATTCGATACATGTTAAGAGGTATAAACAAGCAGATGTTATGTTTCTATATAAGGTTTTGAAAGTTATATATTATATGTTACAGACGCTCATAATATACGAAATATTAATGCGTCCTACGCCTTTCCGTGGTCTTAGTCTAGTCCTGCATTCTGATTAATGTTTTAATGCCAAGCTATTGGTTTTCATGTTTTTTTCAGGCAACCCATTACATGTCCGGATAAACTCGAGAAGAAAATGAACTTTTAAATGCATTGGTTCTTGCATATGGGAAAATAGTTATGTTTTTGTCATTATGTTTATCTAAACATTGTAATATATTGTTATTGTGTTGTATTTCTGAGTTGAAATTGAATTCTTGACTACTTCGTTCATCGCCCTTCTGTCCTCTGGTGTTTCTAGGTTTAGTGATTTAACTTTTGGTTTAACTCTTGTCATTTGTGAACCTTGCAGCACTTTTCTGAATTCGTTCTAATTGTTTAATTTATGTCTGCACCTGAAGGGTCCCATATAAAAGATAGCTCGGGGGCAAAATAGCGACTGTCAAAACAGCGACTTCAAAATAGCGACTGGGCAAAATAGCGACTGTCATTTGAGCGACTACATAGGGGCGACGTAATCAGGTTGGCATTTCGACTTTTACGACCCCCCCCCCCCCACACACACACCTTTTCGTCCTGTTAACAAACCGAACTAGGAAATAATAATTTTATTAATTTTTTAATGGAATTAACGAAATACATTTTTGTGAGACCTTATATATCGCGACTATTTTAGAATTTTCCAGAAAATGCGCAATATATTTTCTCATATAATATAATATGATGCTAGTCTAGGGTTGCCAGACGTCCGGCAAAAGGAGGACATGTCGTCCTTTTTAGCCCTGTGTCCTCCATCCGGCGGGCAAAGCTAAAAATATTAAAATTTCTAGTTTTTGTACGCCAAAGGTTTTAAGAATCCTTTTTTTTTTAATTTTTTATGTTTTTTTTTTACTGTCAATGTGGATGTGACGAGTAAAGCAAAACACCGGAGTTTTTAGCAGTAAAAGGGTTATGAATTAGGTTGTGTTATCTAATGTGTTGTTAGATTAATTGTTCATCGATCTTCTCTTTCCCAACCTCACTTCCCCTTGCAAACATACATTCAAATTTACCTATGTAACAGCTTTATTGTTACAAAATATAACAGGCGATATAATATACGTTAGTGACTCACAATGATATTAAGACACAGGATGCACGTTTTAGAGTGAAGGTAAATGTCCTATTTCAAGAACTATTTAGCCATATTGGGAAACTTTTATCCTAGTTTACAAGTAAGATGGTTAAATTAATTAAGAAGGTGATAATTACGCTAAACATTGAGAAGTTTATTCAATTTCCTTGTACTTTTTTGCCATGAAATTGTTTGAACAATTTTGCAATCTCAAATCATTTGTTCAAAAAAAAGAATGAACAACTTTTTTTTCAAAGACTCTTGCATGAGCAGTGGAGTTTGTTTTTTCAAAGTTCCCTAAATGGAATTTGCTTTTCAGAGTTACTAAAAATTTGTGAACTTTTTTTCTGAATCACTGGACACAATGGCAATGTGGAAAGAATGTTCTCATTTATAAACGCTCAATTATCTTATACGTTTAAAGACTTCCTTTTTAGATAGAAGATTATTACGTCCACTAGGCCCAAAACTCCCGCAGTTAATGCTCACAACACGGGATCCTCCACGAAGAATTGTGCATGATGCAATCGCCGATGTTAATGAAGAAGTTGCAGCAGCTGTTGATTCTTCCACAAATCTGCGTCAGATCATCAGACGGAAAAGGAAAGCAACAGATAACAACCCCCCCCCCCCCTGCTCCTGCTACTGTTGGAGAACTGTTGATACCCGATCAACTGAGACAAACAACAGACCAGCGTAGATTCCTGCTCTATGACAGTGGGCGTGGAGATGTTAATCGGATGCTTATTTTCAGCACAGATCAGTTTCTTCAAACCTTGCACGACTCCGAACATTGGATGTGTGATGGCACATTCAAAGTATCACCAAACCTATTCTATCAAGTATACACTGTGCATGCTTTGATACGGAACAATGTGCTTCCCTGCGTTTTTGTTTGCTTCCAAATAAGCAAAACGTCACATACTCTCGAATGTGGACTGAAATCAAATAATTGAAACCTGAACTCGCTCCAAGAAGTGTACAGATCGACTATGAACTAGCTTCTAAAGCTGCACTCATTGAAGCATTTCCTCAAACGCACACCTACGGCTGTTACTTTTACTTGGGACAATCGCTCTGGAGAAAGATTCAGGAAAACGGACTACAACGGTTATATGTACAAGAGGAAAATGTTCGAATGGCATTAAAATTGCTCCTTGCTCTTGCCTTTCTACCTGTGGTGATGAAGTGAGCGATGCCTTTGATGAACTGGTGGCAGACTACCCCCCAGAAGTAATGACTTGTAAATTACTTCGAAGATAACTACGTGGGGCGGAGAAACAGACGTGGAGACAGAAGACAGCCATTATTTCCTGTAGATATATGGAGTGTGAAAGCCCGACAAGATGCAGGACTGCCACGAACTAACAATCAGCTCGAAAGTTGGCACAATGCTTTTCAAGGATCAGCTGAAACTCATTATCCTTCCATCTTCAGATTTATCGAAGCTCTAAGACGGGAGGAAGCCCTTCAATGGACAAATCGTACCCAGCTGCTACAAGGCAGAGACCTGACTCAGTGAATGAAAAAATACGTGACAATGAACACAAGAATCACTGCTGTACAGCAACAAAGAGATCAGTATGATCTACTGCAATTCCTTCGAGCCCTTGCTCACAATTTAGAAATTAACGTGTCATGATTTGACTAGCCTTGGTCTTTTTCTATTCTGTTTTAAATTTCTTTTTTAAATCATGTATTATGTTTTAAATCTTCTTTTTAAATCATGTAGTCTGTTTTAAATCTTCTTTTTAAATCATGTAGTCTGTTTTAAATCTTCTTTTTAAATCATGTATTCTGTTTTAAATGTTCTTTTTAAATCATGTAGTCTGTTTTAAATCTTCTTTTTAAATCATGCATCCTGTTTTAAATATTCTTTTTAAATCATGTATTCTGTTTTAAATCTTCTTTTTAAATCATGTAGTCTGTTTTAAATCTTCTTTTTAAATCATGCATTCTGTTTTAAATCTTCTTTTTAAATCATGTATTCTGTTTTAAATCTTCTTTTTAAATCACGTAGTATGTTTTAAATCTTTTTTTAAAAATCATGTACGTATTATGTAGCTAATCCAAATTAATTTTTTAATTCATTTCTAACGTTGTTGTTGTGTTTTAAAACAATCGCTATTGTGTAAGTCGCTCAAATGACAGTCGCTGTTTTGGCAATCGCTGTTTTGCCCGGATGCCTAAAAGATACATATTCTAGAATAGGTCTAACTGTTAGGTAGCATGTATATATTTATGTATACGTCTTGGTATTAGTTAATGTATATGTTTGGGTATATGTACTTTATTTGTCTGTGGAATTGTTTGTTTGTTTGTTTGTTTGTTTGTTTATTTCTCGATACCTCGACATTGATCCGTTGTCGTTTAAGCCCACGTGACAGGACCAGCCAATCGGTGCATCTATATTCAAATAAGCAATGAATTGGCGATCAGCTGACCTTCAAGTGGTTGTCTGAAATTCTAAAAGAAGAAAACAACAACAACCACTATCTCCTTCTTTATCTCACCCCTTCCCCACCTCGTCTGTGCGCCCCTCGCCAAGACCATCGTATTAACGATTGGTCTTGCCATCGCCCCCCCCCCATTATTTGTCCCCCCCCCAGACCCCCCCTCCTTCCGTCTGTGTCCACGCCCCTTCCAGCCTGCACTGCAGTTGCACAAACGCACATATGTTGCATAGAATATTTCTCTTTGATGATTGGGGCTGTTTGATCTATAGATGTTGTCTCTGTGTCTGTTTGTCCTATCTATTTTTTTTATTAATCTATCTTTTCGTATCTCTGTCTATCCATAGAATCATTTATCCATCCATTTATCCATCTATCCATTATTCTATCTATATAGCTTTTTATCGATCTTTATATATATATCTATTTGTTTTTTTTAATCTATTTTTCATTTGGTCAGTTTGTTCATCTATTTATTCGTCTCCATGTATGTCTTAAACATCGATACTTTAATACTATCTTACTTTCTATCCTTTTAGCTTTCTTTCTCTTTCTCTCTCTCTCCCTCTCTCTCTCCCTCTCTACCCCTCTCTCTCTCTCTAACTTGTGATTAGATAGATTCGTTAAAGGTACAATCCACTAACTTGTGATTAGATAGATTCGTTTAAGGTACAATCCACTAACTTGTGATTAGATAGATTCGTTAAAGGTACAATCCACTAACTTGTGATTAGATAGATTCGTTAAAGGTACAATCCACTAACTTGTGATTAGATAGATTCGTTAAAGGTACAATCCACTAACTTGTGATTAGATAGATTCGTTAAAGGTACAATCCACTAACTTGTGTGTAGATTTGTTAAACTAGTTAAACTTCAACGGATCCAATGGGAATTTAAAAAAAACACGTGGACATGAAAAAGAGTAGTGAATAAATAGTGCTATATTTTTTTTTTGTTAGCCAGGGGTTGTTAACAAACATGAAGAAAACAAGACTTGCCTGTTAACTTACTAAACGATATAAATATTTCATTACAACTATAAATGAATGTAGGAGTGGTTAAACGAGTGGGCTAATGGCAGTAAACACATGCAGCACTAAGTACAATTAAAGGAACTAGCACGACGAATAATAGACCACGTCAATATTTTGTTCTTTCAGGAAAGATGACCTTAAACTTTAAATCGTTTTGTTATAAAATAGAGCAGAGGTCGGCAACCTGCGACGCGTTCCAGACTTGGCACGCAGATAGATTTTGAAAAGACTCCCGAAAAGGCAATTGAAGTCTCGTCTCCAAGAAATTGTGCGCAGAGCAGGATAACTTTTAGGCTGTTGGCACGCTGAGTGAATAAGAATTCGTACTTTTAAAACTAAAATTG
The DNA here is from genome assembly GCA_949126835.1 of Anisus vortex. NCBI lineage: Eukaryota > Metazoa > Mollusca > Gastropoda > Planorbidae > Anisus > Anisus vortex. Next base: position 10,949,615 of record OX421494.1, on the reverse strand, counting down.
TTAACCTGCACTGTGAATGCAGGGCCGGATTAAGACCCTTAGAGGCCTTACGTGATAAAAGATTGTGATTGCTTCCTCCCCTTTATATTAGTAATTTCAAATATCATCATTAATAAACTACAAAATACAATTTGTTACTTATTGCAATTGGGCGAAACTTACATTAAGATGAACAATGATGTTCCACTTTCTTTTGAAAGATAATGTATACTTTTGTTTCAATTGAGAATTCTTTTAAAGATTTAAAACAAGAATTTAATATATGGGCCCTTATTTGTATGGATCCTTATTTAGGTGAACACTTTGTGATACTGCGCCATATGGGAAATCGATGTTGGTGAATTCGTTATACTGGTATTGAAAATGTATGTGTTGATCTTAGCACGTCCTTATTTTGCTTAGGCCTAAATGTTTCATTCGGGCATAAATAAATGTAAAGCATTAGATTTACTTCTTGTTCTTTGTCTATTCACCATAGCATTTAGCATTTTGTTTTACAATAAACTTCTAACATGACAACAAAAAAAAAGATTGATATATATTCTCTATTATAAAACAAACCCTGTCTTAAACATCTGCGGTTGGCTTGAAACTTGTTAGAAAAGAATAACATATTTATTTTGTAATGCAGGCTTTAATCATTATTTTTTCCGTCTCGTTCAATGTCAAGTAAAGATGGTTTTTATCGTGCTTATTAAATACGATTAGCATGTTGTGTAGCTTAGTTTTAAATTGAACTCGCCTTCACGCCTAAACAAATAGTTTCTTTGAGAACTAGGGTTGGCTAGAAAATTAGGTCAACAAAATGGCGTTTTTAATTTTCAAATTTGTCTCTCTTTCTGTTTGGAGTTGTTGTATGTCGTGTTCCTTTTTTTCTTTCGCTCAAGAGACACAAGTTTTTTTTTTTTTGTCTGACCTTCACCGAGTGAGCTGTGATTTAGTAATATTTGGTTGGAACCGGTTGATTCGGAGCCATTTGTCGGTGAGCTGTTAAGTAAACTATTAAAGACTCATCCTTTCATCACCAAGGCGATTGAGAGGGGGGGGGGGGGGTCGGAGCTCAGATAGACTAAAGCAGAGTTGTCCCTAATACCAGGGTCTTCGAATTAGTTCCGGGCCACGTAAACAAAATTACTTGGTCCCGAAACAAGTAGAAAAATAAATAATGTAAAATGTATAGATAAAATATGTATTATTGTATTACATTAAATTTGTGCTCAATTTTTAGCTACAACAAATCTCTCTTGTTATAATTTTTATGTTACATTTTGTGGGCATTCATAATTTGTAATATGATAATTATAGGGTCGGCTGGTGTACCGGAGGTCCCGGGGGTCCAAACCTGGCGAAGGTCACGATTTTTTTGCCGATCTTTCGGAGGGTGTCTCCTGAGTCTACCCTGCTCCGATGGGTACCAGGCAATTTGGGATAAAGTGTGCCGTGGCCACGGAAACTCGTGCAAGCTGCTTTACAGGCCTTTTGGATCTAATTGGTCCCACTGGATTATTTTACTAACTACTTTATTGTTGTTTAGTTGTTACTACTACAACTACGTATTTGCTAGTAAAAGCTACTTTAAAAAAAAATGTTAGCGGATCAGAAAACAAACGTTAATAAAATGAGCAGTTCACTAAACAAACAACGAAAAGCTTGACAAACGCTGAAGAAAGATCTTAGTTCAAATCCAGAAAATTGCGGCTCCGTTCTGGTAGCAAGTTTAATTGAATACTGTGAAAATTTCGCTTGAAATCGTGAACATAACAAACATTGCAGAATACATTTTACATCCAGTAACACAAATGAACTTAAAAACAAAAATGAAAAACACAATAAAAATAGTATAATATGTCGTTTTCTTGTGGTCTGGTGTTACAAACATGAGATTGGATGAACCACACAATACGTCCGCCTTCTTTGTTTGTTTTATTTTTCATGAATAATTAGTTAATATTGTATAGACAAATTCTACGCGGAGATGATTGATTATATCATATCATATATATATATAAATCTCAAAAGGAATATGTGGCTGGCTGGCTGGCTGGCTGGCTGGGTATGTACATACCGCATAATCTTTTTAAATACTGGACATAAAAACGTGAAATTTGCTACAAATATTCTTTGCGTTACGGCGGTGAACACTGTCAAGGTTTTAAAAAAATTAAAATGACCGCAGTGGTCAGTTTGGTCAAAAAACGCGAAAAAAACACAACTTTTGATTCACATTGTCTTTGCCAGTACAACTTTTTATAGTTTTTCGTCACAAAGTTAGAAAAAAAAGGATGCGCTGAGATTATTTTTATGACGTCATCAGAAATTGCGCATGGATTTTTTAGCAATGAAGGGACATTTTTCATTCATGTTTAAATTGACGTCATCAAACTATGTGCATGGATTTTTATCTCAATGATGGGAACAAATTTTCTTCATGTTTAAATTGCCTACGTGCCGTAAACAACATACATTCTTTACACTACCAATACTGTAGTGGATTTTCTTAATCTATCACTACTTTAATACTTTACACTGTGAATACATGACTTAAAGCTAATTAATAATTTAAAAGTTTACAAACATAGGACAAAGCAAATAGATTTAGCATTTTTTTTTCTGTTTCGGGAAGTAATACCGACGCATTACTAAGCTTATTTAAACGCAGTGGTCCTGGTTACACTCTATATTTAAGCTTATAATTAATTACCGGAAAATACTTTATCCCCGCTTAAGACTATTGCTTATAACTCCATGGGTTATTTTATCCAGTTCCGAGAACTGGGCACCTTTAGGCTTATCGCCTTGGTAACGGCCATTGGTTAAATTACCGGGCAATGTTTAAATTACCGGGCAATGTTTATAATACCGGGCAATGTTTAAATTACCGGGCAATGTTTAAATTACCGGGCAATGTTTAAATTACCGGGCAATGTTTAAATTACCGGGCAATGTTTAAATTACCGGGCAATGTTTATAATACCGGGCAATATTTAAATTACCGGGCAATGTTTATATTACCGGGCAATGTTTAATTTGCCGGGCAATGTTCAAATTGCTGGAACTAACTTTTTAAAGTTTTAATTCGTGTCGTATACGTTTTATAAACATTATTTCATATGGGTTTCATTTGTTATTGTTTTACATGTTGAATAGAAAATTTAATTCTAAGTTTTCTTCCAAAGCAACAATAAATAAATAAATAGCAAATAAACAAAAAACAACACAACATTGGTCTGCGACTTAATGTTTGTCGTAAAAAAAATATATCAAACAATCATTAAAAAAAAATAAAAGTACTGTCGAATGTTCTTAATCAATGAATAGAACAAAATATATTCATGTTTTAATTTGCGCCGTAGGTCATGCGGGCAATCTCATTATAACTGCCTGAGTAGTTAGAGTGTATGTAAACATAACTTTTAGCCGGTTCGGAGGACCGGGCACATACCGGCTAGTATATATATAAATCTCAAAAGGAATATGTATGTATGTATGTGGCTGGCTGGCTGGCTGGCTGGCTGGGTATGTACATACCGCATAATCTTTTTAAATACTGGACATAAAAACGTGAAATTTGCTACAAATATTCTTTGCGTTACGGCGGTGAACACTGTCAAGGTTTTAACAAAATTAAAATGACCGCAGTGGTCAGTTTGGTCAAAAAACGTGAAAAAAACACAACTTTTGATTCACATTGTCTTTGCCAGTACAACTTTTTATAGTTTTTCGTCACAAAGTTAGAAAAAAAAAGGATGCGCTGAGATTATTTTTATGACGTCATCAATCTTTGCGCATGGATTTTATAGCAATGAAGGGACATTTTTCATTCATGTTTAAATTGACGTCATCAAACTATGTGCATGGATTTTATTATCTCAACTCAATGACGGGAACAAATTTTCTTCATGTTTAAATTGTCTACGTGCCGTAAACAACATAAATTCTTTACACTACCAATACTGTAGTTGATTTTCTTAATCTATCACTACTTTAATACTTTACACTGTGAATACATGACTTAAAGCTAATTAATAATTTAAAACTTTACAAACATAGGACAAAGCAAATAGATTTAGCATTTTTTTTTCTGTTTCGGGAAGTAATACCGACGCCTTACTAAGCTTATTTAAACGCAGTGGTCCTGGTTACACTCTATATTTAAGCTTATAATTATATGGCGTCATCAAATTTTGCGTATTTATGCGTTTAAGAAGGGAACAAAATTTTGTTTTAATTTGCGTCGTAATTTGTAGAATGCAATATTTAAATGGTTTAAGTAAAAAAATTAAGTTACCGGAAAATACTTTATCCCCGCTTAAGACAATTGCTTATAACTCCATGGGTTATTTTATCCAGTTCCGAGAACTGGGCACCTTTAGGCTTATCGCCTTGGTAACGGCCATTGTTTTAATTACCGGGCAATGTTTAAATTACCGGGCAATGTTTATAATACCAGGCAATGTTTAAATTACCGGGCAATGTTTAAATTACCGGGCAATGTTTATAATACCGGACAATGTTTAAATTACCGGGCAATGTTTAAATTACCGGGCAATGTTTATAATACCGGGCAATGTTTATAATACCGGGCAATGTTTAAATTACCGGGCAATGTTTAAATTACCGGGCAATGTTTATAATACCGGGCAATGTTTATAATACCGGGCAATGTTTAAATTACCGGGCAATGTTTAAATTACCGGGCAATGTTTATAATACCGGGCAATGTTTATAATACCGGGCAATGTTTAAATTACCGGGCAATGTTTATAATACCGGGCAATGTTTATAATACCGGGCAATGTTTATAATACCGGGCAATGTTTAAATTACCAGGCAATGTTTAAATTACCGGGCAATGTTTAATTTGCCGGGCAATGTTCAAATTGCCGGAACTAAATTTTTAAAGTTTTAATTCGTGTCGTATACGTTTTATAAACATTATTTCATAAGGGTTTCATTTGTTATTGTTTTACATGTTGAATAGAAAAATTAATTCTAAGTTTGCTTCCAAAGCAACAATAAATAAATAAATAGCAAAAAAACAAAAACAACACAACATAGGTCTGCGACTTAATGTTTGTCGTAAAAAAAATATATCAAACAATCATTAAAAAAAAAAAAGTAGTGTCGAATGTTCTTAATCAATGAATAGAACAAAATATAAAAATATTCATGTTTTAATTTGCGTCGTAATTTATAGCGGGCAATTTTGTAATTGTTATAATGGGTGATGAGTAATGATTTTAACGGGTAATTCATGTTGTAGCGGGCAAATAAAAAATTACCTCACGTTTAAATTCGTGTCGTAGGTCATGCGGGCAATCTCATTATAACTGCCTGAGTAGTTAGAGTGTATGTAAACATAACTTTTAGCCGGTTCGGAGGACCGGGCACATAACGGCTTGTATATATATAAATCTCAAAAGGAATATGTATGTGGCTGGCTGGGTATGTACATACCGCATAATCTTTTTAAATACTGGACATAAAAACGTGAACTTTGCTACAAATATTCTTTGCGTTACGGCGGTGAACACTGTCAAAGTTTTAAAAAAATTAAAATGACCGCAGTGGTCAGTTTGGTCAAAAAACGCGAAAAAAACACAACTTTTGATTCACATTGTCTTTGTCAGTACAACTTTTTATAGTTTTTCGTCACAAAGTTAGAAAAAAAAGGATGCGCTGAGATTATTTTTATGACGTCATCAATCTTTGCGCATGGATTTTATAGCCATGAAGGGACATTTTTCATTCATGTTTACATTGACGTCATCAAACTATGTGCATGGATTTTATTATCTCAACTCAATGACGGTAACAAATTTTCTTCATGTTTAAATTGTCTACGTGCCGTAAACAACATAAATTCTTTACACTACCAATACTGTAGTTGATTTTCTTAATCTATCACTACTTTAATACTTTACACTGTGAATACATGACTTAAAGCTAATTAATAATTTAAAACTTTACAAACATAGGACAAAGCAAATAGATTTAGCTTTTTTTTTTCTGTTTCGGGAAGTAATACCGACGCCTTACTAAGCTTATTTAAACGCTGTGGTCCTGGTTACACTCTATATTTAAGCTTATAATTATATGGCGTCATCAAATTTTGCGTATTTATGCGTTTAAGAAGGGAACAAAATTTTGTTTTAATTTGCGTCGTTATTTGTGGAATGCAATATTTAAATGGTATAAGTTACCGGAAAATACTTTATCCCCGCTTAAGACTATTGTTTATAACTCCATGGGTTATTTTATCCAGTTCCGAGAACTGGGCACCTTTAGGCTTATCGCCTAGGTAACGGCCATTGTTTAAATTACCGGGCAATGTTTAAATTACCGGGCAATGTTTATAATACCGGGCAATGTTTATAATACCGGACAATGTTTAAATTACCGGGCAATGTTTAAATTACCGGGCAATGTTTATAATACCGGGCAATGTTTATAATACCGGGCAATGTTTAAATTACCGGGCAATGTTTAAATTACCGGGCAATGTTCAATTTGCCGGGCAATGTTCAAATTGCCGGAACTAAATTTTGAAAGTTTTAATTCGTGTCGTATACGTTTTATAAACATTATTTCATAAGGGTTTCATTTGTTATTGTTTTACATGTTGAATAGAAAATTTAATTCTAAGTTTGCTTCCAAAGCAACAATAAATAAATAAATAGCAAATAAACAAAAACAACACAACATAGGTCTGTGACTTAATGTTTGTCGTAAAAAAAATATATCAAACAATCATTAAAAAAAAAAAAAGTACTGTCGAATGTTCTTAATCAATGAATAGAACAAAATATATTCATGTTTTAATTTGCGTCGTAATTTATAGCGGGCAATTTTGTAATTGTTATAATGGGTGATGAGTAATGATTTTAACGGGTAATTCATGTTGTAGCGGGCAAATAAAAAATTACCTCACGTTTAAATTCGTGTCGTAGGTCATGCGGGCAATCTCATTATAACTGCCTGAGTAGTTAGAGTGTATGTAAACATAACTTTTAGCCGGTTCGGAGGACCGGGCACATAACGGCTTGTATCATATATATATATAAATCTCAAAAGGAATATGTATGTATGTGGCTGGCTGGCTGGCTGGCTGGGTATGTACATACCGCATAATCTTTTTAAATACTGGACATAAAAACGTGAAATTTGCTACAAAAATTCTTTGCGATACGGCGGTGAACACTGTCAAGGTTTTAAAAAAAATAAAATGACCGCAGTGGTCAGTTTGGTCAAAAAACGCGAATAAAACGACATATTTTGGGTTCATGTTAAAATTGCCGTTCCAACTTTTTATAGTTTTTCGATCGATCGCGCTAAAAAAATTAAAAAAAGGATGGCGTTGAGATTTTTTCAGGATGACGTCATCAAAGTTTGCGCAGAGATAGCTAGCCGGCTTTTCGTTATGACGTCATCAAATTTTGCGTATTCATTTAAAATTAACTTTGCTTCAATGTTTGCTAATGTATTTTATGAATGAATAGAACAAAATATATTCACGTTTTAATTCGTGTCGTATACGAAATATAAACTTTTGTAGTTGTTGCGTGCATTCTCATTATAACTGCTTGAGTAGTAAGAGTGTATGTAAACATAACTTTTAGCTTTTTCAATTCGTTTGAAGCGGGCGTATACGCATTAAAATCTTTCTAGCGGGAAATATTTCACGTTTCAATTCTTTTCTAGAGGGCAATATTTCACGTTTCAATTCGTTTCTAGCGGGCAATATTTCACGTTGCAGTTCGTTTCGGTTGTAGCGGGCGTACAAAATGTCATTCACATTTAAATTTGTGACGTATACATCGATAAACTTTTTAACGGGTGGGGTTTTATTAATTGCCGTATATATTAACTGTGAAGCGGGAAATCTCATTATAACTTTAGGCTTATCGCCTTGGTAACAACCATTGTTTAAATTACCGGGCAAAGTTTAAATTACCGGGTAATGTTTATAATACCGGGCAATGTTTAAATTACCAGGCAATGTTTAAATTACCGGACAATGTCTAAATTACCGGGCAATGTTTATATTACCGGGCAATGTTTAATTTGCCGGGCAATGTTCAAATTGCCGGAACTAACTTTTTAAAGTTTTAATTCGTGTCGTATACGTTTTATAAACATTATTTCATATGGGTTTCATTTGTTATTGTTTTACATGTTGAATAGAAAATTTAATTCTAAGTTTGCTTCCAAAGCAACAATAATAAATAAATAGCAAATAACAAAAACAAAACAACAGAGGTCTGCGACTTAATGTTTGTCGTGTCGTAAAAAAACATATCAAACAATCATTTTCTTTTTTAATAAAAATACTGTCGAATGTTCTTTATCAATGAATAGAACAAAATATATTTACGTTTTAATTTGCGTCGTAATTTATAACGGGCAATTTTTTAATTGTTATAATGGGTAATGGGTAATGATTTTAACGGGTAATTTTATGTTGTAGCGGGCAAATTAGACATTACCTCACGTTTAAATTCATGTCGTAGGTCATGCGGGCAGTCTCATTATAACTGCTTGAGTAGTTAGAGTGTATGTAAACATAGCTTTTAGCCGGTTCGGAGGACCGGGCACATAACGGCTTGTATATATATATAAATCTCAAAAGGAATATGAATGTATGTGGCTGGCTGGCTGGCTGGCTGGGTATGTACATACCGCATAATCTTTTTAAATACTGGACATAAAAACGTGAAATTTGCTACAAATATTCTTTGTTTTACGGCGGTGAACACTGTCAAGGTTTTAAAAAAATTAAAATGACCGCAGTGGTCAGTTTGGTCAAAAAACGCGAATAAAACGACATATTTTGGGTTCATGTTAAAATTGCCGTTCCAACTTTTTATAGTTTTTCGATCGATCGCGCTAAAAAAATAAAAAAAAGGATGGCGTTGAGATTTTTTTGAGGATGACGTCATCAAAGTTTGCGCAGAGATAGCTAGCCGGCTTTTCGTTATGACGTCATCAAATTTTGCGTATTCATTTAAAATTAACTTTGCTTCAACCTTTGCTATTGTACTTTATGAATGAATAGAACAAAATATATTCACGTTTTAATTTGCGTCGTAATTTATAGCGGGATATTTTTAAATTGTTATAATGGGTAATGATTAATGGTTTTAATGGGTATCTTACGTTGTATCTGGCAAATACAAAATTCCTTCACGTTTTTATTCGTGTTGTATATGTCCACAGAATAGGTATAAAACAGAATGCGCAATCGCATTTTATTTCTGTTTTGGGCAGTAATACCGACGCCATACTAAGCTTATTTAAACGCAGCGGTCCTGGTTACACTCTATATTTATGCTTATTTAGCCTACAATGTCTTTTTCTTCAAATCTACAAGTTCGAACACCCGAAGCTAATATTTCAGGCAAAATGTGCATAAACGGTTGTGTAATAAACTACAACAATGATGCGAAAACGACTAATTATCGTAAAAAAGAGCATGTCAAACTGCATGGCTTTCCTGACTCCATAAAGGATAAACAACAGCATAAACAACCTCATATTAACTCATTATGAATTATATGCCTATTTCCCTTCATAATTTTAAAAGTTTATTTTGGTTTAAAAAGTATATATATTTATGTACCGGTAGCCGCAGCAATTTAGTTACCGGTACCGAGCTACGTCTAAGCCATTTTTTTTTTCAAATCAGTACCGGGCAATAAAAATATTTATACATCATATTGGCCTAATCATATAATGTTCAAAACAAAATGGGTAATTAAGTCAAATTTATATAAAAGTAAGCCTATAATGAAAGATAATGTAGGCCCTATATATATTGTATATATTTATGGCAGACGTAGATATCCTTTCACATTTTACTATAGTAGCGTCTCTAGCGACCGCTGCATTGCGGAAAATGGTAACTTTTAGTGACTGCGTATATAGGGATTGTGCATTCTGTTCTATACCTATTCTGTGTATACGTCTTATAAACTTAGTAGCGGGAATTTTTTCAATTGCCAGGCAATGTTTAAATTGCCGAGCTCAACGTTTTAAAGTTTGAATTTGTATCGTATACGTCTTATAAACTATGTAGCGGGAAATTTTTATATTGCCGGGCAATGTTTAAATTTGCCGGACCAACTTTTAAAAGTTTTAATTCATGTCGTATACGTTGTATAAACTATGATTCATATCGGTTTCAGTTGTTATTGTTTTTCCTGTTGAATTTAAAATTTAATTCAAAGTTTGCTTCAAAAGCAACAATAAATAAATAGCAAATAACACCAACAAAAACAAAAAAAAAAGCAAAAATAAATAAATATTGATCTACGACTAATGTTGTAGCAAAAAAAATATATCAAACAATCATTTTCGAATTAACAGTACTTTTTAAAAGACATGTGAGTTCTGTTTTACAGAAAGAGTTTAATTACCCAATAAACTCACAAAATTCGATCATAGTGGTCATACTTTGAGCAAGAAATAAAAAAAAATTATTGTTATTTGTTTTTCCTTTTTAGTTGTATATTGAATTGGTGTATAATAAAGTGTGCAAAACAAAAATAAATTTAAAAAATACTGACCACAAAAAAAAACAACATACTACTTTATGTATGTTGCAAAAACAAAACTAAAAAACTATAATGTGTCAAGCATATTCTAAAAAAAAGCCCGTTCGAAGAATCGGGCACATAACGGCTTGTTATAGATAAAGCTCAGATCAGTCCAAATAATAGTTTCAGTTTAAATTTAGAATATAGATAGTGGGTAGTCTTTAAAAAAACCACTAACATTTTGAATATCGATAGAACTAAAATCTCTTCTATAAGGAATGAGAATTCTAGTGAATAATACTATATAAATGGTTTTCAAAAGTCTTTACAATGGTTTCTTGTTTTCTGGTCTATCTATATATACATACATGAAATGAAGAAACTTTAAATGCATTTTTTTAAATCATCACACAATCAAAATTTAGTGAATACCGAGTTACCCTGACCTATATATTGTAATTTTTTAGAGCTTCTAAAGTCATGGTCACCCGCGATTGTAATTTAGATGTCTCTTCACTAATCCTGGTTGATCATTTCCAAACAGCTGAAAACGTTTCGTTCGGAATTCAATTTTTCTCTATTCCCTGATTCGGGCTTGGAAATCCTTGAATTTAGATTCTCCTCGTTTAATTATCTTTTCAGTTACCGACCAGAAGTCCCGATGAACTGAAACTCTCGACCAGCGGACTTCCGGCCGTTGAGGAACATTTTCCCTTTTCTCGTAACGAAATAGCAAAACATACAAAGAAAAAAGGTCATTGCTTTAAGAAGTCTCAATTTACTTCCAGGAGTATCAATTTGATTCTTAAAAGTATCCATTTTTTTTTCAAAAATATCAATTTTCTTTTTAAAAAATATCAATTTTCTTTAAAAAAATTTTTTTTTTTTTTTTAAATATAATTTTTTTTTTCAAAATTGCCAATTTTTTTCAAACGCGTCATTTTTCGTCAAAAAGTTTCAATTTGCTCTCAGATGCTCAATTGGATTCCACAATTATTAATTTGATTCCACAAGTTTAAATTTGATTCCGCAAGTTTAAATTTGATTCCACAAGTCTCAATTTGATTCAACAAGTCTCAATATGATTCCTCAAGTCTCAATTTCATTGCATAAGTCTCAATTTTATTGCACAAGTCTCAATTTGATTCCACAAGTCTCAATTTGATTCCACAAGTCTCAATTTGATTCCACAAGTCTCAATTTGATTCCACAAGGCTCAGTTTAATTCCACAAGTCTCAATTTGATTGCACAAGTCCCAGTTTGCTTCCAAAAGTCTCAATCTGATTCAACAAGTCTTAATTTGATTTAACAATTCTCAATTTGATTGTGTCAAATGTCTTCCGGAACTCCAACTCAAACGCATACATCTATCGTGGAACAAATAATTAATTCCATTTTTAGTAAGAATAAATGACTCTTTGATTCTATCTTTTCGTTTCCCAGCAGATTGTAATGTATCGCTATGTATACATATATGTATCTAATGTAAACTATATATTGAATTCTGAATGGTATAGCAATAATCCAAATTCTGTGCCACTCGTCCATCCACCATCAAAACTACAACAACAGTAATCAACAGAAGGGGGGGGGGGGTACAAACATTCTACGTCATAGTTAGCACTGCAAACGGTTAGCACTGCAATCGGTTAGCACTGCAATCGATTAGCACTGCAATCGGTTAGCACTGCAATCGGTTAGCACTGCAATCGGTTAGCGACTGTTTCTATGTCTGCTCGTCTACATACGTCCTGATACAAACAACAAATAAGGGGGGGGGGGAGGGGAGTGGAGGGAAGAAAATAACCCATTCACCCAGACAGACAAGAAAGTACGCGACATAAAAAACAACAAGAAGAGAGGGTGTAAAAAAACTTCTATTGACTCTACAGTTGTAATGAAACGAGTAAACCATTTCTTTCTTTTTTCTTCTCTTTTAATGCATTGATGTCTTTACTTTTTTTTAAAGTTCTAGCCAATGTCCAGACGTTTGTCCGCTGTGATGGCCACCGGCCAGCGTATGGTCTGGCTTATTCATGCATGCGTATGTGTGTGTGCGCGTGTGTGTGAACTTTTCTTGGGCATAAAAATGACGTCATTTCCACAACAAGACCTGTGGTAGCTAGGCTGCCATTACAAAGATATTACACAATGACAACGTATCCATGTATTTTTATACACATATTATAAGAATATACATATGGTTCGCTATCCTTCGTTTCCTACAATAACTGTTCGTACATTCTCTTATCAGTGAATTATGTGGAGTTTCAGGTTTCTGGGACTACTCTAGAATCTTAGCATCTTAGGCTTATAGATCATTATATTCAAGAACAAATACATATAAGCTCTCACATTCTTCCCGAGTGCCTTCCGGGCATGGAAGGGTTGCCTGAAATTCAGAAATGAAATGATTTGATGTGTATTATAGGATGTGTTTATCATATTCTATGAAATTTTTGGCTGCTTTAAATTACGTGTGCCAACATAATAACTTTTATTCTTTTCGTATTCGAAAATTGTTGTTAACCTTGAGAATTAGTATTACTACTCCATGTCGCTGTAGTTGGTTGAGAAACAAAAATTTTCTTTCCAAATTAAAGTTAAAGATCAGGAAAAACCGGCCCTATATTAAAAGAAGGTTAGCGAGATCAACAATATTCATAAAACAAAATGGAATCGGCCTCCTGAACAAACCAGGAAAACCAGTAGGCCTAACATAAGATCATTTAAAACTCTAGTCAGAATTCAGAATGCAAGTTAAGACGCAATAACCTTATGTAGAGAAAGGAGCGTCTGTAACAAACAAGATAAGATATAGGGCAGGAAGAGCTTGTATTTTGTTTTTGTGTGATCTTTTCATAGCAACTTCTTGATCATCGCGACGCATTGTTTCAAACTCAATGTTTCAGCACTTGTTGTTTTGGACATATGCACGCAAACAAGTCCTCTTATGAGCCACCATTTCCAACCAAACAAAAAATCTTTTTTTTTTTGGCAATTTTATCATGAGATAAGTTTTCTTGCACGCAGTCACTGATCAATAAACAGAATGGAATATATATCAGAGGTGTGCAATGCCTGACTTCTTCTGCCTGTACTTTAGAGTGTTCGGTATAGAGTGCCGTAGAAGTAACTTCCGTTCTAATAACACGACCCGTCAGTCATGGACGATTACTGCTTACTGTGCCCGTAGTTTCGCCTCTAATACCTCCATTTTGAGGATCCGGATCTTGTCAAGACCTATTCCCAGGATTGAAGGTCAATCTCCTGAAGGTTTTTTGTTTTGTTTTCTGCATTGCTATTTGTTTTTGTATGTCTGGTGGACGTCATTCAAATTTGCTCAGTACTGATGTGACATATAGGCTACACTTAGAAGCCGACCGAAATTCTGTTTCAGTTTCGGTTTCGGCGCAGAAAGAAGCCATATGGCCCCTTTTGGCGTAGTTTCGGTTTCGGCCGAAGCCAAAAAGATAGCATTCGGTTTGCTTTCGGTTTGGGCAAAAGCCCATTTGACTTTCGGTCATCAACCGAATATCTAGTTTAACTTTCAAAATTCAGACTGCAACGCTTGCGCTGCATCTATCACTCTGCTTATTGATAATTTCATTTAGTGAAAATGTTGCAAATTAATCTGTGTGAAGTAGAAAATTGAAGTTAATAATAAACGGATTTTCGAATCATCCCAAAGAATATCGTAAAATGGAGTGTGGGATTACTGTGCAGTCAATTTTTAAAATATTTTCTTTTGGCAATTTAGGTTTATCGTTCGGTTTCGGCCGAAGGTGTAGTAAAACTTTTGGTTTGGCTTTTGTTAATGCCGAAAGTCAATAATAACTTTCGGTATGGTTTCGTTTTCGGCTCAAACCGAAAATTTGGTTTCGGCCGGCCTCTAATATACGCTCATACACATTCTATTAATCAGTCTTACTAAATATATAGCCATATCTATATCTCTTTCTAGACACAACAATCTCTCTGTTTTAATTTTATGTTACATTTTGTAGACATTCATATTTGTTATATGATAATCATAGGCTCGGCTAGTGTACCAGAGTTCCCGGGGTTCCAAACCTGGCGAAGGCCACGATTTGTTGTCGAGTTTCGGAGGGTGTCCCGATGCTCCGTTGGGTATCAAGCATTAGTTGGGATAAAGTAAAGTGTGATGAACACACATTGCCCTAGTATATTGCGGCCAAATATATATATTTCTTGACCCACTTAAATTCAAGACCTGTCTAACTACACCGGGAATTCGATTCTGTTGCCCTACTGCAGCCTTATGCTATAATAACCTTAAAAGAAAGAAAATCCCAGACATGCGACATAACTGTAAGCAACTTTGAAACCATATCATGAGCCCATCGATCTAAATTTTAAGTGCACTGTTAAAGTGTTAATCATTAAGAAAATTCAATTCTTTCTTTTCTTTCTAAATCAATATAAAACATAATTTTCAATGAATACACATATCGTCTGCTGTATTCTTCCATTTAACATTAACGAAATTCTATTTGACCTAGTTCTTAAGGCTGCCCACGTTGTTATGCCTATATATAGATTTCAACAAAACAAAAACCGTTATGTATAAATTTGTTCCTGGGGGTTGGGTGGTGGAGGCTGTCGGTGTATGTGGACGTCGTTCAAGTATAAAGCCATGCCAACTCTGAAATGCATACATTTAGATCTTTTACACACAAAACAGAGCAATAATCGTTAGATATGATATCAGAAAGTTACATTCAAACTGAGGTTTTACAGTAATTGAAAAAATATATTTTTTTTTTCACAGATACAAAAAAATAGCTAGAACGCACATTGAGTGAATCTGAGATGCAGTGTATAAAATTATTTTATTATCGTATGTTGAATTTTAACATAGAAGTCCGGCCCATTATACATAAAGCATAAATCGTATCAATACGTATAGTTAAAGAGAAGAAAATAATGGCAAAAATGTGCAATTTTTATTTCTTCCTATGAACGGCAACTCCTTGACAAGAGTGGTGACTTCTCTCCCCTTAATCAACGTTCTGTTGTGTTCGCTTTAATCTATTATCTCCTCCTGTCTCTCTCTCTCTCCCTCTCTCTCTCTCCTTCTCTCTCCCTCTCTCTCTCTCTCTCTCTCCCTCTCTTTCTCTGTCGTACATTAAGGCGAATCGCCCACCCACGCCCTCCCAATAATTCCTACATTTTCCATAAGCAAGATATATTGAGTAAAGAGATCTGCATAGAGATCTGCATAAAGGGAACCGCAGGCGTAACCTCGGAGGTTGAATGACAATAATGGCTATACTCCACACCCACTATACTGGCTATCCACCACTATACTGGCTATGCACCACACCCACTATACTGGCTATTCTGACTATTCTCCATACCCCACTCCGACAACTCACCCGGATCGCAATCATTTATCACCTTCTTTCTTTTTCTGTTTTATACAATTTATAATTTTAAAGGGCAGATACTTGGCGTTAACATATTTTGTATATTTTGTCGACATTCACATGAATAATATTATACATTAAAATATAATTCTTTTAAAATTTTCTTTGGGTTTTATTTTAATAATAACTTTGGCTATTAATGATATAAAAACGTTTTTCAATATGCTGCGTCATTTTTCTTGACTAGCAGTCCACTGAGTGTGTGTAGTATTATTTTAAAGTCTTGAGAATAATTACACCTTATGCAGCATGCTAACTTGTTCAGAAAATGAAACATTTAAAACTTCTTTCACATATTCATTTTATATAAATTGTACGTTTAAACTATTGATAATTACATAATTTTTTAGTTTTTCAATAGTTTAGATGGAAATTGTGCACAATTGTAGAGTAGCCTGTTCTGGCAACAACCTCTCTTTTTTTTGCACGATTTCCTCACTATGTACTATTTCCCTCTCCCTACTATTTACACCCTTTCACCCCGCCCATCTTTAGTTGTTTTCATAATATACCATCCCCCCCTCCTTTCCTCGCAATCATGGCTTCGCCACTGTTCGAAACTTATTAAAAAGACAGAAATAAGGAAAGAAATTATTTATGAAGGTTCGTTTATAACAAGATCTTTCTGTACATTAAACATGTGTGACTTGTTTATAGAAGAAAAAATATGAAACCAAAGAGCAAATATTCAAATCTAATTAATTAGAATAATTAGACGATTATGTAATATTAACTTTCTCTTTCTCTCAGAGAGCAACTTGCAAAAATTAATTCACATAGTTATTAAATTGTTGTATGGTATCGTATTTCTATTTTTTCAATTTTTTTTATTTAACCTACTTTTAATGTAAATTGCGAAAGATTAATTAGGAATTAATGGAATGCTTAAATAATTAACCTCTTGACTAACACTTTATTCGATTCTCTAAAGCCTACTTCTGACACAAAGTCAGCCGATGTCGTAATGGTTGATTAATCTCAGCTGGATACTTTCCCGGAAGCGGCTTCACGTTTTGGCCAATCAGTGAGCCCCATGAATTGACATTTGACCCGAGACACCGGTCGAACTATAAGCGCCGCCAGTGGCACATTCACGATAAGTTCGTCAACTCTCCACGAACCTTTTAATAGATATTTGACTCTAATAGAGTTTCAACAAAAAAAGCCAAAACATCAAAGGCACAACAAAAACAAAACCAACTTCCAAAAACTTTGTTATCCGAGTAGTTCTAATGAAAATAGAAACACAAATACGATGTACTGTAGTAATATTACATTAAAAATTCAATATTAACTTAGGTATAGTACACTATTTTTTTCCAAACGCTTTTTGACAAAGTTCCCCACACTAGCTTAATAAAACAAATAAAAACGTAAACTTTTGGTTTTGGCATAAATGGTCCCCTAAATTAGTGGATTTAGGACTTTTGAATCGGTAGAGATAATTAATGTCTCAAATCAGACATCAGTATCTTAAGTTGAGGAGTTTCTCTAGGAAATGTTTTAGGACTATTAATATTCAAAATGTATATGAATGAATTACCCGTTGGCAACAACACAATAACATAAGTACGTTTATTTGTAGATAGAAAACAAATAATATAAACACATACTGAAATCTTACAAAAAGATGTAGATTAATTTAACTGGAGTATGTCTTTCCACCGAGAAAATTGCCAATTGTTTAGAGTAAACTTTAGAGTATTAAAGAAAAAGAAACAAATTATTACAAAATAATCCTTCTATTCTATCAACTAAAGAAAACATTTAAAAAACTACAACAAATCCAAAAACAAAATAGCCGAAAGATTCATTACTAGTGAATCAAACACAACTGACAAGAGTAACACCAACAGTTAAATCACTAAACCTGGAAACACTATAGGACACAAGGGCGAAGAGTATAATAGTAATAAAACATTAGGCATTAAATTATCACTTAGAAATACAATACAATAAGAATTTATTACAATGCTCAGATAAACATTACGTTTAAAAACAATTCTTCTTATTCCATAATAGGCAAGAACAAAGTTCTGTTTCCTCCAAATTTGCATCCGTGCTTGGAATGAGTTGCCTGAACAAACCATGAAAACCTATAACTTCACATCATTTAAAACACTGATCAAAATGCAAGACTAGACTTAAACTTATACCAGGCCTCCATAACTGCCCCTTCTGTGCCGGCTTTCAAATCTTCACTAAAGGGATGGACTATATACCTCAAGTGAAAGTCTGTCATCTGTTTGTAATTCTTCTTTGCGATGTTTTAAAGTTTTATGTGTGGTTAAACTGTGGACTCATTCCTTGGTCCTAACGGGGTCTTCACAATAATATGAAAAAGAAGAAGAGCTTAGGACTCAGTAATCTTCGGTTGAGTGTCTGTAACAGAGATAAGAAGATTATAATGTTCAGAAAATACCCTAAAAAGTGCAAAGAATAATTCTTTTCTTTTGCCATTTACAAGAATAAATGCAGTTTATCTTTCTTCCCGATTCGCATCCCGACATGGGCTGCCTGGGCTGCACGAACTAATTAGAAAAAAAATAACAAGAACTTAACTTCATTTAAAGTACTTATCGAAATACACGCATCTAACATTCCGTTTCTCTCATTACGCTAATTGTTATGAACATTAACACCTAAGCAGTAAATAAATGTTCTTGAAGACTTTCAAAAATTGACGAAATTTCGCAGTAATAATACAAAGTTCTAAATGATCCACCCTTCCTCCTCCCGTTTGTTGTAATATTTTCTTTAAATATTGATGATAGATGTCTTGTTTATACATAGTTATGGGGGAGTTGGCGTATCCATTATCATTCCGTAAGTAGAAAGATTAACATGACGAAAAACAAGTGAAAATAAATGGCTGTTTATTAGAAACTTGAGAAGATTTCTCCCTGGGACAGTGGGGGGAAATGCTGTACTTTTATTAGTAGTACATTTCAACATAAATCAAATCTCGTTGAGGATATACGGGGATAAAAACTAGGGGCGTCTGGGAGAAATACTTCTTAGGCCTACAATCATTCTTAGAGCTTTATGCACTGTTATCATAATTATGCCATTTGAAAATCTATAACACTTTTAATGTAAAATTAAAGATATATTTGGTTTTCTTTGCAGATAGATAAGTGTTGGGTAGCATTCTAAAGCTGCTGCACATAAATTTTTCTATCTGCTGTTCTTTCTGTGGCGATCTGTTCGAACATAACTCTATACTTTGCAAGGATTTGTCGAGAATTTGCAAACATATGGAATCGGAAACTATATTTTGTATCTTTCAGTTCTCCATTCTTCGTTGTGTGGGTTAACAAGATTATATTTTCAGATTCCCACGTACACCAACGAACCTTTATCCTCCTAGATTATGTAAGCTTTAGAGATTTATTCCATCTTTCATCAATAGGATGCATACGCCTCTGATCTTAATGTGTTGCGAACGTTACAAGCGAAAAAAAAAGTTAAAGAAATTAGAGGTAGCCATCGTTTTTTTTTTATTAAACATTGTCAGGAGTCTTAATTTGAAATCTAATTCCACAAACTAGTTTATGAGTTCTGTCGAAAAGGCGATTGTCCATTTTAACCCTCCCCCACCCATCCCCCATATTCCTTATTACACTTTTGATTGCCGAAATAGTTTTTAAATTAAATCTTTAAATTTTCCGATTCAAGAATATTAAATAAAAAATTTCAACAAAAAAAAAAGGAAATTTCACTGATGGTGATTTAAACTAATTATTGTTGTGCTGGTTCTGCTTCTATTTCCAACACGTCTAAATGATTTAAACAGAACACCAAGCTTTAAAGCTAATAATCTAATTTTAAATCATTAACAATTATAACGTTATAAAACACTCGTCGAATGTGTTTAACCAAGTATAAGGTATACGTTTTAATACAATCATTGTTGTTATTTTATTTAAAGCCATATTGGGGGTTTGTGTGTGGTTTGTTTGTGGTTTGTGTGTGGTGCATTTTATTATTGATTGTTGTGCAAGAACAAAACCCATGATTTCTTTTTTACTGTAAAATATTTTTTTTTGTTCGATGATTCAGGAGGATAAAAGAGATTGCTTAATGGAGAATAATTACCGATAAGAGCAGCGAGCATTATAAGAGCATTATAAGAAGAGTTATTGGGATATTTTTTTCCACTAGTGCAGTTTAAAATCAGGACAGCTCAAATCTAATAGCCTAAAAAACTGTGGTTGCACATTTCTTGTCATTTAACGACAGTGGGTTTTTAGAGATGAATTATTTTTTTTTACAAAATGGGAATAATGCGAGGAAGCTGAGTAAAAGTATTTTAATACTGAATGTATAGTCTCTGTCAAAATCTTTCATAGATTCAGTTAAAATCTTTCATAGATTCAGTCAAAATCTTTCGTAGATTAGGTCATCTTCCATAGATTCAATCATAATCTGCAATAGATTGAGAAATTATTCTATAAAATACTCTCTTTTTACCAATTTGTTTCAGATTGGCTATGTAATGGTCAATTATACAATGCGTCGAAGTTAGTTTAAGATTCGTTCATAGCAATAAGGCCAGAATCAGCCAGAAGAAATTCTATTGTAATTATTAATTTTGTTTATTTAATCGTATTAAGCACTTAATTTTGTCATGATTGGTCAGAGCTTGAGAAATTCATCTATCGCCTACAGTAGATTATTGCGTCCTTTGAACAAAATTTCTACTGCTCCAGGGTTTAGACGTCAGGGACGGGTCATCGACAGGGCTAGAATCCTGGTCTTCGTTTTCACAGACCACAATACTAATCGCCTCTTAGAACAACCAAACGAGAACTTTGATTTTTGTTCTCCATAAACATTGTTTGAGAACCATTGCTATACAATACTAAAACTACAACTACTCACACTACTTCAGAATCGACGGAAATTTAAACATTTTTAATGAGCTCTTCATTGCAAAAAAATGGGATAAGCAGTTTTTCGAGGTCAATGAATGTCTAAATATAGCCTTAATCCCATACTGACTCAGTGTCTTTACATCTCCATAGAACATAAACAAAAGGAATGTATCCTGTTTGACCAAATTGATCATAGGGCTCGTAAAGCAGAGTTCACCAGTTTCTGTAGCCACGGCATTCTAGGGAATGTGTGGCCAGCACAATGCCCAGCCAGTCTTTACTTTTACTCGAGTCTCCCAAAAATTTCATACTAACCGACTCCCCCACGGCATAAAACAATGATTTGTGGAAAAGTGGCCGAATGACCCAAAGGTTGCCGTTAGAAAATGCTAGCTCTCTTTAGACAAGCCAATCTTCGTAAAGGACGGGAATGAACCGTCATCGGTACACGGAGGCTCTGGGACAGCGTAGTCGACGTTTAGGGCACTTTTAGGAGATTTCAAGTCTCTGCTCTCAGTCAACTCCGATGATATCATCAACGCAAGAATAACTGCCCTACGACTTAAGTGCCAATATTGGCTAACCGATAACAAAAAAAAAGACAAAACCAGAGCCATACTTTGACAGTTTCCCCCTACCCTTTAACAAAAAAAGCCAACAAGAGTATGCAATTAAATAATAAGGCTTCCCAACCATTTCCCAGTTGATTTAAAAAAAAAACTAATATTTTTTGTAATTACACTTGTACTGTAATTATTGTACACATTAGTACGTAGTTAATTCAGCTGCTTGTGTCTGCACAATGTATCTTTTTCAAGCCCGACCTTAAAGCTGTAGGCCTACGTTGGTCTTGTTTTAAGCATACAATTCATAAAAAAAAAGAAAAACTAAGAAAGACAATGAAAGCCTTATAGTGTTGTGTCGTTAATGCCACGCAATGTCATCTAAAAACAAAACACAAAAAAACAACAACTAAAAAGACATTTCTAAAGCCCTTATTGGAAATTCAGTTGTTGGAGGGTTGCAAATGTGGGTGGCCTTTGATTATGTGGGCCATTGATTGTGTGGGCCATTGATTGTGTGGGCCATTGATTGTGTGGGCCATTGATTGTGTGGGCCATTGATTGTGTGGGCCATTGATTGTGTGGGCCATTGATTGTGTGGGCCATTGATTGTGTGGGCCATTGATTGTGTGGGCCATTGATTGTGTGGGCCATTGATTGTGTGGGCCATTGATTGTGTGGGCCATTGATTGTGTGGGCCATTGATTGTGTGGGCCATTGATTGTGTGGGCCATTGATTGTGTGGTCCATTGATTGTGTGGGCCATTGATTGTGTGGGCCATTGATTGTGTGGGCCATTGATTGTGTGGGCCATTGACTGTGTGGGCCATTGACTGTGTGGGCCATTGACTGTGTAGGCCGTTGACTTAAAAACTGTTTAGTTTCCTATTTTATACGTTGTTCTCCCCTCCTTTAATTGCGCTTTAAAAAAAAGTTATCGATAATAAATGGTACATAATACGCACATTTAGATTTACTTATAGAGCGTTATCATTACATACTATTGGAGTATTTGCGATTTGAGTAATGTTATAGACAAGACATTCAAACAGAGCTTCATTCATACCATTTGAACTTTGAACCTATCAGCTTTGTGAGTTTTATTTCCCATTCACATCATGTGTAAAACCAAACATAATAAAAACATTTCTCACATGCCATACGATTTAGCAGCTGCAATTCTGGCTTTGCAGCTGTCTATAATATATAAAGTGTCATGTTTTTTTTTATGATGTAACGGTGAACGCCGAGGAATATAGATCTCACGAATATAGATCATAATGAATATAAAATATATAACTTATATATTATACAGTATAGATAATACGGAATACATATCTCAACAAAAAAAGATCATACCGATTATAGATCATAGTGAATAATGATCTTACAAAATATAGAACTTCCAAAATAAATAAAAATACAATTTATTTTAAGCAGAATAAGGATATTAGGGAATTTAGATCATACGAAATTTTCAACTTGTATAATGAGGACCACGTGCAGTATATATTATACAGAATACTTATAGATCATAAAGAAAATAGATGATATAGAATTATAGATCATATAGAAAATAGATCATACAAAATTTAGATCGTACAGAATATAGATTATACAAAATATAGATCATACAGTATATAGATCATACTGGATATAGATCATACAGAATATAAATCATACAGAATATATATCATACAGTATATAAATCATACAGTATATAGATCATACAGTATGTAGATCATACAGTATGTAGATCATACAGTATGTAGATCATACAGTATGGAGATCATACAGTATGGAGATCATACAGTATGGAGATCATGCAGTATGGAGATCATACAGTATGTAGATCATACAGTATGTAGATCATACAGTATGTAGATCATACAGTATGGAGATCATACAGTATGGAGATCATACAGTATGGAGATCATACAGTATGGAGATCATACAGTATGGAGATCATACAGTATGGAGATCACACAGACTATAGACCATGCAGACTATAAACCATACATAATATAAACCACACAAAATAAAGATCACACAGAATATAGACCACACACAATATAGATCACATATAAATGGCAAACTCTTTTAAGCACATGCAATATAAATAAAACAAAATGCTGCATGTGTCAGCTATGTTTAGAATGTGTATACTGACATGAAAACATTAAGTCTTCACTTGTTCAAAAGATGCAACGCCTACAAACATTGTAATATTTATGACCATATCAATTGTTGTCGTCCTATTGACACGAAGAAGTAATAACATACAGTTATAACCTATGCAGACATATATTTTCAAATACTAGTATGGAAGGGCGGGTTTCTCCCCCTCCCCGCCCCCTCTCCCCGCCTCTTCCCTCCCGTTAACGTCACTTCCAGATCTAAGTGTGCACCAGATTCTTTGTCCAAAGTAATGGAATTTGGCGGGAAAGTGGGGAAATAGTCAGATGTCATTTAGTGTTTACTTCCTCGCCAATCATGTAGAGCAGGGGTCGGGAACCTACGGCTCGCGAGCCAGATGTGGCTCTATTGATGGCTGCATCTGGTTCGCAGAGAAATGTTCGATTATTTAAAATATGTTTCTTTAGACTCATTTGATCTACATATTAATTGCATTGTAGCACCAGAATTCGCATTAATGGTAAGAAATACTCATTATTGATTAGCAACAACAAAACAATGTTATTAAAAAGAATTTCAGACATAATTAGTGTACTTTTAGTGTTGAAATTACACAAAATGCACACATTTACTTGAATTTTTCGTTTTAAAATTAATGTATGGCTCTCAGAGAATTACTTTTCAAAATATGTGGTGTCCATGGCTCTCTCAGACAAAAAGGTTCCCGACCCCTGATGTAGAGTATAAGAAAAAACTATTAGCATGGCCTGATGAAAGAAGAAAGAAACATGTAGCTAAGTGAATACAATAAAAACAATAAAAACAACCATAACAACAACAAAGAACAATAACAACAAAGTGTGTGTGAGGAAAATACATTAATAATATGACGTTATTATCGGGTGAGATTTCTAGATGATGGATGGCATTGAACACATGATGTTTGAAACAAAAACTTCTTGGGCTTAGTCGACTTTTTATTATCATCGTTATTATTATTATTATTTGGTTGTTGTGAAGTAGCTTGGCGGGGTTTATGGAGAAGAAAACAACAACTACATTGACAAACATTTTTGTAATAAAATTTAAAGCACTGACACATAAATTTGACCCAAATATAAATATCCCCAGGACGTAGAGCATCCATTTCGTGTACATTAAAAGAATCTAAAAAAAAATAATTAATAATGAAATGGTACACAAACTTTGAGTATCAATTGTTCCCTTCGAAATTGATGGAACAGTTTGTTTCTTTCTTTAAAATTGTAATACAGTTTTTATTGTCATATATTCCATTTCGTTTTTTTTCCTAGAGATATTTTTAAAAATTACAACGAGTCATTAGTTCGGGGATGAATTATTGAAATGAGCTGCTGGGCGAGGAAACAATGGGGGGGGGGGGGGGGGGGGTCGGTCTACTTCTAGATGCCCCGGGACCCCAGGTGCGCGCGGCTTTTCACGCCTCGTTTGTCGTCTGATAGAACGAGATAAAGAGAGATCGATTTCTGTTTAAAATGTATGTCATTGGAACTTTGTTATGAACAGTGGATTCGATATATGTTGTATGTTTATATATGTTAAAAACTGTGTTATATATGCTTTTGTATGTTGGGTATGCTATATATGTTATATACTATGTTAACATTTATACGAGCACTCATCTTTTTGGCCATTTCAAAGGTTTTGTTGTTAATTGTTTGTTTTTAACTTTCTAGAACTCGTTTTGTCTTTCGTTCAACTTACATTTTTTTTAACTTCTCGCTGTGTATTATTGTTGCATCTTCTCGCTGTGTATTATTGTTGCATCTTCTCGCTGTGTATTATTGTTGCATCTTCTCGCTGTGTATTATTGTTGCATCTTCTCGCTGTGTATTATTGTTGCATCTTCTCGCTGTGTATTATTGTTGCATCTTCTCGCTGTGTATTATTGTTGCATCTTCTCGCTGTGTATTATTGTTGCATCTTCTCGCTGTGTATTATTGTTGCATCTTCTCGCTGTGTATTATTGTTGCATCTTCTCGCTGTGTATTATTGTTGCATCTTCTCGCTGTGTATTATTGTTGCATCTTCTCGATATTTCCACCCAAACGCTCTTATTTCTCATCTCTCTCTTCCTTCTCTTGCTCTCTTTTCCCCTCTCTCTCTTTTTCTTTCTCCTGTCGTCTAGTTCTCGGTCCCCTTCTCGCTCTTTCCCGCCCTCTTTCTCTCTTTTCCACACTATATTTTTCTCTGCAACTCTCTCTTTCTTCCGTTTTCACTTGTAAGTGCTCTCTCTACTAGTGTATATTTAATATTTTAACACCTCCATTATTCAACTTCTATTTCTCCTATCTACGTTTATCTGTGACTCAGCAAAGAAACTTGCCGCTGCCTCTGTACTCTCGCGCCTCGACTACTGTAATGCTCTGCTAACTGGAATACCTGACGATAAAAGGCGCCCAACGACAGCGTATACAAAACAGCGCCGCCCGGCTGGTGCATGCGCAAGTCGAAGCGCGATTCTGCGACAGCTCTTCTGCGTCAGCTACGTTGGCTCCCTGTGAGACTCAGAATTGAATAAAAAGTGCCGAACACCTTGCCAGTAATATTACCTATATAATAATGACATGCCGTCTTATCTCAAGGCACTCATCAAGCCCTATGTTCCACAAAGGTCACTGCGTTCTGTTGACTCTTCGTCTCTGGGGGTGCCCAGCTTCTCCTTGACGACAGTTGGCCTGAGAGCCTTCTCTACATCTGACCCAAAAGTCTGGAATATGATCCCCAACCAGCTCAGGCAGACAAGCTGTATCAATAATTGAAGAAAAAAAACTTTAAAAAAAATTTAAACCCTCTGTTTTACAAAATAATATAATAAGATGGGCCGCTTGCTCTATTTTTAGAGCTTAAGCTGATCTTTGTCTCCTTATCTTTGTATAAATATCTTTTCCTTAACCTGTTCTTTGTTCCCTCTTATCTTATCTTACCGTATATTTTACAGATGCTTCTTGTATAAAAAAAATAATAACTTTCTTTATTTCATTTCTACAACTCCTATTTTTTTGTTATTTTGTATTATAACCACAGCCACTATACTAACAAACACACCGTAACCATACTTGCTGCTTTCCACCTTACTCCTCGTTAAATAGTGTTTATCATAATGTTGTGGCTTATTAACACTATATGTTTGAGATATTCAGTAGTGTATTGGCTGAATGAACATCAATAGATGAAGATATTAGTCAAGATATGCTTGAACTGTGACACGTGTTGTTGTTTTTTATATCCTGAAAGTTGAACTCAACAAAAACAGGTTCCCCCCCCCCTCCTTTTCAAAATTAGCCTGACGCTTAAAGTACACCAATTTGAACACTAACCCCCATAAACCACCAGATAGATTTAGCCATTAATACATTATGACTGTTTCTATATTTAGAGTTTTTTTCATTGACCAGCGTTGGGGTTACAAAGACATTAAGTGGTCATCTCGGACTCTTGTGGCTCAGCAGTGAATCGAAAATAAGTCCGCTCTCCCTGGGGGGAGGATGACCAAGGGGTCATTCTGTGGACCCTCCTCCCACCCACCCTTTCGTATGTCTAGACGAAAATCTGACCGGAGACCGCAGGGGGGACAAGGGACAGGCGATTAGTCTCTTTGACTTATGACAGGAAGAATGAAGACTATTTGTTAGTTCTTTCTTTCATTATATTGTTATATGGTTCTTGTGTAGTTCTTTCTTTCATTATATTGTTATATGGTTCTAGTGTAGTTCTTTCTTTCATTATATTGTTATATGGTTCTAGTGTAGTTCTTTCTTTCATTATATTGTTATATGGTTCTAGTGTAGTTGTTTCTTTCATTATATTGTTATATGGTTCTAGTGTAGTTCTTTCTTTCATTATATTGTTATATGGTTCTAGTGTAGTTCTTTCTTTCATTATTGTTACGTCCACAATCCCCTTGTGGCCAGAGCTGTGTAGATCTTGCTGATAATTCTCGTTAGTCCTAGGGGAGACTTTAATTATTAGTATTTATGTTTCAGTATTACACGAACTCTTCTTATAGTCCTGGGCACAAATTCAGTATTTGTATTCCAACATTTCCTCTCTTGTAAATTATGGTAGTAGATAAATCTTATAGTAATGTATACAACACAATAGGATAGTAACTTGACAAAGAAGCTTCAGTGTAACTGTTGTTGATAGTTTATTTCAGGTGGTATGTTCAATATATACAATATATCTATTATGTACAGTTAGAATAAAATAGTGCAAACACAAACGTTCAAAGGAACATCTTTTGAAAACTCTCTGTCTTTCAGACCAAACAAATCATTAAATACTATCCGAGTGGTGCAAGGGATAGACCCATTACCAGTAGGGGTGAAAATCATGGTATCATTACAAAACTCATAACAAAAACGATAGGAACTTCCCCTATTAAATAATGAGTCGTTCCCAGACTCTGAGAATTTGAGATCAACACAGAATCCCAGCATTACCTAGAACCTTTCGTTTTCCTACTAAACGTCCTAATATTGTGTGTAGTAAGAAAAGAGAGAGAGAGGAGAATAAACATTGCGTGTTCCAATTCTTGGAAAAACAACATACATGACACGCCCCCACCCAATGAAAGAAATAATGTACCATAATTACCCAAGTAATACTCAACATGGTACATTTTTCGTACTTAACACTATCGTTTTAACAACCAACAATCAATGGAAGATTATAAGACAATTTAAGCAAACATGGCTCACTGGCACAACTAAATTATAAAAAGTGTCACTACCCAATGGTAATTGTGATTATAACGTGATGGACAAATATTTCCCCGTTAATATTAATATTAACTAATGTCTCAACAAGTACAAATAATTCAAAAATATTCTAGTCATTCTTATTTTAACTATGTACAGTTGTGTGGATTTCCACCAAAAATTTGCAAAAAGTCTTAATCTATTTAAACAAATATAACATTGCTCAAACTCTGTCAATTTTCAACAGTTTACTTCTAATATACAAACCAAAATATAAGTAATACGTAACTCGAATCAACCTATAGGTTACTTCCCCTTTAAATTACAGTGTCAACTTGATATTAACAGGGTTCATACCTAAGATGATGATACTTCCCCTTTTCTCAAATATGAGGAGAAAATACGCTCTAGTTACGATTACTACAGTAATCTAAATATTAAAATGTAATCCACTATTATGCGTTTTTGGCAAATTTAAAAGTTTAATATAAAAGATTGTTCAGGGTTGAATGAGTGCTCACCTTTAGGTACCTTTGTTTCCCTCCATTCCCGGATATATGGAATATATAACAACCTATATACAACATAGTGAATATCCACTAGTTTTTTCCCATTCTATTGCCATGATATAACAATTTAGCAATAGATTTCCAATATTATCTATTAATTTATACCAATTAAGATTACATCTCTTTCTAAGATAAAAATTGTACATATTATTATTTAGTTCCATTCATTAACTAAAATAAAACAAGATAATAAATCAACTAGCTCAAAGTTTTCCCACTTAATTGCATGTGATGACAATTACTTTTATCCATCCATATCAAGTAAATACGTGCATATTATATATTTATTGCATCATGCATCAACATTTAAATGGAATTTCTTTTCCATAATCAAATGAATTTAAAATATATCAGAACATCAATATTATACATGATTATAAGAATTATTAATACTTTCAAAAGACTTGACTTCTGTATGATACAAGTATTCTATAGGTATTCTATAATCAAAATTCAAACGAATGATAGGTTATCATGACACATTCTTAATGAATAAGTGAGATGATCTGAAAAAGAAGTATGGGTTATTCAGTCAATCATGTAGCACCCGAGATAGATTATCAGCTATGACCTTGTCTCTATCTTGTCGATGATACGGGAAATGGGATACCAGTCGGTCTTTGTCAAATTACTTAATTTCCCAAAGTCTCTATAAAACTGCAGTGTGTGGTCGGCTTTTGGTACCATCACACAGGGTGTAGACCATTTGCTATCACATTTTCCTCCTATGTCATTTTCTAACATATACTTTACATCTAATTTAATATGCTCAGGTCTGATGGGGTCAAATGGATGCTGTTTAATAGACCTGGCACTATCGGTTAACACTACATCGTGCTCTATGACATGTGTCCTACTGGGAACATTTGTAAACATTGACTTATTTTCATGCACCAGCTCAATAATCTTCTCCTTATCTTCTACCGGAGGATGTTCTAGCCTTGTATCTAAACTCTTAAGGGCATCTGTATTATTAAGTTTACTTTCTGCTAACTTATATTCTATCCTAGATAAATCCGTCGGGACTCTAGCTAACGAAATCATGGGGACCTCCCGTGGTTTACTCTTTTCCCTGGAAACATAGGGCTTAAGCAAATTAATATGGCATACCCTCTGCTTTTGTCTCCGGTCAGGAGTCTTTATCAAATAATTGACCTCGCCAAGCTTTGACTCTATCTCATAGGGTCCACTAAACTTTGCACTTAAAGGCTGATTTTGCAAAGGTAGAAACACAAGAACTTTGTCACCTGGTGCAAAAGTTCTAGCTGTAGCTTTACGGTCATAGTTCTGTCTCATACGCTCCTGCATCTGTGGAAAATGAATCTTCACATGGTTAAAAGCATGATAAAGCCTATTTTTAAATTTATCTACATATGACAAAAGTCCAATCGGTTCACTGTCCGTTAGCCAAGTTTCATGTAGAAGTTTCAACGGACCTCTGACTGAGTGTCCATACACAAGTTCGAATGGGCTAAACCCCAGGGATTCCTGAGTGGCCTCCCTTGCAGCGAACAGTACATAAGGCACACCCTTATCCCAGTCTTTCTCGTTTTCATAACAGTACTTTTTAAGCATCGATTTTAATGTCTGATGAAACCTTTCCAGAGCTCCCTGGCTCTCAGGATGATAGGCACTTGATAGCCTATGGCTTATCCCTAATTGTTCCATGACTTGTTTGAAAATGTTCGAAGTAAAGTTAGTCCCCTGGTCGGACTGTACTGTCTTCGGTAGGCCATAACGTGTGAAGAAATTTGTCAGGGCGTCTACCACCTTCACTGTTGTTATGTTCCGCAACGGAATGGCTTCCGGGAAGCGAGTGGATGAACACATGACTGTGAGCAGGTATTGAAAACCGGCTTTTGTTTTCGGCAACGGGCCCACGCAATCAATGAGTATACGACTGAATGGTTCGTCGAACGCTGGTATCGGCTGGAGTGGAGCGACAGGAATTCGTTGGTTAGGACGTCCTACCATTTGGCATACGTGGCAAGTCTTGCAGTATTGTTCGACATCTCTTCTCAGTCCTGGCCAGTAGAAGTAAGGGAGGATACGGTGGTGCGTTTTCCGGACTCCCATGTGACCAGCGAAAGGAAGATCATGCGCCATACGCAGTATATCTTGACGATAGCACTTAGGTATTACAATCTGGTGAATACTGTCCCACTCGTTTGTACCTGAGTTGAGCGGTTTCGACTTTCTCATCAACACTTCATCTTTCATGTAGAAACATTCCGCCATTGCATCTGCAGTCTTTTCGTCAACAGCTTTCATTCTGAGTTGCATTATTACTTCGTCATTCAATTGTTCTTTCACCAATTTCTGCTTTGGTGACAAAATGTTATCGTTCTCGGTTGCATCACCAGTTGTTAGTTCAGCAAAGAACGTAGCACTTAAATCGATGTCAGGTGTTTCTGTTATCACTGTTTCATTCGCATGTGTGTCTTCAGAACAGACAAACACATCTTTCGTTGCACTACACGGCGTAGCAGGAGTCTTTACCGACTTCTTTTTATGCATTGCTCTTGTCAGTGCACATGTTGGGCGTTCATTGGCAGGACGTAGGTTTTTGTCCTCCGCCATCTTTGTCTCCAACACTTTAACCATGGGCTCGACAGTGACTCTGCCGCCCATAATGTCATTTCCTAATATCATGGAAACGCCTTTGACGGGTAGTGCGCGCCACACTCCCACTACGATGTTACCTGTAAAAATATCCGACTCGAGTTTTATTCTGTGCAGTGGAGCTTCCACAGCCTCCATACTAGCACCTCTCAGCACAACAGACTCACCGGTACTGGTGGCATCCGTTAACGGCACACTGCCCTCCAGGATCACGCTGACAGCAGAACCCGTGTCACGTAATATCTGTATTTTCTTCTTGCTGAGTACATCGACTTCTGTCGACACTGTCCCCTCGTAGACAAAGGGTCGAAAATCGGATAGGTCGTCCTCTTCCGGGACTTCAGGAACCATCTGTTCCTCACGGCCTTCTGAAAGCATAATAGATTGAGTACAGCTATTCTCTTTTACCTTAGATAGACTGTTCTCAAAAACCATCGACTCCACAACTATGGGCGATGCCGGCCGCATTTCTTTTGAGTTTCTTGACCCTGTGTTGCACACTTCTTCTGTCTGCTTGCTATCTTTCTGCACTCTGGCACAGTGTAGAATAGCACCTTGCTTCTTGGTAAGGATCCAACAATCTTTCTTCATGTGGCCCTCTTTCTTGCAATTGAAACATACCACCTTTGCTTTATTTACATCTGTCTGCTTCCTGAAATGAACTAAGTTACTATTATTATTTACACCACTGTTCTTATTATTGTTTTCACTTGTCTCTTTTGGTTTACTAGCCTCCTTGGGCTCTGGTTTGTGCACTTTGGGTTTGTCAGCATAATATGGCTTTATGCTGGCGTGAATTATGGCATAGTTATCTGCCAATCTAGCAGCTTCATGCACATCTTCAACCCCTCGGTCTGAGATGTGGGTTTTAATATCCACTCGAATACAATCATTGAATTCCTCAAACAATATTAGGTTCTTGAGTTTATCAAACTCACTTACATTCTGTGACCTTAGCCACTGTTCTAACATTTTCTCCTTTTGTCTCAAAAAGTCTACATGAGTTTGATCATATGCCTTCTTTCTGTCTCTAAATAGCTTTCTATATTTTTCTGGTGTCAGGGAATAACTTTTCAGCACCCTATCTTTGATTACTTCATAGTCATTTATTTCCTCGGGTGTTAAACTCAACACTACGTCCAATGCTTTTCCTTTGTTGAGAGTTGACCTTAACAATAAAGCCATCTTATCATCAGGGAACTGATAATCTACAGCTATCCTCTCAAAAAGCAAAAAGAAATCTTGAACATCTTCTTCTCTGAATATAGGCAAGTGTTGCTTCATTGCGCTAATATCCATACCGTTGCTGTCCCTACGATGGTCAGGTCTGTTCATGCGTGCCATCTCTATCCTTTCTCTGCTTTCAATCCTAATTCTTTCATTTTCCCTTTCAGTTTCTATCCTAATTCTTTCCAATTCCATTCTCTTCATAGCTAATTGGAATTTTAGGTTTTCACTCAACCCTTCATCTTCATCATTGTTTGATGATCTAGATGACATATTTCTTACCTCGTCTCCGTGGGCAATTACCTCGCCCCCACTGGGAGCTACATAACCTTCATTGATATCGTTCTGTCCCACTTCAACTACACTACCAGTGTTCATGGCATTCTGCCCGTTCAAACATGTCATAATTTCTTTGGTCAAACGATTACGATTAGGTCTTGCCTGTCCTGCCTCAATCCCAAAGGACTCAGCTAATTCTTTTAGTTCAGCAAATGACATGGCACTAAGTTCCTCACTTGATATATTCGAAGCCATAGTATAGCGTTCGAGATATTTGTTATAGTAGAGTAGTATATCTTGTATAATAAAATATAAAGTTCCAACTTACGATTTGTCCAGAAATTTGCACAATATAATATTAAACACTTCGTGGAATCTTCACACTTCCCAAGGAATAAAAACGCAAACCAGTTCTCTCCTCTTTTCAAAAAGAGTAGTTTCACAGTCCTGAAAACGAAACACAAATATGCCGCTCTCAGTACTACTTATGTCACACAATATTTATAGGTCAGGAAAAAAATATAACTCAAATTTTAAAGACGAGATCAACAAATTTTTTCCAATCCTAGATCAAGAAAAGTAGAACTCAAATCTACCGAACGAGACCACCAAATCTTGTCAATCCTAGGTCAGGAAAAGTAGAACTCAAATATACCGGGCGAGACCACCAAATTTTGTTACGTCCACAATCCCCTTGTGGCCAGAGCTGTGTAGATCTTGCTGATAATTCTCGTTAGTCCTAGGGGAGACTTTAATTATTAGTATTTATGTTTCAGTATTACACGAACTCTTCTTATAGTCCTGGGCACAAATTCAGTATTTGTATTCCAACATTTCCTCTCTTGTAAATTATGGTAGTAGATAAATCTTATAGTAATGTATACAACACAATAGGATAGTAACTTGACAAAGAAGCTTCAGTGTAACTGTTGTTGATAGTTTATTTCAGGTGGTATGTTCAATATATACAATATATCTATTATGTACAGTTAGAATAAAATAGTGCAAACACAAACGTTCAAAGGAACATCTTTTGAAAACTCTCTGTCTTTCAGACCAAACAAATCATTAAATACTATCCGAGTGGTGCAAGGGATAGACCCATTACCAGTAGGGGTGAAAATCATGGTATCATTACAAAACTCATAACAAAAACGATAGGAACTTCCCCTATTAAATAATGAGTCGTTCCCAGACTCTGAGAATTTGAGATCAACACAGAATCCCAGCATTACCTAGAACCTTTCGTTTTCCTACTAAACGTCCTAATATTGTGTGTAGTAAGAAAAGAGAGAGAGAGGAGAATAAACATTGCGTGTTCCAATTCTTGGAAAAACAACATACATGACATTATATTGTTATATGGGTTCTAGTGTAGTTCTTTCTTTCATTATATTGTTATATGGTTCTAGTGTAGTTCTTTCTTTCATTATATTATTATATTGTTATATGGTTCTAGTGTAGTTCTTTCTTTCATTATATTGTTATATGGTTCTAGTGTAGTTCTTTCTTTCATTATATTGTTATATGGTTCTAGTGTAGTTCTTTCTTTCATTATATTGTTATATGGTTCTAGTGTAGTTCTTTCTTTCATTATATTATTATATTGTTATATGGTTCTAGTGTAGTTCTTTCTTTCATTATATTGTTATATGGTTCTAGTGTAGTTCTTTCTTTCATTATATTGTTATATGGTTCTAGTGTAGTTCTTTCTTTCATTATATTGATATATGGTTCTAGTGTAGTTCTTTCTTTCATTATATTGTTATATGGTTCTAGTGTAGTTCTTTCTTTCATTATATTGTTATATGGTTCTAGTGTAGTTCTTTCTTTCATTATATTGTTATATGGTTCTAGTGTAGTTCTTTCTTTCATTATATTGTTAGTTTCTATTGTTTCTAGACACTAAAGTTTGGAGGGAAGGAGGGGTAATTTAGTAAAAAATGTAAATGTTTTTGTTAGGGGAGCATTATGAGGTTGTACGGATAATTGGGCCAAAGTGTGTGTGTGTGTGGGGGGGGGGGGGTAGCTGTAATATAGAACTAATATGCCAGAGAAATAGTGGAGGAAAAATGGTTAAGTTTTTCAATCATCCTAAGGTTAATAAACTTCACTTCAGAAAAAAAACAGGTTTTGGTATGGGTGTGTGTATGTGTGTGGGAGGGAGGATATTTGTAAATTGCCATTTATTAATGACTGACAACAGACCCTCGTGACATTGTTATCGTATCTTGTCTGATCTATATCGCTTTACAAACCAATGAAAAAAAAACAACTTAGTAAGTATTTGCACTGGTGCTGGCTTAGATTTAAATTTCAAAATAAAATTTTCCGTAACTCAAAACATGGCATTTGACTTCCATATGTTTTGGTTCAAAACAACTAGATCACTTCCTTTTAGTCACGTGATTTTACTTCCTTTTTGGTTGTCTTACTTGCCATTAGTACATGGAAGAAAGGATTCAGGCTTTAGGCCTATTTATTTAAACTGACAAGTAAGTTTATTATTTTTAAAAAGAATATTTTTTTTAAATTTTATATTTCTGGGACATAGTTATTTAATTCTTGTCACCTTTTAGCTTTTGAACATTTAATATGATTTAATCCAACTATAAGTAGTGTTCTTCGTAATTAAAGATATGTAGGTAAGCGGAATACTTACAGGTTTTTCAAAATACTAAACAATTATTCCACCAAGGCTATTAAAAGTCATATTATAAGCATAGGACTACATTGATTGAACTATTTAGTGTGCGAAAAATTCGGTGAAAGGTAAGGATACAATATTATATTGAAGACGTTCACTATGCTTGCTTAAAAGTTACTTGTTCAGTCCACTAGTGTTTGCTGTGCTAGAAATTTTTTGAAACAAAGAATATCGATATTATAGAAAAGGATTTTGTAAAATATAAAAAAAATGATATGGTTACTAGTGTACTAAATGAAAGAAGAAATGTGTTCTAAGTCGTAGATCCCCTTTTTCGTCTTCTTCGTACTCAATTATTGGTCAATGGAGGGATTTTAACATAAGGGACTATACTTGTATTACTGATTCGTCACCCCTATTGGGAGCTGGACCACCAATTATAGATCTCCAGAGTCAATTTTTTAGTCTATTTTCTTCCAACTGCAACCCATTGTTAACAAATATACAGTCTTTTATGTCGGTGAAGGTCTTCTCTGGCCAGAACCGGTAACGAGCTCCATATCTCCTTATTTCTCAAGGATATCCTAGCTAGTCGACGACTAATTCTTTCTTTCTCCTTCTTATTATTATGAATAATTTATTCCTGGTTTGTTTATTGTTGTTGCTGTTGTAGTTTTACTTTGGGTGGTGAAAATTTTTTTTTTTTTAACTTGTGAAATTTCTCATAATAAAAGCCACCGATTTGTATTCACATTGTATTGAATCGTATTATTATAGGGTCGCAGTTTTAATTGTGAAAATCTTTCAACTGTTAATTTTCTTTTCCTACAGTCGATGTTTCGACAGCAAAAAAAAAAGTTCTGAAATATAGAAATCAATTGCTGTGTCGTTTAAAGTAAAACAAAAAATGGTCACACCTGGTTAAAAAACTATGGTATATGACAGGGGTCAGGGGCAACCTACGGCACGCGTGCCAAACTTGGCACGCAGAGCGATTTTCAATGGCACGCGACAGACCTTAAAATAGGCAAATCGAGTCTCTTCTACAAAAAAAAATGGTGATAGAACAAATTGACTTCTAAGCTGTTGGCACGCTGACTTAATTAGAAATCCTACTTTGGCACTCTATTATTATCAAAAGGTTGCCGACCCTTGGCATACGCTACAAAAAATTAAGTTACTATAAACATTATTGCATAAAGTGTTGTCTAAAGAATGATTTCGGGACTCTAAGATACATTTATTATAAGATACATTTATTATAAGATACATTTATTATAAGATACATTTATTATAAGATACATTTATTATAAGATACATTTATTATAAGATACATTTATTATAAGATACATTTATTATAAGATACATTTATTATAAGATACATTTATTATAAGATACATTTATTATAAGATACATTTATTATAAGATACATTTATTATAAGATACATTTATTATAAGATACATTTATTATAAGATACATTTATTATAAGATACATTTATTATAAGATACATTTATTATAAGATACATTTATTATAAGATACATTTATTATAAGATACATTTATTATAAGATACATTTATTATAAGATACATTTATTATAAGATACATTTATTATAAGATACATTTATTATAAGATACATTTATTATAAGATACATTTATTATAAGATACATTTATTATAAGATACATTTATTATAAGATACATTTATTATAAGATACATTTATTATAAGATACATTTATTATAAGATACATTTATTATAAGATACATTTATTATAAGATACATTTATTATAAGATACATTTATTATAATATACATTTATTATAAGATACATTTATTATAAGATACATTTATTATAAGATACATTTATTATAAAGACATAAGTCATAAGTAA
The DNA here is from genome assembly GCA_949126835.1 of Anisus vortex. Lineage (NCBI taxonomy): Eukaryota > Metazoa > Mollusca > Gastropoda > Planorbidae > Anisus > Anisus vortex. The sequence continues at coordinate 10,912,075 of OX421494.1, read as the reverse complement.
AGCACCCCCTTCAGACTAATCTAGGGCGCCAGTGAAGCAGATCTCACAAGTTTACCCCGGCTACGGTATCCTATCATTTGTCAGGTAACTCATCAGAGCTGGGTAGAGACTCACGGACACCCTCCGAAACCTGGATTCGAAGCCAGGAACTTTGCTACACCAGCCGATCGCGCTGCCGCCCAAGTCTTTCCCTATATAAAACATTATTGCGTGACGCTTGCCACCTCTCATTGCGACGAGACCCCCCCCCTCCCCCCGAATCTGGAACTTTTAACACACAACAACAACCTATTCAACTAAGCCAAAACTTGTCCATTAGCTAATCATTTACATTTAGTATCGTCTTTTATATTTTTTTTGTTCAACATGTTCAACTTTCAATTCCGACCAAGAACTTGGGCACGTGACAACTTTAAAAGTATTGTTCTATTCGTGAAACCATGCTAACTCTCCTGAGCATTAAGTACGTGTTGATACTTTCAACTCGTGCCGTTACTATGGAAATAAGAAGGGAAGGTGAAAACAAACAAAACAACAGAAAACAGCTATTGTGGCAACTAATGATCTCCACGTCAGATTCAAACATGGAACTTGTTGCCAACTTTAGTTAGAAGCTCTAAAATAGACGTCTCTCTGCTATTATAATACAGTTATTGCGTGTTCCTGGTTCCGGCAAAAGATATTTTTTTTGTTAAATGTGATGTATGACGCCACCTTGACTTATTTGTCCAGACATATATGTTGAACAGTCGGCCTAATTATGCACTACCTCCTCAGCTGACATTTTCAGTATTTAGACGAGACATGTGACTAAATGCATTTCTTCTAAGTTTTCGACTTATCGAGTACTTTTTCTTCTTTCCACGTCATAGGTTAATGTTTATGTAATTATCTAGTTCTTGTGTCTGAGGTATGTCATTAGACAAATGTTGACATTTATACAATGTCTATGACATTTTGGTATTACGCAAAAGAATCGGATGACAAAGTAAAAGTCATTTACTATAATGATTATATACATATATGTTTATGTGTGTGTATATATATATATATTTATGTATATACATTATATAATATACATTTATAGAGTCTTGTAATAAATTTCTAACTTGATCTTGTCTTTTTCATTTCAGAATATATCTTGACTACGCAATAACAGGAAGCTAGTTGCCTTACACGCCGTAACGATGAAGCCATAATATTTATATTAGACCGCCAAGAGAATATATATAGAAAAAAAAATTGAGTTCTATAAATGAGCTCAGGGCATGGAATACGCAAACTGGCCCAGGATTACTCTGGTTAAAAGTCTCGCCCGATGATGATTTTTCAACCTACGAGATGTGGCGGTATAACGCCTCAAGTCGCATCCATTGTGAAAAACTTAACGCGCTCACTTCTTTCTAGTCTTCAGTAGAGCCAACAAAACATCAAGAAAAAATATTGGGCGGCCATTCATCCCAGTGCCATAACATGAATGATAGCTTGACCCAAGAGGAAGAAGACGGTGGGGAAGACACACTGACCCGCGCTGAGGTGCCCATCATCGTGCTCTATACGGTGATCTGTGTTGTGGCCGTGCTGGGGAACTCTCTGACCATATACGTCGTCCTGTCCAAGCGACGGATGAGAAATGTCACCAACTACTTCATCGCCAGCCTGGCCGTCAGCGACGTGCTCATGGCCATCGTCTGCATTCCGTTCACCTTCGTGGCTAACATTCTCCTGTACTACTGGCCGTTCGGCGCCGTCATGTGTCCGGTGGTCACCTACCTTCAGGTGGCGATCGTCTTTCAGAACGCGTACACCTTGCTGGCCATGAGCATGGAGCGCTACATCGCCATCATGCACCCTTTCATGCGCCGCCTGGGCAAGCGAAGGTGCCTCCAGGTGGTCGCCCTGTGCTGGGTGCTAGCCTTCCTGACGCCCATCCCCACGGCGATCACCTCCACCCTGTCACTCCCGGAGAACGCCACAAACTACAGCAGGGACGTGTGCCTCGAGAAGTGGGAATCCAAGCAGAAACAGTTCACCTACTCCGTAACCATTATGGTCTTGCAGTACTTTGTCCCACTGGCCGTCCTGATCTACACGTACGCTCAGATAGTACGGGTCATCTGGCTCAAGGATATGCCGGCCCCTGCTGAGTTGATCCAGCAGAATGGCAAGGAGGATGACAGAGACCACCGCCACAATCGAGAACCAGATCCTAGGAAAAAGGTGAGTGTCACTAAAACATTTATTTCTGAGACTTTAAGTTTGAATCTTCCGTCATGTGGATCCTAATTTTATTGTTGTTGTTTTAAACAGTTTTTTTGTTTCGTGTTTATAATATATCACCAAGTATAAAGACGCCATATTGGCTATAGAACCTAAGACTATGATAAGATGGACCGCTTGCTCTATTTTTAGATCTTATAAGTTCTTTTTTTTTTCCTTGCGCAACCAATAAGGATTGTGAATGACTTCTACTCTCCTACGTTCGCATTAAAGGTGTCCGCTGTATACAATTTACGATTTTAATTTTACATTGAGAAAATCATAGCGATTAAATAAAACGGAAGTTTACAGTTCAAAACGGAATCGGGAATTCCGAAAAGAAGTCATTCGAGTCTTCAAATATCAGAAATATTAAAGCAAGCGGTCCATCTTATTATAGTCTTTGATAGAACATAATATCATCTTTTCTTATTGATAGAAAAACATTTGGATGTGGGATCCAATCATTCGACTTTTCTTTCTTTTTTTCCACGCATTAAGCCTCACTTCTTATTTCTTGGTTGAAATTCCACATTGTATGTAAATAAAACTATCTTCTTCTTATTTTTTTTCTCTTTTCAATATATAAGGAAGTCGCGTGTAGTAGGCTCTCCAAATTGAGTTCAATTAATATTATATAATGACCTTGCATTTAGTCACTTTTACGAGTCTTATCAATACGAACAAGTAGTTGTAGAACAATATAAAGTTTATTAACTGGAAACAAGTTTAGCCTACTTTTTAGAAAAATGAAGAAATAAGTGTTAAGATAAAAAACGTAGGTGTGATATGTGTAAGTGCCGGTAGAAAGAACAAACTGTGACGCTGGACATCACGAGGTAAGAACTCTCCAAGCAATTTCATTGCCCCTCCGTCTCCCCCCCCCCCCCCCCCCCTCAGTTGAGTCGACATCCACCTCATGCTTTTCTCACGAGAGTTCCAAAAGTCCATACTCGAGACTCCGTAGCGAGCCATAACCTCAATTTTCACGTATTTAATTTATTTGGAGGTCACTCACCCCCCTCCTTCTCCTATCACTCTGACAGGGACAGTGAAAGGTCACCGCGCAGTGTACTTTCTATTTATAACTCAATTGTCTAACACGCGTGACCTTCGCCCAATCAAGGCATCTTGCTGTCTGTTCAATCGAACGATCAAAAATGGGAGGCAAGAACAAAAGACAAAAAGAAGACACACACGCACACACACACACACACACACACAAAATAACAACAAAAACAAAAAACACACCAAAACACACCAAAAACAAAAACATGTTTTCCATCTCCGTATGTAGTAATAGAATTTTAAAATACTAGATCTATTCCTTCATTTTAAGCTACACATTTTAAAAATGTTTCTACAAATACATTAATTATGAAATTGAATATATGAAATGCGGCTACAATATTTATACATCAACTATAATAAACGCTTTATAATGAATCCATCTTACATCACTTGTTATTAATCTACTTTGGTAAATGTGTAGATTATTTTGCACAGTTGGACCGACCTCAATATATAGAAAACGAAATATGACTGTGTGTTTTTTCAGGGCTGGAGCTGGAATTTCCGTTTTCAATATTAAATCAATAATCCGTAAGTTCGGAAATCCCCAATTCCATTTAGCATCAAACGTATTTTTTTTTTTAACAGATTTAACATTAAGCTGCTTATCTGTATTAATTCATCTGATCATAATCAATAATGTGAAGGTCTCTTTCACGTAGCGTTTCCTTTCAAACGCTAAACGAACCAAGAGGATTGCGTGGCCAGACTAGGGTCTGTTTTTCCCTTCCCACGATGATTGACATACAAGGGTCTTAACCCTTCCCGTACCGACCTACTTCTATCTATGCTGCCTTCAGTTCCGCTCTATACGCGCCCGGGACTGTAATGGTTAAGAACGTGGTGCCGTGTAAAATGTAAAAGCGTGTATCGCTTTTGATTAGTTTATATCTTGTATGTGAGAATAAGCCTCTTTGGCAATCTGTAATAGCCCTTATAGACCAAAGTAATATGTAATAGCCCTTATAGGGCACAGTAAAATGTAATAGCCCTTATAGGGCACAGTAAAATGTAATAGCGCTTATAGGGCAAAGTAATATGTAATAGCGCTTATAGGGCAAAGTAATATGTAATAGCGCTTATAGGGCAAAGTAATATGTAATACCGCTTTTTAAGGTTATGCAACGTTATGTGCAATGGGTCAGATTGCTTTTGACTAATTAAAACCGTGTAGACATGTATCCATCTCTATATATAGCACAGACCACTTAATAATAAACGCAAAGTCGTCTAACACCTGATGAATAAGAAAAGAAAGTGTTAAGGTCCTTACTAGCTGCATAAAAAAACACAATATAGTTGATCACGTGACGGCAAGATTTTGATAATAATGTGCACATGTAAGATTTCTAATACATTCAGAACGCCAATAGCCTAAAATGTATTTTACTCTAGAATTCATTTTATTTTATAGAAAAGATTGTAATTTTCCTTTCGGAGGTTTTCCGCGGGTCATCGAAAATCGCTATGCAAATATATAATAAAATAAGTTTGGCACGCGATTCGTAGGTTGCCGAACCCCCCCCCTTTCCTCCCCATCAATTCTAATTCACCAATAACCACACCAACATGCTGTAAGAAGCCAAGGGCGGCATTTAAGAAAAAGCTTCATCCAGCGTTACATTTAGTCTGTAGAAGTTCATCTTTAACTGATCCAGTCCAGAATGTAATTAAGGATTAACCATTGAAATGAAAAGAAAGAGAATCGAAAAAGAAGTTGTTTTTTCTTCAGCTTCATTTTTATTTTAAAACGTGCTTTCAATGTGCCCCAATGCTGCCCAATGCTGCCCAGATGTCTTAACCTTTGATGTAATTGTATGCCTCCATATATTTTGTGTGTGTGGGTGTGTCGAACTGGAGAAAATAATTCCAGTTTAAAAAAAAAACCAGGAATTGGATCCTCTTTTTGTTGCCTGTAATAGCTTTCGTTGTTTTGTTGTTTTTTTTATTGATAAGAGGATGGGAGCTTGGGATAGAAAGGATTAAAAAAACACATTCAAAGGGAATACAGTGAGTCATCTCACAGTTAAACATCTTGAGTCTTTCATTCTAGTTATATTATAAAATATTCAAAGCGTCTTCCAGATCTTTCTGTAAACTATAGACCCTTCCTTTTGATTACAATCTAATGACTTGGGGAATACATACAGGGACAACGATTAAATGAGGCCCAAATAAGGTAAACCGGAGATTTAGTAAGATAAAGAAGATTAACATTACAAAAATAGATAAACTATTTACGTTAAGTAGACGAAATTCTTAAGATGTCTCACAATCTATAAATAGAATCTATCTTTGTATTAGAACATGGCGGACGGGTGCTTTCTGAGAACGCTACAACTGAGAAATTATACAAATACTCTTTCGTTCGTTAGGCAATAATAATAAAGCTGTTGCGGTTATGCCAACAATAAAGACAACTACAAACAATAACACAATCTTGGTAGATCTTCTAGGCCCTAAACCAGGTTATACATATGCCAGTTTTTAGTCTGGACTTTTTAATTATCGAAGGCAAAGAAGAAAGAAAAATGAAATTAAAGTTATGAAGTTATAAATTCCTGCAAATTTTTTAAAAATAAATAAATCAGTAAATCCTTTTTTTTTTTTCAAATTGTCTATTTCTTTTTTACATGTACCCGTTGGTATACAATAAATTCAGAGACAAGCGAATTTAAGTGAATAGAGAAAAATAATAGCAGCTGTATTAGCCAATGCGTCACTTTCTGGTCAGTGACTCCATAATTACGTCTAATTTTCTGTCCTAAACGATACAGTCCCCCTTAGGGCCAAATAGGTTGCATTTAAATAGCTGATGCTAAAGCTATGAAGCTCTAAAAGATAAATGTTAAGGAAACGATAAGTTACAGCTATTTAAGTATGTCCCGTGAACGTGTCAGAAAAAAAGGAAAACAAATTGTGTCTCTCATCCGACATTTAAAATGTCTGAATCTAGGATGTTTCCCCTAGGCCCGAAAATCACCCTAGCGCCCAAAAACACGAAACATTTCGCCTACAACTTCTTTATGCTTCTCTATAGTTAGTACCGAGAAGCATTCTACATCATCTCATCTTCAAAAAGCCTTTAGTCATTAAAAAAAATTAATCATTCCGTTGCGTTGTAGTGTAATTGACTCATAAATGTATAGAAAACTAAACTACATTCTTGTCATTTCAATAGTTCTCCTCGTTGGTGATTTTATTTAGTAAGCCATGATCGTAAAGAATTGTGGCGATTAACTCAAGGCTTGCATCCTTCATAAAGGCATTTGCTCGCTTGTACCTGAAGCTGTTTACTATATTATTTAGCTTCTCCTGACTCTGACTCTGATCTCACTGGAGATTCCCGTTTATGATCTTGGTCCTCAAACTTGTTTTTTTCCGCGCTGAAGTATCATACCATAGAATAATGTATCATGTCATAGAATAATGTATCATCTCATATAATAATGTATCATGTCATAGAATAATGTATCATATCATAGAATAATGTATCATGTCATAGAATAATGTATCATGTCATAGAATAATGTATCATGTCATGGAATAATGTATCATGACATAGAATAATGTATCATGTCATAGAATAATGTATCATGTCATGGAATAATGTATCATGTCATAGAATAATGTATCATGTCATAGAATAATGTATCATGTCATGGAATAATGTATCATGTCATGGAATAATGTATCATGTCATAGAATAATGTATCATGTCATAGAATAATGTATCATGTCATATAATTGAATATCTTGGCAGAGAATGAAGTGTGTCGTTGAATGGAATAGTCTATGTCATAAAATGAAATATCATGTTATAAAATGAAATATCATGTCATGGAATGATAGAATAAATTATCGTCATTAAAAAATATCATGTCATATAATTAATTGAATGAGTTAAATAATATGTTCATTGAATGAAATATGCCGTAAACAATATTTGGGGGGGGGTTTGTTACAAAATGATCTATTATGTCATGGAATTAAATATCCTGTCATGGAATGACCTTTCATGTCATATAGTGAAATACCATTTTAAAGAATGAAACATATTATAATCAAGGCCCACTACTAGCTTATCTAGCTCTTCTTCAAACTCTTCAAGACAGTCTAACCTTACAGCTTAACAGCCTTTTAAAAAAACATTTCACAGATAGCAAAACAAGGACCCAAACAACGGATAAAAGATACTACGCAATAATCTTCTATTTAAAAAAGTGCGTCTGTTACTTCAGAGAGAAGTTACTCTTTACATACACAAATCATGTTTGTTGATATAGTAGAGCTCACTTGTCCAGCTGTGGGCATATACCATGTCTGACCACTAGCACACGGACAATCATCTCTAGTCTGACAAAATACGCGGAGCAGACTCTCAATGGGGTGGCTCGATAACAGCACTGGGGAGTGGGGAGTCAGATTGGTATTTCCCGTATGTTCGTTTATCCCCCGTGTTTGTAAATAGGTGAAGGAAGAGGAGAAAAGGTTTCGTGTGGGAGGATTTCCATTCATTGTTCGGTAAATTGACATCTGCCTGCTGTAATCTTGTTTTCTAGAACTCAACATTTAGTATAGAAACTTTAAAAAAATAAGGACATTTAGGGGGCAATTGTTTCAAAGAAGATATAGGCTTAGGTTTCACGTGTTTTTCTTATTGGTCATGGCGTACGAGGGTGTTGTGTGGCCGGTTCTATACTCGGCCTTCATTGTGTGTTGAAAACTGTTGGCACCACTAAAAGAATAGGGAAGAACTAAACATTTCCTGAAAATAACTAGTAAGTCATAGAAATGAAACCAGACATTCCCTAAATGAGCTTGACAATGGACTATAGTTCAAATCCTAACACTAGTATATTATGTTTGGTCTTCTTCTTCTATGTGGATAAAAGCTTAGTCCAATTAAAGATAAATACATTCAAGTTTAGCAGACCTAATGTTGTGATTGAAATTATAATTTTAAAAAAAACATTGCCTAGCAATGCAGTTAAATTTTTTTTGGTGATAGTTCTAAAAATAATACAACTGTTTTTAAGTTGCATTAAAAAAAATCTGTTGTTTACTATTAGTTGTGTTTGTTTCTATGCTTTTTGTTGTTATTTTTATTGTACATGAATTGGGGAAATGCAGTGAAAGGGTTGATAGTTATTCTAGATTTAAACAACTGTCCCAATGTCAAGGTAGTAGATAGAGCCATTTCCCTCCATTCAACACAACCAGCCGCAATAATTAAAGACAGAAAAACAACTACAAGCCCTATTGCCGAAAACAAAAATTTACATTTTCTGGTTTTAAATTCAAATATCACATTGTAAAAAAAAAAATGTTTTAACCCCAGGCATTTAATACCCCCCTCCTCGCCCCCCTCCTCGCCCCCCTCCTCCCCGCCTCCCCGCCCCCCCCGCCCCCCTCCCCGCCCCCCCCTCCCCGCCCCGCCTCCCCTTTCCAAACAAGGTCCGTAGAAATTGAGTAGTACATGCCGGGGGGAGAAAGTGATAGAGGCGTTTGTGGGGGGGGGGGGGGAGGGGGCGTACTTGCATTGGTGTTTGCTGGGGGGGGGGGGGTAGTGAAGAGACCTCGAACCATTCCTTTGAACACAACTTTTACGTTATTGGTTAAACATTTCCCCGATCTCTTTCTACAAAATAAAAGCAACTAAAAAACAACAAAAGAACAACAACAACAAACGTTATATGTCCAAATACCTTCCAGCTTTCTCTCTCTTTTTTCTCTTTCTCGCTCCTTGATCTCTCTTTCTCTCTCTCTCCATTTCTTTCTCTAACACTTTTTCTATATAAATCTTAACAAAAGTCCCATGGGAAATATTACCCAAAGCGTGGAGATAAAAGACCTTGTTTCCATGGGGTACTCTGGCACTGGACATTGGTTCGGGCCTATAGAACAGGATTGTCAGATGGACTATTATCCGCTATTCAGCACTAGAAAACCGGCTTTATGTAAATGTGGCTCCCCGCCGGCCACTCTTTATTCCTGAGAACCTTCCAAGACTTTCTTAACATGGGTCGGTAGGGGGACTCAACTCTAGTTGTATAAATATCTGAACACACTTTTGGATCTGCGCGTCGAATAGCTCAAGTGTGGACAACTGGTGAATCGAGTTACGGGGGCCACGATTTAAGCAATTTGATGAATTGGCCGGATTCGGCCTGCGGATCGCAGTTTCCTGACCATTGTTTTCTTTTAATGAGTTAGAGATACGGTCGAAAAACACCGCTGTTTGAACATGCGTGACTTTGGCTTCTAAAACAGAAATACAAATACTAAACACTTTACTAATTCCATTTGCAAGAACACACACATTAATATAAATTAATATTTCTCTCTGAGCGGTATTCGGGCGTTGAATGGGTTAATTGCAATAGTTAGGGGAAAAAAACTAAATATCGTGTAAATAAGTAAGTATCCTTTTTCAGACCCAGTTGATCTATAGGGCACGTGAAGAAGCGTTTACAAGTTTCTGTGGCCACGAATTACAAGGGAGAGCGTAAAGCCAGCACAATGTATTTGTACCTATATACTGGATCTAAGTTTGTATTTGTACCAATATACTGAGTGTAACTCAATGAACGAAGCCTTGTTATGAGTTATGATTAACTACTGGTTTTCTACCGGTGAGTTATGAGTTATTAAGTCCCATTATAATTTCTTCAACTTTTCTTTAACAAATATGTGTGTTTTACTTCATACAATGGAGCATAATCAACACACACACGCAGCTAAATAATTTTAATAAAAAATTATTAATCAAACATTTAATTTCATTCATTTTTTTTGTGTCTATATTTGTAATGATGATGATGGTTATTTATAAATCTTTGTTTTTTAACATGAAGCAATAATCATAATTACTTGATGACATCATTACGTGTAGAAATAAATTAATAAAAAATAGAAGTTTCCTGTTGCGTAATTTATAACGATTCAATCTTCTGTCAAGTTAAACAATCAATCGCATGTTTCTTTTTTGTTTCACACTGTGTGTGTGTTGGTGTTTTTTTTTTTTTTATTTATTTATTTGTAGTAGATCTAGAAATCAGACATTTCATTTGTCAAATTATTGAATTGAAGGAAAGTTCAAAGGTCATATTGTGCGTGGGTGGACTTTGTGTGTGTGTGTGTGTGTGTGACGTTTTTATCCCATAGTTCAGCTGGAATGGTGTCATGGGGTGCTTCTTGGCTGGATTGAACAATTATTATTCATTGGTTTATTATACTTTCTATATACCCTCCCCCCCCCCCCTCCTTAGACTTTTGATCTGTTGGGGCGTCACAGATGATATGTAGACTATTACCCTTTCAAACCTGACACTACATCTTTGTCTTTACAGTCAATATTATCTTTTTGAATCATCATACCATTACAGTTTCTTCTTTCTTTCTTTAATTTTTAGTCATTTGACTGCCACATGTTAAAATATCCATCTCTTTATTTACCTATATTATATATATATATATTATATATATATATATGCATTATATATATATATACATATTGAATATTATGTTTAATATCAAAAGTGTTATTGCATTTTTATATACAGTGCTCTAAATAATACGCGTTACAAATCATATGTTTTATTATGCACGTCTATTATACCTTGAGTATTATACCCACTGCTTTCTACTAAGAAAATGTAAACATGACCGCCTTGTCCCGTATCTCGAGACTCTGTCGTAGCCTTCCACCAACATTACCTTCTTGAATCATGTGCCATTAGCTGTTGGGCCACGAGAAGTGCTTATCACGGAAGCGAAATAGAAAATCGCCATCCATGCGTGACGTTCCATAACATCATCATCCACTTCAGTATTCACGGTGCCAGAAAAATTGCGATGCATTCATTCAATTCCATGTAAACCGTGCTGTTTGTTTTTGTTTTTAAAAAAGCCTTTTGCCTTTCGTGACTAGGATTCACATCTACTCCCCCGGGGGTGAGTCTTTTTTAAGAGTCCATTCCGACTTAAGTTTCTTCTTCTTGTTTTTTTTTCAGGTCTTTCTTTTTCTTTTAAATGTTTGTTTATTTCAAATATCTGCCAGCGTTCGTTTTAAGATTGTTGTTTTTGTCTTTAATAAGTATAACGCAAGCATTAAAAAATTAGCCGAAAATGGGTATAAATTAACACGTTTGTCGCAATAACAAACAAAAAAAACAACACTTGAAAGTACTTAAAATATATTTTGTCTTATATTTAATATAAAAATGCACTGAAATTTGTTTACATTCGGATAAATAGTCATGGGAACGCAAAGATGGTCTTACAGACTGCGATTGCCCATTTTGAACTATTGACCATTTTGAACTATTGCCCAATGTGAACGATTTCAATGCCACACTTAAAACTTCTGCGAATAGAAAGGTCTCACTACGCCACTGCGTTCTTTAACGCAGTGGCGTATCAACGGTCTTTGTCAGAAAGGGCTTATGTTTACGACCATCCTAGGCGTATCTCCAGTATTTTAGACGAAAAATAAGTGTGTCTTGTCCAATGCTACTTAGTATACAACTATTGAACACACTGATCAATATAGGCTTGTGGTTGTTTTTATTGCAACGTATGGTAAAAGTAAGAATAAAGGTATCAGAATTTTGAACTGAGGGCAAAATGCTACATTTATTTGCTTTGTCCTATGTTTGTAAAGTTTTAAGATGATTAATTAGCTATATTTGTTTAAGCCTAGAGATTATATCCGTGTTCTTAGTTGTTTGTTGCTCAATGTTAAATGCGCTGTGATCTTACATTATGTTTGTTGGCAGCGCTATATAAATAGAATTATTATTATATTCTGACATTATTTAGCAATTGTTCTTAATTCGCATCTAATATTACACAAAACCCTTTCTATCACAATGAACAGCATTCATTTAACAGTTTTTTTTTAAACCGTTTACATTTATAAAACTGTTATTTTTTTGGCTGGGAAGATATTTTTCAATTTTTACATTTTAAAAAGCAAGCTTTAGGCCTAGGAGTCAACAACCTACGCCACGCGCGCCACACTTGGCACGCAAAATGCAAGCACTTCTACAAAAAAGTTGCCTGCTAAAGAAAGATGCTCTATAGGCTTTTGGCACGCTTAATGAATTAAAAATCTTACTTTTGCACACTGTTATCAAAAGGCTGCCAACCCCTGCTTTAGGCAATAATGATCAGTTTAAATGGTAATATTGTAATCATAATCAAAAGGTATTTGTATTTATCTTATGAAACCTTTTTTTTTTCATATTCATCTATAAGCTAAAGTTTCTACCTGACCAAACGACTTCTGTAATTTCCTGTTCAGTGCGACTTTTCTCATTCTATAGAATTTATTATATCCCATCATGTCGCTGTTTAGACAAAGCATAGGCGTAATTCCTGACATCTTTTGTTCCTTTTAATTCATCATTAGGATGAGTGTTTTTTTTTTTCGATCGCACTTTTGTTGGAATATTTGTTTCTGCTGGCACTGTTATCCAATATTTAAGTTGCTGTGGTTGATGTGTTTTTACTGTCTTTTTATGATCTTGCTAACCCAGTCATAGCGTGTACGATTACTAATGATCACAATTTTTTAATAACATTTTGTCTGATTCTTTCGGACTCAAAATGATAAATCGTGGCACTGTTTACATTCAGGGGTCGGCAACCTATGACACGCGTGCCAGACTTGGCACATAGTTCGATTTTCAAGGGCACGCGGAAGACATCCCCAAAACGGCAATTCAAGTCTCTTCTGCACGTAAATAAGTGCTTGAGCCGGATGACTTTTAAGTTGCTGGCACGCTGAATAATTAGAAATCTTACTTCGGCACTCTATTATCAAAAGGTTGCCGATCCCTAGTCTACATATTAATACTAGCGTTTAAAGGCTATCCTGTCTTTAACTCTCTGTAACTCTCTTGATGTACAATCTAATTTTCCCAAGTAGTAACCCGCATGTATTTTTTTTTAAAGAAAAATTTCCCTTTCAGAGAAGGATTATGGCACGTGATACATCGTTTTAGCTGCCGATAGACTACCTCTACATTAAATGTAAAACAAAAAAAAAATTATGTAGTAAATATAACTTGAGAAAAAAACTTAACTAACTATAAATATAACTTTAAATTTTTAGTACGAAAATAACTGAAAGAAGAATAAGACTAGAATCAGCATCTGTGGCGCTACATTCCGCGGAGGGCTTAGGCCTGCCTCACCACCTCCTACCACTCAGACCTATGTGCTGTTTCTTTTCTCTAGGCCCGGACCCCGATCTGTCGCAGATCCATCTGCGACATCGACATCGTCCAACCATCTCAGTCTGGGCCTGCCTTTAGATCCTTTTTAGATTCTCGTTCCTTTGGGGTTCTGAGTATATGTTACTTTTACTCCTAAGACTAGAATAATATTAACATAAATTTAAAAGAAAATAACAACGTCCAAACATGTGGAAATGGGTGCAGCAATTACAAGTGCTCAAATACTTACTTTGTTTGCTTGTTGTTTTTTTTTTGTTAATGTAGAACTAATTGAAGCATTTAGTTTAAAAGCATTTAAAAGTGCCATAATTAACAATGTTTGAAAATTTTGAGCTGTTGTTAAATGTCAACAAATTAAAAAAAAAAAAAAAGTTTTTTAAAAAAGGGGTGCGTTCAATAGGGATTTACCAATGCACAAAACTGATGGGATTTGGTGGGTGTGGGTGGTGTGTGGCTAAACGTTTTTAAAGAATGTGCTGACCACGTTTTAACGTCCATGTGCCAAGTTTCAGATCGATAGGGTGACCGGAAGTGGTTCAACGCAGACTTCCAAAAGATCGTTTCGGTCGCTATGCAGTCAGAAACAAGAGTTTTGCGATAGTAATATAAGAAGATTTAAAAAGAGCGGAAATTCACGATTTACACATGTTTACATAAGCAAATGTGTTGAAACGATTTCTGACTTAAATCTATGCGTTATGAGAAGAAAATCCCTTGCTTTACAGAGCTAAGTTTTCATGAAGTGCTAAGAGAACTTATAACACACACATATTGTGAAACAACAAAAAATAAGATCTTCAATTGATCGGTCCAGTTCAAAGACAAGCTAATCCTACCAAGGATTAAGTTAAATCTTCAGAATGTGCAGCGGCTTTGAGGTGTGAAGGAACAAAAAACGAATGAAAAAAGAAAGACCAATTAATACACGACTTGAAAGATCGTTAAAAACATGAAGCAACTGAGGTGGGCTCTGGAATAACGCCACCAGCGATGATGATTCAAAGTGTAATATTTAACACACGATTCCGTAGGGTCATACCAGGGTGACCCATCCGTTGGTTACTAGTTCATTACATAAAACACGAGGTTTAGTCGAGCATAGAATATGAACGTTGCACAAAAGGTTTGATATTATAATGATAACTGAAACGTTTAAGTGTTTTATATATTTTATATTATCTGATACATTACAGATGCTTCTTCTATAAAGACGATTATTGTGTCTTACGCTTATCCGTGGTTTTAGTCTAGTTCTGTATTTCTATTAGTGTTTAAAATGATGTTAAGTTAATGGTTTTCCTGGTTTGTTCGGGCAACCCATTCCATGCCCAGATGCCACTCGGGAAAGAAAGTGTAGGCCTACTTAAATGCATTTGTTCTCGCTTAAGGGATAAGGAAAGTGTTTGTATTGTATTTCTAAATTAAAATTTTATGCCTTATTATGTAGTATTACTAATTTAATCTTTGCCCTTCTGTCCTCTAGTGTTTCTAGATTTAGTGATTTAACCATTGGTGTTACTCTTGTCAGTTGTGAATATTCGCTAGTAATGAACCTTACAGAGTGTGCATGTTTGTTATAAATGCATTTAGAATATCGCACAGCATATATGTTACAGTACGAGGCATGGTGGGTGAAGGTCTTGGGTTGAAACCCTGGCGCAAGCAAGGATTTGTTCCCGGGTGTGGAGAGTGTCCCTAATCCCTAAGTCTACCTATCCTTAATTTACCTGATATTAGTTGTGGCAAAGTAAAGGCGACTGGCCACCCAATGCCCTAGTGGCCACAGAATTTTGTGAATGCTACTTCACTGTGATCCTTTGGGATTACTACTTGCATTGCTACATACGCTCGATCTCGACATACAGTTTTTTCTTTGTGTCACACGCTAATTCCTGGTTTTAGTTAACTCGTACGGTTGGCTATGTGTTATAGACATCATGTTAAAGAGCTGGTCATCATTGTGATTGATTATGTTTTCGTTGTGTAAATGTAACTACTAAATAACTGAACACTTTCTGTTTCGAAACCTTGTGATTTCAAAAGCAAGGCATTGATTAAGCTCGGCAAAGTTTATATTTGAATTGTATTTCCGGCCCATCAACAGCGAATGTTATATAAGGCGTTTTTATTAACGTTGTTGTCATGTTTTTCTTGTATCCAAAAATTTTTATAAAACATATGGCAGGTATGTTTGTTGATATGAGATCAATGGGAATTTCCAGTTTCACTTTAAATGCATTTTAATGCGATGCCTCGCATTCTACATGTTCTAAATTTCATCATGTATTATCAAAGACTATCTAATAATATTAAACGAGAAAAAATTGGGGGTATATTTGTTTGTGGGTTTGTTTGTTTGTTTGTTTGTTTGTGTGTTTGTGTCAGCGTTCTCGAAAACGGGCCCTACGATTTTCGCGAAAACTGTCCTATTGATGTATTCTGGTGAGAAAATGCGTTTTAGATCAATCTCATTTCATTTGAACCACTGCTTGACCCTCAATTTTTGGAAAAACCACTGACCATTTCTAAAAATAGATTTTAAATTGGGCTAAAAGAAAAAAAAAGCATGTCATTGGATTCCCCATCTAGCGCGATCGCGTTCAATACAACTCTTATGACGTCATAGCCAAGACGACGTTTATTTAGTATCCGCGTTTCGGTAATTCCCGTTTTAAAGCATTTAAATCTTTACCATTTTCGCCGCGCAATGAAATAAAATCAGCATGACATTGTATCATCAATAAAAAAAAAAGTTAAGTTATGTTTAACTTTGTATTTTGCGCTCCAATTAGTTTTTAATATGCTTCTTTTAAACTGAAAGTGAGCTTTCGTAAACATCTTTTAACTACCTACATGCTCTATACACCACGTGTTTACGATTTGTGGCGATGCATTCTTCTACACATATATTATTATTTGTATTCACGGATACACTAGATAGTTTATGTTTCTGAGATAAGTAAGATTTAAAGCTATTATCAATATCTTTTTTTCTATCCTTTAAATGTGTAGTTAATTTATGTTTAAAACTAATTTATTTTTGCACTGGTTGATTGTAGTGTGAATAAATAGATTAAAAAAATGCCAGACTAAACTCGGACCACGGATGAGCCTAGGACGCAATAATCTTCTTTATAGATGGAGCGTCTATAATGAATAAGATAAAATAAGATGGGGTAAGATTAGTTTGATAGTTTATATTATGATTGAAAGAGTCCAAATTGATTTAGGGCCTAACCCTTACCGATACATCAAACAATTAGGGTACTATTAAAGTTGTGGAATACATTAAAACTTATATCGTTAATTGCATAGTTATGATGGTAAGTAATTTATACAGTCTTTAAAGTTATAACATTTACAACTTCAGGAGAATGCTTGGCAGACGAAAAAAGAATAATTATATTATAAACTTGAAAAAGAGAAAGGCATGGACACAAGCTTATGTAGCGCCCCAGGGCAAAAGTTTCAGCGACGCACACTTGCATACTGTAACTGCTTCATTTAATACTATATTTAGGTAATATCTGCCGCCAACCCCCTACCCCTTTAGAAGTGTAGCCCCTAGCATATGCCCCCTCTGCTTCACCCCCCTCCCCCTATGTGAGGCCACTGCTGATGATAGTGCAGAAGCAGACACTATTTCAAAAATTATTTCTTGCATGACTTCGGAGGATAAAAATGATTCAGTGGATACAAATGTAAAACCAAACTAAGCAGCCTATCTAAGGTGCATTATCAACAATTAAAGAATAAACAAATGTGTAGATTACAGCAACTAGAAAATGAAACTATAGATGAGACAGAAACGAGATTGGATTATCAAAGAAAGCGTAGGACAAAACAATTAGAGGAAGAAACTGCAAAAGAACGAGAAAAACAATTGGAAGAAAAAAGAAAGCGGAGGAAAAAACCACTCGATGAGGAACTTAAATTCATGTTTCGCATTGGCTTCGTTGAACGTAGATGACGATCGGACAATCAATAGTCACGGAATCTACAGCTTCCTAGCAGCAGGACAAGTCTACCAGAAGATGAATATGGCAGTAAATCCAACACAAAATGTTAAGGATGAATTTAAAAGTCCACAATACGGACCGATGTACTTCTTAGATTCAGATGACGCCGTCACCGAGCAACTGAAACTTCCACTCAATCATGAAATCAGTCAATCTCTAATTAATTCATTGGAACAAATCATTAGATCAAGCAACTCTCTTGCACAAACTTTTATGATGATGAGAGAAGTGGAAGAAAAGGTCAACCGTCATGCTACTGAAGAAGGACATGCACCACCGTATGTGCGGCTTATTTTCACATCGCGAGAAGGATCCGTATGAAAAAATAATAATGCACCTTTATCCGGCGAAGTATGTACTGTCGTTACATTAAATTCAGATCAAAGCAATCCAGATAGCGAAATGGTGGTTCATAAGCGTGTCCAAAAAAATTTTACTTTGAAGAATTTAGACAGCCGCGTAGAGCCTTTTACTTACCCGCTGTTTTTTTCTAAAGGGAGATTAGGCTTCTCTGTTGATATGCCTATAAAAACGCCTTATGCGAGCAGACAGCACCTTACACGCTTTGAAATGACCCAGTACCGTATTGCTTTTTCACCCCATCTTACCAAAAACCTACATTCTCAAGCTGACTGTGTGTGGTTCCTGATATGCGATAAATTAAATTCAATGCCCTGCATTTTGGAGGCCGGCTTTTTCAGCAGTATCTCGTGGATACGTACGTTCGATTGGAACGCGATCGTATTCAGTAGATCAAGAACAATCAAAAGAAGATATATGCTGACAAATACATAGGAGTCACCCGTTTTCTTCAAGATCTGGAAGAAAAGAATAATGCTGATATCATCGTTTCCAGGTTTGAATAGAGACTACGGTGAACACTTTGAAGATGCTGTGGCTATTGTTCGCTGTTATGCTCTGCAATTTTGATTAATCATGAAGAATCTCATTGAAGATGGAGTTGTTCTATTAATAACAGCTTATCAATGGGCAATAATTAAATTATATCACCAAGTAATTGTTCTTTTGAAAGCCCTTAAAGCAGATTACAATAGATATTGTAATGAAAAAGAAAAGAGATGAATACAAAATACATTTGTAGGCCCATACCTGATTAAATATACTCCCTGTAAATAGTAGCCTAAATTATATGCATGTATCTTATTGTTTACAATTTCTCTATTGTTTTAAAGATCTTTGATGTTAAAGATATGTATCAAATATTCTAACAATATTACTAATTTCACCCTATAAAGACCGATCTCAGATCGGTCACCCCGATATTAATAAGATGAACCGTTTGCTCTATTTTAAGAGCTTAAGTGTTTTTTGTCCGTGCACAGCCTAAATGACCCCTAAATGACCCCTAAATGACCACTAAACGTGCCTTAATACTTCCGCTGTATACAGCTTTCGATTGTGATCTTAATTTTCCATTGAGAAATTTATAGCGAATAACTAAACCGGAAGTCTAGAGGAACGGGTGCGATCGGAAATTCCGAAACAGAGTGTTTCAAGTTATCAAATAGCAGAAATATCAACGCAAGCGGTCCATCTTATTATAGTCTTTGGTATAATAGACTGAACTATTATATTATACGTAATAAAAAAACGCGATAGTATAATGTTCAAGTAATAATGAATGTGAATCTATCCATTCTGTGAAATTGTATTCCCACTTCAATGGCGTGTTTCACCGTGAGACCTTATAAAAACTTAAGGTCAGTTTAGGTCGTTGTTGACAGAAAGTAGAACCAAATCGGACATCGTGGACTGTACCATTGGTTCCAGAGGCTGTCACTCGGTGATAGATATCTGTTTGTTCGAAAATCAATTCGTCCATAGCCTCCTTACGATGAATTCCTTTCAGTGGTTTAATCAATGGTCCTCTACCCCAGCTCATCGCCACCCTCCATCTCTAACAGGGTCATGCTTACTGGTGTTAAAGATAGATGACCGGTCTACAGAAACATACGTATAGCTTTCGGTCAAAACATTTATATTTACTTTAGGCTCTAAATCTTCTACTTGTTTTATTTTTTAGGTCACTATGATTGGGACATGTAAACAAATCATCAGAACATTTCGTTTCTCAACACACTGTTCACCCATTTATCTTATATTTAACAGACTTGTTCTTTTACTAAGAAGAGTAGTACATTCTATGAAATAAATACAATCTACTCAATTTTAAAGTCTAGTCTTGATTATTTCTCGAATAGTTGTTAAAGATGTTAACTTGTTCATCATATGAGACTGCTACTCAAAGAGAACTTGTATGAATTAGAACTACATGGTGAATAATAAATAGACATGTTTTCATCTGTACGTCTAGGGTATTTTATTCCATTATGGTTTAATATTTAATTCTATTATAATTTAATACATTATATTATTTATATTAAATGCCTGCTTTGCCTTTGAATGTTCTCTCCAAGTATCTAAAATATAGTGTTTACAGTAGTGATTATGGTCCATGCGCTTGTCACTTGTGACTGTTTTACCTGCAACAAACCTTAAAAGTGTTTTACTATACTATTTCTTTTAGTTAATGTTTCCCTACTCCTTATCCTTTTATATGCATATTCTTGTAAAAGTTTAAAGTTGTATAGTCAAACAAGACAATTTAAAGTTCCTTCCCCGCAAAGAACAATGCACTATATTCTGGTTGAGAAAAGGACATAACGTAGCAATAAACTGACACCTAAATAGAACAAACCCAACATACCCACCCAACTGCAGACACTGCTACTACTCACATGAAACTGTGGACCACTACCTACTTGAATGCCCTTAGCTAATCAACCTCAGACACACACTACTCACCACCCCCTCAACCTACCATTACCAACACACTATACAGCAATACAGAACAACTAAAAGATACATGTAAATATGTTGGTCTAGCATTGACTGCAAGAGAGCAAACTGCTTTGCAGACTGGAAAAAGTAGAAGAAACTCCTCCATTGGCTAAGTTGATTACAAAAAAGAAGAAGAAAGGAAGGCGAATGTCCTAAACACTATCTAAATATCTTTTAAAAAAAACAACAACAACGTTTTGTAAAGATAAATCTCATTTGTTTAAATATCAATATCAATAATCCTTGTAGAGTTTCTGGATGAAGTCAAAACTACCGGGCTGCAAAAAACAAACTAAAACCGACAAGTTTAAAATCTAGATCAGATTATACATAGAATAGTAATCTAAATCAAAGTGGACATTTAGTAAATCTCTGGGTCCATATTTAGCGACATACCTTGATTTAAGACGTCATTACATTGTAATATAAGGAAAATGTATGGGAATTCAAATCTGCAATATGTCAGAATTAATTGTAATGCTAGTTGGTCACTATAGGAAAGTATAAGAAGAACCGGGTTACACAAGAAATAAAGATTGCGAAACGCAGGGTTAGAGATTAGAGCCATTAATAAATAAAAGTTTCGTTTCTGCTTATCACAAAGCCTAGACTCAATTTATTTTAAGGATTACTGGACACCAAAAAATTTAAATTACTGGACACCAACTAATTTAAATTACTGGACACCAACAAATTTAAATTAATGGACACCAACAAATTTAAATAACTGGACACCAACAAATGTAAATTACTGGACACGAACAAATTTAAATTACTGGACACCATCACATTTAAATTACTGGACAGCAACAAATTTAAATTACTGGACACCAACACATTTAAATTACTGGACACCAACAAATTTAAATTACTGGACACCAACAAATTTAAATTACTGGACACCAACAAATTTAAATTACTGGACACCAACACATTTAAATTACTGGACACCATCAAATTTAAGTTTCTAGCTAAACTAAGAGCTTAAATGCTTCTGAAAAAAAATAATAGTAGGCCTACTATGGTGTCTATATGTTCATTAATATCTAGATTAATACTTAAAACAAAGTTGTTAAATAGTTATGGGTCACGTGATCGAACTTTCTTAACGTCGTGTTGATGTGGATCGTGTGGTAGTTTTTGGTTTATCCATATGATGATAGACTCCGAAATGACACCTCTTTAAATGTTCAAATAGTAATCGAATTTAGATGCCGCCACCCCTGCCCCCCCCCCCCCACACACACACATAAACACAAACATTCAAACCTGTTTAGGGCGCTGCCTCTTGCAGCCCCTTCTTTGCACTGTATCATAGGCAAGGTGCGGCCCTTATTTTAGGAGTATGGGGGGGGGGGGGGGGACAACGCTCTATGTTTGTCTAGGACATTGATGAAATTACTACATTTAATGTGATCTGTACTATAGCGTAAATACTTATAAATGAAACTTTGTTATTATATTTGTATATTATATGCCGAGGTCAGATTGTCTCCTGGATTAGATTTTCCAAATACTTCCCACCCCCCGTTCATTCAGAGAGCCATTGAAAATATTATACTGTTTACATTTTAAACATGTGCATTGAAAACCTCGCCATTTATTTTCTGTTATCAATAAAAACCCATAATAACAACATACAAACAAAATAATTAGCGAGTTACGAAAAACCACATGTTCGAGATTTAATCTCTCAACGATTATGTGTATGTGTGATATATTTATTAATTAGGACAAGTTAACCTACACCACATGTCTCAAAGTTTACTTGCTGCGACCAATATTTATTTATGTAATGAGCTGCTATAATTAACGTACCTAAGGTCCTGGGTTCGAATGCTGGTGAAGGCTAGGATTTGTTCCCTGGTCTGGAGGGTGTCCCTGATTCTACCCAGCTCTGATGTGTACCTGCCGTTAGTTGGAGTAAAGTAAAGGCGGAGGTGCATAGTGCTGGTCACACAATCACCTAGTATGCCGTGGCAAACTGGGAAACGCTGTTTCACCGGACCTATGGATCAAATTTGTCTGACAGGTATGGTTTTACTGACAACGTAAATCTAAAAATAGCTTTTTTTTTTCTTTTGAAACACAAAATCAAATAAATATTGCATGTTTGTAAATACAGTAGGAATATTTAGATATTTTTTGTAATGAATTTTATAAATATAAGAGGCCGCGGAAGAAGATTTGAGTCAAAGACATTTCGGTCAAAGCTATGCGGTAGGCTATGTAATATGTAGGCCCAATACCAAAATCGAAAGCCGCCTTAGAGGGTTTGAAGGAAGATGTCTCCGACGCATACTAAAGATTAACTGGGAAGACCACATCTCCAACAGTGAAGTTCGCAAGAGAACTGGAATGAACTTCATCATCGAGGAAATCAAGAAAAGAAGAGGAGATGGCTGGGTCACATTCTCAGCATGGACAAAAAGAGGCTCCCAAGCAGTGCATTGAAATGGACACCACCAGGTAAAAGGCGAAGGTGAAGACCAATGGGAACTTGGAGGAGGACAATGGACGAGGAAGCAAAGGCCACCAACAAAACATGGCATGAAATCAGATGGCTCGCCCAGGATAGGGAGGCCTGGCGGAACTTTGTTGATGCCTTATGCTCCACGGGGAGCGATAAAGAATAAGAGAGATATATGTATGGCTCCTATCTGTCTCGCAAGACCCTTAATATTGGGATTTTAATGAGGGACAGCGCTTGCTGTGACTGAACAGCCTGATCCTCGAGTGACAGTCCTTGAGCATACCTCGCATTTGAACAGCGGAGGTGGCTGTATGGAGGATGCTTTTGCCTTTCTTTTCTGTCAATGTCAGCCCTGGCCCTTTTTGCTTCCTGGGAGGCCATCCCATTGTAGACGGCCTGTCACCAGGCTCCTCGGTCAGCTGCAACCTCCTCCCATGAGTCTTCGACTATGTCCATTTATTTGAGGTCCCGCTTGCACACATCTTTACATCGTAGAAGAGGCCGACCAGTGGATCGAGATCCTGCGGCCATTTCTCCGTACAGGATATCCTTCGGTATTCGGCCATCATTCAAGCGCCTGGTGTGGCCAAAACAACGCAGTCTGCGCTGTGATAGCAATACATACATGCTTGGTATATTGGCCTGGCTTAGGATTTCCTGGTTAGATTTGCGTCAAAGCTAATTACATAAATTATTCTATAAATATTTAGGTCTATATACTTTAGCGCTAGGCAATGTATGTGGAATATCAATAGAAAAAACTCACAAAAGGGCCAATTGTAGCAAATTTGACCAAAAAATAAAAAAATTTATAATAAGTTTTTTTACATTATTTTAATTTATAGTTGTTTTTTTTTCATTTTAGGCAACCCATTCAACGTTAAGGTGCAACTTGGGAAGAAAAAGAATTTATATAAATGTCCATGAGTATGGAATAAATAAAAACACGTTATCTATCTCTACTTATTTTTCTTAGTATTTAATTGAACTCCTTTTGCAGACAAAAAGCCAGCCAGAAGGTACGACGATTTCGGCACTGTGTTTTTACGATATACACACTAAGTCATTTAAAACATAAAGAGTTCAACACATGTGTAGTACGCTAGTCATTTAAAACATTAGTTTTCAACACATGTGTAGATCAAGTAGGCCAGATATAGACACTAATGTCATTCATATCATAAAGAGCTCAACACGAGTGCAGTAGGCTAGATATACACACTCAAGTCACTCATAACATTAGTGGTGGAGAAAAGAAAAACACCCAAAGGAAATTACTGTGGTTCTTTTTCAAACTGCAGAAAATTTACGTCTAGGTCACTTAGGTCAACAACACATTAACCCATCCTTTTAGTATAGACAACATTTAGATCCTAAACTTGAACATAAGACAAACCAGCTAAACCAGTGAAGATTGAGAATGAGATGACGAAAAACAACAAGGTTTCTGTCTTAGCTGGATATGAGATTTATAAAACGGAAAGCCCTTGTAATAAAGGGATAGCTCTGTTGAAGTCAGCAATAGCCAATGAAATCTGACACATCTAAATTTGGACAGTGTGTACGTCTGTCACACTTTATGTCCGGTAGAGGGGATGGAGTGTCCGACTTCTCACTAAATTTATCATGGCTGGTTTATTGGTTACTTCAACTCCATGTTATCTTCAAACTTTAATATATGAAACTATATAGAGCTATAATATTTACAAAATATAGCATTGATTATTTTTGCTTGGTTTAGGCCTTCTCACGGTTGGTTTAACCCTACTTAGCTTTGGTTTAGGACAACTTACCGTTGGTTAATCGTTAGACAATGGGTGTGAAATTATATCAAAATTGTTGCAGAAATGATTTGGAGTTCACAATTGGTCCACGAAATTAGAAGAAAAGCTCAGTTGGAAATCCGCTCATTCTCGATGTGACCTATATTCAAAGTCCGCTATATTTAAACCCCGCTATATTTTAAGCTCGATAATACTTTAAAAGTCCGCTATATTCAAGTATGCTATATTCAAGTACAGTTTAATGTATGATAAGTCCGCTATATTTCAAGTCAGATAATAAGTTTGTATTCTAAGTCCACTATATTGAAGTAAGCTACATTCAAAGTCCAATAATACGCTTATATTAAAAGTCCGCTATATCTTAAATCATATAATGTACTAAGTCCGATTAATTAAAAGTCCCATATGTTCAATTGCCACTGTATCCATTGTCAGTCTTTTTTTTTTCTTTAATCGCTATATATTTAGAGTTTTTTAGTTCAAGGTTTCACTGTAGCGACAGTTCACTAAAACTTGTCTTTACAATTATAGTAATCGTTCCCAATTCCCACGATCGCATCTGAGCCTACCGTTGATGAAGTGACGACACATATGGGTGCTCGCCGGAATTCCCTTGCATCTTCTGCGGGACTTGTGAGATTTTCCGAACATATTCTGACGCAAGCAAGTCAAGTGCAAATTGGGAATTCCCAAAGCTATTCTTGTCACATACGTTTTCCCGTTATTCAATTTATTTTGCCATGAGATATTGGTCCCCTGTGGGAGGAAATGGGGAAGGGGGGGGGGGGGGAGAGAGAGAGAGAGAGAGAGAAGGAATGGTTAAGCTCCCTTTTTTACTTTTATGTGATTTCATCTCGAGTTTTCTTCCCTTGTTTATTGGAATTATTTCCCTTCTCGAAGGATGTTGTCAACCCCGATGAATGTCCGAACACGAGTGCGAATAGACAAAAAAGGGATTAAGCATTTAGTATATGGATTCTCTACGAAACGTGTAGCGTCCGAATAGTCCTGGACAAAGAACGTTCTTGACGTTGCGTACTGGACATAATGGTGTACTTGGTATTTTTATTGAGTGACCATGGCCAGACGGGCTGTAAGTCCAACAGCAAACCGTCATTCGGAGAGCGAGACAGGCATTCGGAAGTCGGTCTGTCAGACGGTCAGACATTCATGCTGACGATTACAAAATATATCGTTCAAAGAAGAAAACCATTGCTCCCCTGTCAATGTTTTACACTTGGACACACGACGTGGAGTGATTTAGACTTAGTGATTTATTTTGGTGTACCGCTTGTCAGTGGTAAATAATCACTATTAATGAACCTTGCATCTATAGTTTGCATTTCATTGTTTTATTTTCTATGGTAATCTTAATAATTGGCACTTTTTATTTAGTAAAAAGGCATTATCCAATGCTTAAATTCCAATTTTCGATATCTAGATCTATTTGTAAGATTTCGATCTCTTTTTCGCTGTCTATATTGACCTCTATATTGTCTTATAATAAACAATCATTTCAAAATAACCTTACTTTTTTATTGCATACATTTATTATAGAAAATATATAAAGCTTTATAATATTAGGCTGTGAGTTATTTTTAATTCCACAGAGTTATTTTTTTCCGTTACCAAATGTGTATGTTACACTTTACAAATACTTATCAATCATATCTAAAAGCCTATTTAATGGTCAGAAATATTTGGCTGCGCTTATATGGTTATAGATTGAAGGAAAAACTGGACCAAAAGAAAATTCATCAACTTCTCGCTTTCTCAAAGCGTTTTGTTTCCATGGCAACACAGCCCCATTGAATGAACGGTCATTCGTGATAAAGTAATCTTTTGCCCACAGAGTGAATGAAATTCGCGCCAGAATTTCTCTCTGGCATAAAACGTGTGAGATAGTTTTTTTTTTTCATTTTATTTCAGATTCTTTGTAACGTTTTAAGCTCACGATTGACGTAAGGAGGGCATATTATGACCTGCTGCCTTGTAGGGATATTTATATCTATTCAGACAAGATGTTTGGGGATGTTTGCGCACTTGCTGACACCATTCATTTATCCATTTTTTCTTAGCCCTTTGAAGGAATTGTGTACTAACTAAAAGGGTCTTTTTTTATCTCTGCAATACATACCGCTGCCTGTGTGAATGATCTTATGCTCCATGGTATCTCGAAATTCGTATTTTTTTTTTATTTCAGCATTCTAGTTTTTGGACACTACGTACCTTTCTCCCATACATTTTCATAACTTTCATTTTAGACTCAACATCTTAATACTACTTTGTAATTGGTTTCCTTAACAGCGCTGAAAATATCTTGTATATTTTTTTCCCCTCACAGGTCCTGCATATAACACTAGTCCAAGGGATAGAATTGAAAAACTTTTTTTTTTTCAGTAAACAAAAATTAAACTTTGTATGCGTTCAAATTAAAGGGGAGTTAAAAAAAAAAGAAACATTTTTTGTGTTAAACTTCACCAAAGCATGAAATAAAAGCTTCTATTAGAATAAACTAATTCACGTATTGTTTAAGGATTTCATTGACGCAAACGAACGTTATATTTTGTAAAGAACTGGCTGGGCCTGCGGTTAGTTCACCGGACTGTCAACCGACACGTCGCGGGTTCTATCCCTACCGCCAAACGACCCCTGCCGCCCTGCAGGAGTTTTGGGCCTAGTGGACGTAATAATGTTCTATCTAGAAGGAACGTCTGTAAAAACTTATAAGAACTAAAGAGAAAAAAAATCCACAATATTTTCATCACTTCATTGAAGTGTACATAGCTATTGCAGTGGATTTATGAGATTAAACCAAAAGATTGTAGCGAATTAATTAGTAAAAGTAAAGAAAATTATGTTATAATCGTTAATTTCTGGATAAACACAATTTGCATAGTGTACAGAGGAGCGGTGGCGGTGAGCACACATCGTCCAGGAATAGTCTCCCCCTTTTTCCCAAAACACAAATAGGATTCTTTTTTTTTTAATGTTACTAAAGAAATATTTTTTAAAGATAGTTTGGCTATAATCATATCATATATATAATGTGTCAAGCACAGTCTATACAACGCCCGTTCGGAGAATCGGGCACATATCTGCTAGTATAATATAAAGTTAACAGATTCTTTAGTTTTATAAACAAAAATGTTCCTTTTTTTCAAGTATTTTATTGCGATATTGTGCACCAGATCAGAATAATAATAATAAGCCTTTCCTGTTGCTCCGTTTCCCTACCATACGATTGACTTTACTGTGACACTTACAGTAATCTGTTTGACCTCCTCCTTCTAGCAATCCTGGCTACCCCACTGACAGTGAGTGCATTTTATATTTTGATATGGCCATTTTTAACACGTTGAGAAGATTGGTCCAAAGAAATATAAACAATTTAAATGAATAACTAACTTCATTGGTTATTTATCGAGCTTCGATTTCAAGATATTGATTTAATGTGGATTTGAATCTGACTAAGGTAAGGTGTGGTTGAAAAGTAAAAAAGTAAGTGATAATAATTGCATCTCAAGCTTTTTTGTTCTACGGCTGGTGTTACTGGCGTGGCGAAAGTTTATAAGTCTAGCATGATGACTACAAAAACGTACCTTTCTGTTATTTAAACACTTGTATATACTTATACAAATTAATGTAAACATTGTGATGGTCAAAATTTATTTGTGTAACGAGCTGTATGAGATGGATGGGAACAAAGGGGGATAGATAGAAGGTTTATATATAGTTCAGTGGCAAGATTACGGCTATGGCGGAGATCAATAACCGGAAACGGAAATGTACATCCATACCACGTGACATGCCTTTATATAGGCCAGTGTTTGCCAGTTTTTTTGCTATATTATAGCTACCGGGTGGATCTGACCCGACGGCAACGAGGATAAATCGTGGAACCCATTGACCATTGTTTGGCCACGCAGACCGGAAGGATATGGGGGAGAAAAGTAAGATTTAGAACCTAAGGGTTGTCCACAGCAACCGTCATGAAGTAGAAGGGGCGAGAGGCGGAACACAATACATAACGTAGTTTAATGAGGCGGTGAGAGGGAAGCAAAGAGACGTAGGGCGTTAGGGAGGGGGTAGTAGATCTGATGTCAATACATCTATAAGTACCAATATATGGAACAATTGATGCTTTATGTATTGCAAACATGCTGCTTTTGATCGGAAGTCTCGATCTCGCATGCTGCATTCTTACTGCGATGAAATATTGTGCTGTCCTCTGCGCATTCTGCGATTTAAAAAAAAAAGTATTCCGGATTATTTCATAACCGTTTGAACTTGAAAGTTAGAGCTATTGAAAAAAATTTTTTTATTAACTTACTGACTTAATAAGACAATTAGTTTCACCTTACAAATTATTTTGCCTAGCCGGCTGCGCGCTAGACTGCGCGCGTTAGGGCCCCGGGTTCGAATCCCAGTGAAAGTTAAGGATTTGGTACATCACAGTAGTTAAAAATAATTAAGGCATTGCGAGTGGGGCACAGTTGCCGCGCGGCCTGTAGGTCGTGGGTTCGAATCCTGGTGAAGGCTAGGATTTTTTTTCTTGACTCGAGCGTGTCATTGAGTCTACCCAGCTCTGATAACCTGACATTAGTTGGGGTAAAGGCATTTCGCTGTCCACACATCCCCTAGTATGCCGTAGCCACTGAAATTGGTGAACGCTTTTTCACCGGTCCTATGATCATATTCGAATCGACGGGTACTTTACCAGATGCGATGGCCACCCAAACTCTGGAAACGCCTCTTCATTTTGGTCTGAATGGGTTACTTGCTTTACTTACTTACCCACTATTGATAATAGGACAAGGTGGCCGAGCGGCAGCGCGTTCGACTGGCGTACCAAAGGTCCCGGGTTTGAATCCTAGTGTGAAGACTAGGATTTTGTTTCTCGGGTCTGGAGGATGTGATGGGGTCTAACCAGCTCTGATGGGTGCCTGACCTTAATTGGGGTAAGGTAAAGGCGGATGTGCATTGTACTGGCCCCACATTCACCTATATGCCGTGGCCACAGAAACTGGTGAACGCTGCTTCACTGGCCCTATGATCAGTTTGGTCCGAAGGGATACTTTACATTTATCACTATTGATAACTAGAGGAATACAGTTGAATAAAACTGCATCTGACGATGTAGCCGTTAAGTTACTTTTTCCAAACTCGTCTGGGGGAATTGAGACAGACTATTGAGACCACTGCTCAAAACTAGAAAAGGTTTTCGACAAAAATAATTACAAAACGTTTGTTTTGTCATCAAGAAGTACTTTCGTAAGATAATATGTGAGGCCGCCGGACACACGCGCCTGAGTTGTGACAAATTGCGAGGACAAAAAAAGATGAGTTTGTTGGATACGAATGTCAACAAGTATGACGTCATCAATTGCAGGCTATAGAACGAGGGACTAAAAAGAGTTAGGCGTAAAGGTAACGAATATAGAGGCCGTTCTAATTTCGGTTTCGGTTCGGCGCCGAAAGTAGGCGAATGGCCTTTTTTGGCTAAGTTTCGGTTTCGAGCCGAAGCCAAAATGTTATCTTTCTGTTTGCTTTTGGTGGAAAATGATATTGACTTTCGGTGATCAGCCGAATATCAGCTTTAAATTTTAAAATTCAGACTGCAACGCTAGTGCTGCAGCTATTAGTTTACTCTGCTTATTAATAATTAGTGAAACTGTTGCGAATTAATCTGTGTGAATTAGAAAACTGAAGTTAATAATAAACAGAATATTTAATCACCCCAAACAATGTCGAGAAACGGATTGTAGGATTGCTTCACAAAAACCTTTAAAGTTTTGTTTGGCGCTTTCGGTTTATCTTTTGGTTTTGGTTTGGTAATGGTAATGGTAATTTATATATCGCTTCTATCCATGCTATTTTAGCATGCTCAGTGCGCTCTAGAAGACTATTAATCTGTGAGAAGTTTCACTGCTGCCGGTTAAGCGCTCGTGATAACAACTCAATATTAACGTCATCTAGTCCCAAAACTCCTGTAGGGCGACAGGGATCTGCCGGTGGCGGGGCTCGAACCCGCGACGTGTCAGATGATTTTTTGGTTGACAGTCCGGTGAGCTAACCGCTCGGCCAGCCGGCTTTCGGTCGAAGATTCAGCGAAACTATAGATTAAGGTTCTGACCGAACGTCAACTTATAACTTTTCGTATGGTTTCGGTCGGCCTCTACAAATATACAAGAGATATTCATAAAAGTCTTTTTTTTTTATAAATAAACTAAAAATCATTGGAGACTTGAATTTGGTAACCCTATTACAGGGGTCGGCAACCTTTTGCTTATTGTGTGCCAAACTAGGATTTCTAAATCATTCAGAATGCCGACAGCCTGAGAGTCAAATTACTTAACTCCTTCCTCACCAAAATATGCTTCTTTCATCTGCGTCGTATTGCCGTCATCCGTCGTTATCTCACCAAGGAAGCCTGTGTTAAACTTATTATCTCTCTCTTCTTCTCCCGCTTGGACTATTGCAATTCGCTCTTGGCTGGTCTCGCGGCCTCCTCCCTTCAGGGCCTCCAACGTATCCAGAACTGCGCAGCCCGACTAGTCCTCAAGAAGAAGTCAAATAATATCACTCGTCTACACCGATCTCTGCACTGGCTTCCCATCAACAACCGGATATCATATAAGCTGGCTTCTCTCTGCTATAAGTGTATGAATAACTCTGCCCCGGATTACCTTCGATCCTGTCTTGAGCTCTACACCCAATCCCGCCCACTCCGTTCGGCTTCTGATGCGCGTACTCTGCGGATCCCTCGTGTGAGGCTAGTGTCTGCTGCCGAACGTGCTTATCTCCTACGCGGGACCGTCCACTTGGAATCACCTCCCACTACAGCTTCGCCAGAGCTCTAGCTTCAACACCTTCAGAAGCCGACTGAAGACTCACCTATTTCGTTAGCAATATTTGCGTATTAGCGTATACATATTTTCATTTTCGTCTGTTGTTCGTTGACTGTATTATGTAACTGTCGTTTCAGCGCATAGAACTGATATAAACGGGATATGCGCCATATAAGCATCATTATTATTATTTTTTATTTTTTTTATAAGATAATTTATTTAGTGCCGTAGCAAGAACAAGACAAAGGAGCATTAGAGAGAAAATCATTAAAGCGTCTTATATTTAATAACAAATTACCTGTTTGTTACTATTATTAACATCTTTTTTTTTTAAATCCATTAATAGCTATGTCAGGATGTGTTAAGGATTAGGACATCAACCTGGCAGAAGTTGGGCGATGAGAGGGGTGCGGAGTCGTAGGTGAGTGGGGTAGTAGTGGCAGGTCGTCGTGGGGTATGAATTACCGTGACTGGAATCGCCCTGGAATAATTATTATTTCTCTCTCTGGCTCGTTAGATATTATGACGGACACAACAAATAGTTCTCAGTAGGCAAATAAATCGCTGGTTAAGTTCAGGTGTTTATTATCATTTCAATTCTTCACTCAATGGCAAGATACATATACGAATTTGCACAGGCTTCAGTTAACACTCAACACATGGTACTGCTAGGTTATCCAAAATTTAGGCAAACGTAGCTGTGTTCATGAAAATACTTAGACTGACAAAATATCTATCTATACACATGCAGGCGGTATATCCTATGGAACGAACTGAATAAGTGGAGGCTAGAATCGAACAACCTTCTCCACCTAACGTTTTGAGCCGAAGTGTCCTAAAACTAGTTAAGCGCGCTTTCGTGCATTTTAGTCACGTGATCAGTGGTCAATTTGATTGGATAGCTACATTAGTTTAGAATTACATATGTTCTGGTTGGCTGGTTTGAAATATACTTGCATAAAGGATTGACTATTGGGGGGGGGGGGATTAGGAGTGGGTGTAGGTGAACAATTAGTACCGCCGACTTTTGCGGGGTGGGGCCCAGGGGAAAAGGGGGGGGTGGGTAGACGTATACGGAGATACAAAGGATAAGATAGTGACTTATCTCCCTTGATATCCCTGTGTCTATTGGTGGGTGGGGGTTTCTACAGGTGGGTGGGGTTTTACGTGTATGCTGAGTTTAGCAAAATCAATGAGTAGTTACTATCCAAATACAACATGAATCATAATTGACAGCATAATAGAATATATATATACATACATTAAAGAATACACACACATACAATCACACATACAAATAGTGTAATACCAATTGGCTGAATCAAGTAGCAACTCTGAATACGGGAATGAAAGAGTGCAGAGAGGGTTAAGGAACAGGTGAAGAAGGGGGTGGTTAAGGTGTTCCTATTGCGTGAGGGAGGGAGGAGGT
Source organism: Anisus vortex (assembly GCA_949126835.1). NCBI lineage: Eukaryota > Metazoa > Mollusca > Gastropoda > Planorbidae > Anisus > Anisus vortex. The sequence goes on along the minus strand of OX421494.1, from coordinate 10,879,083 downwards.
AATAGCTTCAGGCTACTTTTCTACTCCCTAATCTAACTCTACGCTAACCTATGTTTCTAGTTCTACACTACTTCTGCGCTATGATCTATCCATGGGTGCTAAGTGTTGCGATTTAATTCCAGAATCGTGACAAGTTAAAACATAATTTCATTTATCAACTTACACATTAATTGTTTATGTAGGTACTCAAAACTGGCTTCCGTTTTTGCGCGTTTTTAAGTTTGTTAAATTATCTAAGAAAAATAGTTTATTTTTTAAGAAAAAAATCATTTTTACGATTTTTTATATAAACACCACCAAAAAGCTGGTCTATTTTCCGGTAAAAATCTGAGAGAATTATTAGTCTTTATATTATGGCACATTTTGCCCAACGCGCAAGATAAACCCTATGAAATAGTATTTTACTGCCGTAAAAACATGTCTGCCGCGATCTCCGCTATTAGTAGGGTCGTTACCAATAAAGGCGTCGTATCGGATTTTATCACTTTAGTAGTTAAGTAAAACTATTCTATATCATAGATTAATAATATACAATTAATTTTATGTAAAAAAAAATGTGTATATATATTATTATATTTATTTAATTTTAATAAAATTGTTTTAGATTTACCACCTTAAATCACTTGTTCTCGAGTCTCCAAACCCCTATTAAGTTTAAGGGTAAGGGTAATTTTTTTTCTTGTCATAAAATAAACTAAAATTACAGTGCCAATTTAGTAGGTCTTTATAGAGCATTGAATTCCCTTCAATTTCATATATAACTTTCTACTAAAATTAGGTAATTTTTTTGTGATTTTTAAAAAAATAGTTTTTTTGTCTCCCTTGAAAAAAAACTGTAAAAAGTATGAAAAATGATTTTTACATCGATATTTTTATATTTTTCAAATGCACCACATTCAGGAAAAAAATTGGGTCTCTTCTCTACAAACTTTTGTGTTTGCAACAAAGTAACTTAGCCATAGCCAATATATTTTTTGAGATAATGACTTCTAAAAATAGGACTTTGTGAGGTGGCTAAATGTAACCCACTTGTGAAATTTCAAAATTTCATAACTTTCTTTAAAATTAATATACAGTTATACAGTTATAAAAATGGTATCAAAGTTCTTAGAACCATTTTGTCTTTCTATTAAACATAAAAAAGCTCAATAGCTTGAAAAATTAAAATAAGTTTTGAGTACCTAGTTAATGTATACAAATTGGAATTCAGTTGTCAAGATGTTTGTTTAGTATTCATTATATTTGTTAGATTTCAGCTTATATAATATTATTGGTAAGTCTGCTAGTGAGAGTGTACTAGATTGCAGTTAAGCTGAATCAATGCGTAGTGATAATTCAAACCGGGTAGTTAATGTAATGTTTAGAACCGTACATATAAATTTTTTGTCATATAATATTTATAAAATTGTCAACTATCTTTTATAGTTTGATAATCGGAAAGTTATAAATTGTAATTCATTTATTTGTTTAAAAGGAAAAAAAAAGAAACGTTAGAAACGTAGAAATATTAACGCACAGAAAACTGGCTAATTATCTCCCTTTAATATGTGTTCTTAATTGTATGTTAAATGCGCTCTGAGCTTACATTATGTTTGTTGGCAGCGCTATACAAATATTATTATTATTTATGAAATTCTTCAAATTTGATGACAGCGATGCCAAACGAGTTACGTTTTTTTTTTATATAACTAGTTTTGCTATTAAATTATTATTTCTTTATACAAATTCACATTATGCTCTATTTTTTTTATTGTGTAATTAGAGGTATAAAATGTCCGTAATTTAAGTTGTAAATAAACATTTTCTGCATCACAAAAGTCAATTTAAAGGAGTTTATCGTTTTAAACATTATTAATTACAATAGTTACATAATGTGGATCTAAGCCTGATATATTTATTACAATAATCAAACAAACAAATTTGTTTTAGAAATTATTATGTTTTTGCCTAATTAAGATAGATGAGCATAACACTCTTTTGAATGTAATTAGCATGTATCAATTAATAAGCGCCTTTTTCTTGAATGCTCTTCATTAATTGTTCAATGTCAGTTACATATTCAGACAAGTCTGAGTGGTCAAGTTTAAGTGCTTAAAACAGCTTCATGTACGATAAAATATGCACACTATCACTAGTGTAAATTAAGCCAGAAGCTGACAGTAGAGCAAATGCCTTGCAGTTGACAACAGATGACTTCCCTAAACAGACATTCCTTTCAGATTTTCTCCAAATCGTGACATTTCGATGCCCATTTTTTGGATGTTTAAAATGAAAAAAAAAGCCAATTTCCCTCTTAACTATTGAGTCAATCACAAGTCCAATGATGAGATTTTTGCAACAAACATTCTTGAACTGAAACAGTCGAGGTCCAGTGTGATTCCCATGCATTTCGCCACGCAGCACCAATTAATTATGCTGACGTACGTTGTTTGACTTTCATTTAAAAAATCTTCTTGGAGGTCTCTTGCGTGCCACTGAAAATCGTTCTGCGTGCCAAGTATGGCACGCGTTACTTATGTTGCCGACCCCTGCCTTATAGAATCAAAGTTTACGAGGGGATTGTGAGTCTAGTACAGTATACTGTCCATCTCCTCAGTGTGCCTTCACCCAATCAGACGTTTTCTCCGTCTGTCAATTCCCGAGAACCAGTCAAGTGTTATTCAGGCATGGAATGGGTTGCCTGAACAAACCAGGAAAAACCAGTAACTTAACATCATTTAAAACATTAATAAAGATGCAAAACTAGACCCGGACCACGGATGAGCGTAGGACGCAATAATCTTCTTTATAAAAGATAAGAAGAGAGAAAAAATAGTAAGCAGACGACAAGTCCAAACAAGGAGGATACCCCCCCCCCCATTTCCTCTTCCTTCTTCGTCTTTCTCATCGGGCTGGAAATGAAGACACCCTTAACCCTTTGTAACCGAAGCGGCATATGGGTTGTGTCAATTTAGGTTAAGGTAGAAGAACATATAAGGCGAAACTCTGAGAATCTGAGAAGGAGAAGAAAAAAATCTGTCACGAAAGGGTTAATTCAGTTTCGCGTTTATCTATTCACGTGGCGTAGCCGTATAAACGTGAGAATAGGAGGACGCCTTCAGTGTAAATAACTGGTTAACTCAATTATCCTGGGATGACCCAGTGAAATGAGAACGGACGCTGGACATTGTGACATTTGTGACTACTTTTGGGTCATTTTGTGTTTCTTGTACACATTTTGTAAAAAGTCCTCTGTATTTTATGACTGTATAGATCTAGACTAAATTTGTATTACAGCGCTACATTTACGTACATTTACACATCTATTTTACACAAATTTTTTACACATATTTTTAACACATATTTTACATATTAATTTTACACATCTTTTTTTTACACATTTATAGCCTATTCTATATCATATTTAATACTAGTTATTTACCCTGTAAATCTAATTTACTAACCGTTTTTGTGTATTATTTTTTTTACACATTTTTTACAACTCTTTTTTTTTTCATTTACTTTTCATTTCTTATTTATTTCTACACAAATTTCTTACACTTTTCTGATAAATAATATTTGATTTTCAAATCTATTAAACAAATTTAATGCGCGTTAGAAAAGTTTAACTTAATTTTACATAGGTAAAAAATAAAGTATAGGCCTACATAACATTCACTATTCACTTTTATTCTATGTCCTTTCTTATAGCTTTCTTAAAAATCATTAAATGAGTATAATCATTGACCAATTTATTACATTAATCTTCATTACAATTGTACAAACGTTTATTAAAATTGTATAAATATTTTGTTTTAGGAGGTAGACAAATATTGTTAAATTTCTCTTTCATGCGTTTCAGTGGCCGTCCTTTATGTTAAAGTTACGCAAGTGTTTCATATACAGGACGGTGTCTCAAGGAGAAAAAACTCAAATTTTTGTTCAACAATATTTTAACCCAGAGAAAATGGCATCTGGCGCTAATTTAGGGTAACAAAATTATGTCCCTTAGCTAAAAAAAAAAAGTGTTTTTCTTTCGAGTTATTGTTCCTGGTCTCAAGGCCAATCGTAATTCATAAAAAATTAGGTCAAAATGCTCCTATAAAATTGTTCCTTCCTGTAACAATTTTCCCTCCTATAACAATTTTTTTTTGGGAATTTGAATAACAAATCGAATAAAATCTCACCTAACTGTACTTTATATTTTAAATGAAATTGCAATATAGACTCTATATTTATTCTTTTTAAATCATAACTTGAATTGAAATTATCACAAAGAATCTGTGAGAAATCGAAAATAGATTAGAAAATTAGAAATAGAATTGTTATTAATGAAATGAAAACACGATGTTGTATACAAAATAAACTAATTGACGTTGAATGAAACTCTAAATAAAGGCTTCTGTTTGCTTCTTGCTTGCAAATTCTTAATGCATTTTCCATTTCTGGCGACTTGTGTTATCTTTTGGTACTTAGAGTGAACCAGACAACCCTAGTCTAACGGCGTCATAAGGATACAGACACAGAAATGTAGAAATAGAGGGGAGAGGGGGGGGGTAAAATTCAGTTGAGTAAGCAAACATAATTCAGAAATATGAACAAATGTATAATACTGTATGTACTTGAAACAAGTTTAGGGCTAATCATCGAACACAGTAAAGATTCTCTCTACTTTCCCCACATTCTCTCTCTCTGTCTCTCTCACTGTCATTCTCTCTCTACCTCTCTCTCTCTCAATCTTGATGTTTTTACGTATGGTTTGTGTTATTTGCTTTAAAAAAGATTCCTTTAACTTCCTTTAACTTGTTTTTTTTCTTTATTTTCCTAATTATTTTTGCATTTAGTAAGAATCTATCGTCTGGAATTTTTTTCTCCTCCACATCTTTCTTTGACTGTCTCTCTCTTTCTCTATCTCTCTCGCACAACGTCTCATCTTTCTCTTTCTCTCTTGCCTTTCCATTTCTAGAATTCTATCACTCTTTCTCTCTTTCTCGCTATCTCTCTCCATCACCAACTCTCCATCACCAACTCTCCATCACCAACTCTCCATCACCAACTCTCCATCACCAACTCTCCATCACCACATCACCAACTCTCCATCACCAACTCTCCATCACCAACTCTCCATCACCAACTCGCCATCACCAACTCGCCATCACCAACTCGCCATCACCAACTCTCCATCACCAACTCTCCATCACCAACTCTCCATCACCAACTCGCCATCACCAACTCGCCATCACCAACTCTCCATCACCAACTCTCCATCACCAACTCTCCATCACCAACTCTCCATCACCAACTCTCCATCACCAACTCTCCATCACCAACTCTCCATCACCAACTCTCCATCACCAACTCTCCATCACCAACTCTCCATCACCACATCACCAACTCTCCATCACCAACTCTCCATCACCAACTCTCCATCACCAACTCTCCATCACCAACTCTCCATCACCAACTCTCCATCACCAACTCTCCATCACCAACTCTCCATCACCAACTCTCCATCACCAACTCGCCATCACCAACTCTCCATCACCAACTCTCCATCACCAACTCGCCATCACCAACTCGCCATCACCAACTCGCCTTCACCAACTCGCCATCACCAACTCGCCATCACCAACTCTCCATCACCAACTCTCCTTCACCAACTCTCCATCACCAACTCTCCATCACCAACTCTCCATCACCAACTCTCCATCACCAACTCTCCATCACCAACTCGCCATCACCAACTCGCCATCACCAACTCTCCATCACCAACTCTCCATCACCAACTCTCCATCACCAACTCGCCATCACCAACTCTCCATCACCAACTCTCCATCACCAACTCTCCATCACCAACTCTCCATCACCAACTCTCCATCACCAACTCTCCATCACCAACTCTCCATCACCAACTCTCCATCACCACATCACCAACTCTCCATCACCAACTCTCCATCACCAACTCTCCATCACCAACTCTCCATCACCAACTCTCCATCACCAACTCTCCATCACCAACTCTCCTTCACCAACTCTCCATCACCAACTCTCCATCACCAACTCTCCATCACCAACTCGCCATCACCAACTCGCCATCACCAACTCTCCATCACCAACTCGCCATCACCAACTCGCCATCACCAACTCTCCATCACCAACTCTCCATCACCACATCACCAACTCTCCATCACCAACTCTCCATCACCAACTCTCCATCACCAACTCTCCATCACCAACTCTCCATCACCAACTCTCCATCACCAACTCTCCTTCACCAACTCTCCATCACCAACTCTCCATCACCAACTCTCCATCACCAACTCGCCATCACCAACTCGCCATCACCAACTCTCCATCACCAACTCGCCATCACCAACTCGCCATCACCAACTCGCCATCACCAACTCTCCATCACCAACTCTCCATCACCAACTCTCCATCACCAACTCTCCATCACCACATCACCAACTCTCCATCACCAACTCTCCATCACCAACTCTCCATCACCAACTCTCCATCACCAACTCTCCATCACCAACTCTCCATCACCAACTCTCCTTCACCAACTCTCCATCACCAACTCTCCATCACCAACTCTCCATCACCAACTCGCCATCACCAACTCGCCATCACCAACTCTCCATCACCAACTCGCCATCACCAACTCGCCATCACCAACTCTCCATCACCAACTCTCCATCACCACATCACCAACTCTCCATCACCAACTCTCCATCACCAACTCTCCATCACCAACTCTCCATCACCAACTCTCCATCACCAACTCTCCTTCACCAACTCTCCATCACCAACTCTCCATCACCAACTCTCCATCACCAACTCGCCATCACCAACTCGCCATCACCAACTCTCCATCACCAACTCGCCATCACCAACTCGCCATCACCAACTCGCCATCACCAACTCTCCATCACCAACTCTCCATCACCACATCACCAACTCTCCATCACCAACTCTCCATCACCAACTCTCCATCACCAACTCTCCATCACCAACTCTCCATCACCAACTCTCCATCACCAACTCTCCTTCACCAACTCTCCATCACCAACTCTCCATCACCAACTCTCCATCACCAACTCGCCATCACCAACTCGCCATCACCAACTCTCCATCACCAACTCGCCATCACCAACTCGCCATCACCAACTCTCCATCACCAACTCTCCATCACCACATCACCAACTCTCCATCACCAACTCTCCATCACCAACTCTCCATCACCAACTCTCCATCACCAACTCTCCATCACCAACTCTCCATCACCAACTCTCCTTCACCAACTCTCCATCACCAACTCTCCATCACCAACTCTCCATCACCAACTCGCCATCACCAACTCGCCATCACCAACTCTCCATCACCAACTCGCCATCACCAACTCGCCATCACCAACTCTCCATCACCAACTCGCCATCACCAACTCGCCATCACCAACTCTCCATCACCAACTCGCCATCACCAACTCGCCATCACCAACTCTCCATCACCAACTCTCCATCACCAACTCTCCATCACCAACTCTCCATCACCAACTCTCCATCACCAACTCGCCATCACCAACTCGCCATCACCAACTCTCCATCACCAACTCTCCATCACCAACTCTCCATCACCAACTCTCCATCACCAACTCTCCATCACCAACTCTCCATCACCAACTCTCCTTCACCAACTCTCCATCACCAACTCTCCATCACCAACTCGCCATCACCAACTCGCCATCACCAACTCTCCATCACCAACTCGCCATCACCAACTCGCCATCACCAACTCTCCATCACCAACTCGCCATCACCAACTCGCCATCACCAACTCTCCATCACCAACTCGCCATCACCAACTCGCCATCACCAACTCTCCATCACCAACTCATATCTCACTCCGCCTTTTCCAGTTCACTCTTACTTTCACCTCTTCTATCTCTCTTTCTTTCATCGCTACATCTTTCCATGGGTACCGCCGTCTCTATTATATGTTTCACGCCTCTCTCTCTCTCTCTCTCTTTCTACGTCTCTTATTCTCTTAACCCCTCACCATCTCTCTCATTCTCTCTCTCTCTCCCACTCTCACATTATCTCTCTTTCTCTCTATCGTCTTACTCTCCCTTCCTCTCCTATTTCGCCCCACGATATTTTTCTCCGTCAATATATTTCTATTATGTTATTCCGACTGCATACATCAACAAGCATTACCTGCCCTTTGATTATAATGAAAAGCTTTAGTATACATTTTCTGAAAACTAAACTAATCTCTTTCATTAGCTTCAATTGTCATTATCAATATTAGTTTTCTTAATGTTATGTTGCTAATGTGGCTTGTTTGTGGCTTGTTTTGTTTTAAATTTGTTTTATATTTTTTTGTAAAAGAAGTTTTTACTAGGGTCTTAAATAACTCATTAAAGAACACAAATGATTTTTTTTTTAAATAAGATATTAAAATGAATATTCTGTAAACAATTTTTTATCAAAGGGAGATTATCTCTTGCTTTTCCAGTTAATTGTTTGGAAAGTCTTAAATTGTATTAAAATACAGCTTTATAAAAGAGTCATCTGTCAATACACACACACACGCATAATATATGTATGTGTATGTCAATACACACACACACGCATAGTATATGTATGTGTATGTCAATATGTCGATGCATCAAGCACGTAAATGCTTGCTCCCGGTTCACCTGTTTTGGTCGGATGAGTTGATGTACTCACGTTCCATTGATTGTACGGCGATCTTTACTCAACACTCGCTGCCTCGTGATTAATATCCGTTGAATCTAAGGCAGGGGTCGGGAACCCATGGCTCGCGAGCCAGATGTGGCTCTTTTGATGGCTGCATCTGGCTCGCAGACAAATGTTCGATTATTGAAAAATGTTTTTTTTAAATACTTTTTGATCTACATATTAATTGCATATAAATATTTCATTTTACAAATGAGCTAAAATCTACTGCACCTCAGCATCAGAAGAATTCAGAGACATAATTATTGTACTTTTAGTGTTGAAATTACACAAAATGCACACATTTACTTGAATTTTTAATTTTAAACATACTGAATGGCTCTCACAGAATTACTTTTCAAAATATGTGGTGTACATGGCTCTCTCAGAAAAAAAGGTTGCCGACCCCTGATCTAAGGCATTAATAATTCCGAATCTCATTACAATATTAGTTATAGTGTGATGGCTACCTGACGCCAGTTTAGAAAGTATTGTAGCTGACTCCAATGAAGAAAGTTTAGGACCTGACTCTTATGTAGAAAGTATAGGCATGTAGGCATTTGAATGGCCATACAATCCCGCCGTAAACTTCGAAATATGTTTCATGAGCCAAATAGTTCTTCAGGGTCTGCAAGTGAAAACTTGACTTAATTAAAACTTTCTTCTATCAAGGAAAACTGAATACAGAAAAACTTGGAAACAGTGGAGCATGTCCAACTTGTTTGCAACCTTCCGTTTGCAAAAAACGTTATAGATTCGAAATGCTTTGTTCAACGATATTTGAGTTTTCGTTATAAATATTAATAGGGCAACTGGACATGTATTTATTTTCAAATAAAAAGAAATCAAATAAACGTGTTTAATATTACTTTAGAAACTGTACCCCCTCCGAAAACAATAAACACAAAACACTTGATATTAATTGTCCGACTGAACCGAAGACTTTCCTGAATTTGTATGTGTCGTATTTCTTGATGATACTAAAGAAATCGGAGATGGAACGTTTTTCTTAAAGTTTTCACGTAGTTAGTCACGTGACTTTTAGGAGCTTCGTATTTCATTTCATTTCTAATGACAGAGATAGTTCTCTTTTTCCCTTCTTTTTCCTCTTACTTCTTCTTGAACTTATGGTCCAACATCCAGGCCCATGGGTCAGTCTGGTCCTGGTGAACCAACTTTGATTGTGTGCCGTATGAGGGATGGTGGGATAGGGTCAGGCGCCTTTCGGTGTGTGTGTGTACTCAAGTAGCTACATATTGTTTTTGTGTTGTTTTTTTACAATTCTTCACATAAGCAAAATATCCTATATCTCTAGTCTCCTGTGCAGACAAAACAACATTGCCTTGTTATAGATATGATTAATCGAATTTTTTTTATAGTACCAGGTGGACCGATCTTCGTTCGGTAATAAGAAGCAGGCGCCTGCATTTTAACATAATTTGCTTATAAAACAACTTTGCATAATTAAAAAAAAATACAGGATTGGCAGACCAACAAATTATGCATTTGTCTTTTTCTGTTTCTTTTCCCTTTAGACATATTTAAATATTTCAGAATGTTCTTTATGTATCCTCAACCCCCCCCCCCCCCCCCGAAACCCCAACATCACTTTCCTCATATCTGATTCAAAATTTTTACCAAGCAGCATTTTAGGTGATTGACATAATCTGCCTGAAAATAGATAAACGTTCAACTGCATCGATCTTTCAATCTCAACATAAAATACAGACGCCAACTGTAAAGCTTAACGTTTGTACCGTTATAACAAAGGCATGAATTGACGCTGCATTGTGTTTTAAAGTTCGCGTAAATAATCTCTCCCTAATGAGGAGTCTAAAAATAAGCTTATTATGAGTTATTCCTTGTACAAGAGGGTTGACCTGGGTTCGTTAGGACACCGACAACGTTTTCAATTATATTTTTCCGTAGTAAATGTACCTGTATTATAGTAATGGACGATCTGATTTATTGAACAACAGTAGGGGATTGTAGCCGAGGATGGTTGGATATTAGTGTAGACTGTAGGGGTCGGCAAACTATGGTACGCGGGCCTAACTTTTCACGCAGAGCGATGTTCAATGACACGCGGAAGGCCCACAAAAATGCAATTTCAAGTATCTTCTGTAAGAAAAATAACATTAAAAATAACAGGGTGACTTTTAGGCACTTGGCACACTGAATGAATTTGAAATCATACTTTGGCACGCTATTATCAAAAGGTTGCCGAACCTTGATGAAATGTAATACGACTGTATCTAAACATGACTAGTTGTTGTGACAAGCTGTGCTTAGAGCAGAACATTTCGAACACCCTGAATTTGATTGAAAATTGACACAAGGTTAACATTCCCGATTGTTTCTGTCTGGCATTTAGAGAATACCGTACCACTCAGAAGGTGAAGTCAAGACAAATACGGTTTTATCCAATTGGCCCTCGACATTGTTCTCGATCTTTGAGAGTTTTCTTTTCTCTGAAGTTTCACCCATCACAATGATACTGTCACCTAACATATCGTTTGGTGAACTCGGATTGGCTGTTCTGTTCTGACCCGGGGAATTAATGAACTTTGAACTTTGTCTTTGTTTACTTTGTGCTCGTATTTTACGCTAGATCTGCTGTTCTCTATCATCCCCCCCCTCTCTCTCTCTCTCTCTCTCTCTCTCTCTCTCTCTCTCTCTTTCTATCTCTCTTATTTCTGTATCTGTGTATAGTTCAGGCGTGTCAAACTCAAAAAGCACCATGGGCCGCATAAGATACTTTGCGTATACCGGCGGGCCACACCAACAAATCCGTGAAACTCTGTAATCTTATTGAATTATATTTAATTAATTTGCACGCCTACCACGCTTTATTAAGCTAACGCCACACAACGACAAAATATAATAATTGTAATCCAACATTTGTTTAAGAACATTCAATCATTTTTACACTTTAATCAGTGTTTTGTCCTGAGGTTTGATGCCTCCTTTACATGAAACTGTTTCGTATATCTGGCTGAAATGTATTTGCAGTTCCGACCTTCATCAGGGATGACAAGTGTTCATCGGTCAGCCTTCTTCTCTGAGAAGTTTTTGTTAATTTCATTAAGGAAAATAACTGTTCAAACACATAGGTGGAACCGAACATTGCCATAATCCTAGTTGAAAACTTTCTGAAGTTTTTAACCTTTTCAGGAAGGTATGAATAGAAGCCAGGTATCCCGACTTCTAGATATTTTGCTTTGAGTGTAGAATCAGACTGCATTTCTAATAGCTCCATCTGCAAGTTTTCTTCTGCTTTGACAACATCAAAGTTGAATGGTGCCGATAATAATGCAAGATGGTATTCAAAGATGAGAAATCACTAAATCTTTCCTGGAACTTTTTTGACAATAACTCTATGAGACTATCATATTTAGCAAAGGTAAGTACAGATTCAGTATTGGGCTGGTTTTTTTTTAGTTCTTTGCAGTTAGGAAAATGAACTAAATTTTCACGTGACAACTGTGTCTTCCGTAAGCTTAGTTTTGAAATGAAACACTTGATGTCGTCGTACAACTAAGTGATGAGTTTGTTTTTGCTGTGTAATTTCAAAATAAGATCACTTAAAAACTTAAATGTGCAGTAATGTCCACAGCAAACGCTAGATCCTGGATCCAACTTTCATCTTTTATTTCATCTGTGCTTTAACTTTTCATCTCCAAAAATAAAGCAATTTCTGGTCTCAGCAAATGAAATATTTTCAGCACTTTGTGACACGACAACCAACGGACTGCTGTGTAGAATGGAACATCGGTGAACTGACTATCCATGTCTTCTAACAGCTTGACTGAACTGACGATGATTGAGAGCATTGCATTTGATAAAGTTCACTGTTTTTTGTGACCACACAAAGCACGTGATTCAATTTTAGAGTCTTTGAACACAAATTTTGCTGACGAATAATGCAGTAAAAATGTACAAATGTTGAATCTGGATACGAGTTCTCAATTTTTGTTCGCAACTTGGCAGCAACATCATTATGTCTGCCAACCATAACTGCAGCACCGTCGGTAGATAAACATACACGTTTACTCAAATGAAAATCATAGTCATGCAGAATCTGCTCGACTTTTTCAAAGATGTCTTCGCTCGCTGTAGTGTCATGCATTGGGATTAGATCGATCAGTTCTTCATAAATATTAAATTCACTGTCACAGGCCCTAATAAAAACTGCAAGCTGTGCTATTTCAGTGATGTCAACGGTTTCATCAATAGCAATAGAAAAAATGTTCAAATTTGGATGATGCAGCCTTCAACTGTTGTTTCAAATCATCTGCCATTTCATCAATCCGTCCAGCAATAGTGTTCCTGGTTAACGAAACATTCTTAAATAAATGTGCCTTCTGTGGGCACACAATGTCAGCCGCTTTCACAATGCAATGCTTTACGAAATCTCCTTCACTGTAAGATTTCCCACTCATGGCGACCATTTGGCTGAGTTCAAAGCTTGCCGTAACGGAAGCGACATTGGCTTGATCTATTTTTGTAAAACATGTATGTTGCTGTATCAAGTTAGCCTTCAATTCCTTTAGTCTTGAAACACACATTAAACCCTCATATTTAAGCTTACTTCCTTAAACTAGCCGTATTGTTTTCTTAAACGTGGCGCCGTGCCAGATTTCTGTTTTATATACCCAGTTAAAACTGAAATTTTCGCCATTATATGAGACAATTGCAGTATCCTTTATGCGGGCCGCACACGCGCTTGCAAAGGGCCGCATGCGGGCCGCACGTTTGACATGCCTGGTATAGTTATAGATACTTACGGATATAAATAGATAGACGGAAAAAACAAACATGTTTGTATAAAGACAGAAAGGTGAATAGATAGAAATATAAATAGACACAGGAAGACATAGACAGGTAGATAAACAGAAACATTTATATATATGGAATGATAGATTGATAGATTAATATATTACGTGATAAATAGATATTAGACGAGTACATTAGAAAGATATATTAGATATATTTAAATAGATAAATAGATAGATAGATATATTTGATAGATAGATAAATAGAGATATGTATATAGATTAGAGATAAACAGGTAGATAGATTAGATAGATAGATACAATCTAATATAATATGAACCAGTTAGATGTAATCAGGTAGTGAACCGCTATTAAGATCATATTCCATTAGCTGTCAACTGGCTAAGTTTCCCTCTAAACAATCAATTAAGAACTGAGACTGGGGGTTTTGTAAGACCTGGCATTACGTCTATGTCACGTCTGGTAAATCTAAGCGTCTGGCAGCAATACCATTTTTTATTTGAAATCAGAGTTGCTTTTTATCTTTAGTTCTAGACATATTAATTCTGATATAGTACCCTCTTGAACTCATTTTTCATTATTAATCATTTTAAAAAAAACATCACAACATATATATATATATTAGTATGAAACATTAGTGCGTTTGTAACAATATACTATTGGACACGTTGGAGGGCTCGAATCCTGACAAAGGCTAAAATACAAATTCCCGGCGCCTGGGGTGATGTATCTGCGTCTACCCAGCTCTGGTGGATACCTAACAGTAGTTAGAAAAAAAGTAAAGTCGGCTGGGTACTGTATTGGCTACACACCCCTGAAGTGTGCCATGATTTGGGAAACTCGGGAACTCGGGAATTTTTCTTTCCAACTTCCAACAAAAACGAACCAATTTTAAAGTTTGAAAACCGATTTTGGACTTTAACAAACGAAAATCGGATCTCCGGTTTTTCTTTAGCATCCCGAATTAAAACGTAATTCGAGTCATTAATGTCATGTGTGTCGTCATCATCAGAAATACTGTTGTTTAGTTTGCCCACTTAAATGTGAAAACGCCTCCAAGTATGACGTCAAGAAAGCAAAAAAAAAGGTATATATCGAGTACGGCCGACATATAATCGTCTAAAAACTGTATAATCTATAAGGAAATAGAACCTGTCCATAGATAACAACGATACATTAATCTGTTTAAAAACAATATTATGCTAAATGTAATAGCATGGAAAGATATGATATATTAATACGTTTCTCAATACAGTTTTTATTGTAATGATGTTTCTCATTTTTTCTTTCTTTTTTTTTAACAAAACACATTGGGTAATAATCATTTTTTTCTCCGTCATTTTCACGGGCATAACTACTAGTATATAAATAACTATCATCATCATCTTTATAATAGTCAAAGTAATATCCTTATCCAGTGCCGTTGCTAGGAATTTGGGGGCCCGGGGGGCTTGGCCTCTTTATGGTTGTGACCGTTATTTTGTAAATGTTCTATATCAGATGTACACAACTCTCAGGGAGATCACATTCTCTGCTAACAATCAATAAACAAACTGCCGGCTTGTAGTAAATAATAACTAAATATTTAATCCAAAATTCTCCACCAATTTATGTACAAGATGAATTCAAATATACAACAGTTTCAATAGCCTAGTCTACACACGTCTTGTCGCCACCAAGGCTTAAGGTCGTCTACCGTTCTCTGCCAAATCTATGCTACGTTCACTCTAACTCTCACATCATTGTTTCTATCGTAAAACGTCACTCGTTTATTCAATGCATGAACACCGGGTTAGAGATTATACAAATTGTGTTTTACTAAAACAACGATATATAATTTAAATCCTAACAAGATGCCCCTGCATTGTAACATTCGACAATATGACATAAGAAAAAGAACAAAAATACACTCCTTTGGGGGCCCCCATCAAGTAGGGGCCCGGGGGGACTTTCGAATTTGGACCCCCCTCCCCCTCCCCTAGCTACGCCACTGTCCTTATCTAAAAAAAAAAATACTTTATTAAATTATTCAACTAATGAAAGCGAACAAAAAACATCACTAAGTGATTGTCTGTTTGATATAAACTGTAGTTTAAATTACCTCCCATAACAATCGATTAAAATCATTACAGCGCTGCTGTTGTTTTAAAACATTGCAAATTATCTCGCTTGACCACCAGCACCGTCAACTCAAAATTTGAATTGTTAATACGCCAACCGTCTCCCGTTAATACGCCAACCGTCTCCCGTTAATACGCCAACTGTCCCCCGTAAGCCGTTTGTACTCCTCCGGTATTTATTCACGGAAGGACCGAAATTTTGGTCTTTGTCAAAGAGAACATTGAACAGACGCGAGAAAATAAATGCTCCAGAATTGAAGCATGATGTCCAGACATTCTAGAGGTGATCTCACTTTGACAGAAGCTTAAATTTAAGATATCACAAAAAACAACAACTGTGTATTAGGTTTGTTTACTGCCAGATAACTTGGGGGACGATGAATTAAGAGTGAATTACGTGCTAAGCTAGAACACAATAACATTGTTACTTTGTGATTCAGTTTCGTCCTTGTCGTTGTAGTCATATAGTGTTTTGGTCCAAAGGGAGGATGTCAAAATTGAACTCTAACGCTAGCCATACAAACACAACAAAAAAAACTACCCATGTTTAATGTTTATATTACTCGCAGATAAGGTAATTAAGATCAGTTATGTATATAGTGAGAATATTTACGGCGGCTATATCACTATATTTGATGTTCGTTTATAGACCACCACTTTTTCTTTTAAGACGACTACTACCTACCGCCATGGATTATTATTAATCCGTTTCTGACCAATTAACTGAAATAATAAACACTTACACTTGAGAGACAAAGAGAACGCGAGAGAGAAAGACAAAGTGAACGCGAGAGAGAAAGACAAAGTGAACGCGAGAGAGAAAGACAAAGAGAACGCGAGAGAGAAAGACAAAGAGAACGCGAGAGAGAACGACAAAGAGAACGCGAGAGAGAGAAAGACAAAGAGAACGCGAGAGAAAAAGACAAAGAGAACGCGAGAGAGAAAGACAAAGTGAACGCGAGAGAGAAAGACAAAGTGAACGCGAGAGAGAATGACAAAGAGAACGCGAGAGAGAAAGACAAAGAGAACGCGGGAGAGAAAGACAAAGTGAACGCGAGAGAGAAAGACAAAGAGAACGCGAGAGAGAAAGACAAAGAGAACGCGAGAGAGAACGACAAAGAGAACGCGAGAGAGAGAAAGACAAAGAGAACGCGAGAGAAAAAGACAAAGAGAACGCGAGAGAGAAAGACAAAGTGAACGCGAGAGAGAAAGACAAAGAGAACGCGAGAGAGAAAGACAAAGAGAACGCGAGAGAGAAAGACAAAAATGGCGAAAGGACTGTAACACTGAAAATGCCTGATGGCTGGATAGATAGACAAATAAAAATATGATAGTCTCCAAGGCTTTAGCATCATTACCATCTTGTATAACATGATTGGCCAGTGGCTTATACACTCTTACTATTTAACACACACACACAAAATACTTGGTTAGAATACATTCAGCGCAACTTAATGGAATTATGATATACAAAAAAGATAATAATAATATAGTAGTTTTATGCTTTTGTCATCAGATTTTACACCATTAAAATCTCTTCATAAATGTATACCGGTAGTAAAAAATTGCAATTGTTCGTCGCAGTGTATTCGCCGTGTTGGTATTTTTATGTTCTTTTGTTTATTTGCTTGTATTTTTATGTTCTTTTCTTTATTTGCTTGTATTTTATGTTCTTTAGCGCAATTGGCCCCGTGTTCAACCCAATATTATATTTCTATAACGTTACATTCTTGTCTTTTCCTCCTGGCCATAACATTAGAGATGAGCCAAAGTCTTCCAGGCCTTACAGTTTTTACGTTGTTAGCTGGTAATGCAATCATGATAAATATTTTTCATGGCAGACGTTTCCATTTTTTTTTCCTCATACATAACATGGATATTATAAGAATTGTATGTGCTTTTAGATGTTTATGTCTGTTGAATATTTAATGGGTTGACATAACAATACTTGAATTAAAATTTTATCTCATCTTCGCTGTTATTATTGTGTTTTTTTAAATATTATTTTCAGATCATAAAAATGATGATAACCGTCGTGGGTATCTACGGATTCTGCTGGTTGCCCCTTCACATGATCACTATTGCCACGGACGTCCACGAAGACCTCTGGAATCTTAACTACACCAGAGTTCTGTGGATCAGCGCCCACTTCCTGGCCATGAGCAACTGCGTGTACAACCCGTTCATCTACTGGTGGATGAACCCGAAGTTCCGGGAGGGCTACCTGTCCATCTTCAAGAACTTCCGGTCCGCCATCTGCTTTCGGTCCCGATCCAACCGGGCCCAGCATAGCTCCATCGCCTCGTTCAACTGCAGGCGGTATTTCAAGAGGTGCGTCAACGGCTCCGGGAACAACCTGTCGATGAACAGCCGGTTTCACAGCACAGGCGCGTCTCCGGACGACAGCCGGAAGTGCGACTCCTTCCTGCTCACCGAATCGACGAAGGTGCAGGTCAAGCCTTGTGACTTCGGCCCGAAGCTCAGCAAGATCACCGAGGTGACGGAGAACGGACTAAGCTTCTACAGTCGGAAGTCATCCGGTAACAATTTAGACGATTCCGGTGACAAGTGCTGCCGTACGTAAGTCTAAGAAAAGGCACAAAGGACAACTTACATCTGTGTATACGCTGGACGCAGGGTAACGTTATCTTTCCATAAAACAAATCACCGTGCCGATGGCTTAAAAACAAATGTCAGGATGTAACAATGATGTTTGGATGGCAGGTCCGCAAAGGTACTCGAAACACTTGCGTCGTCATCCGCTTAATACCTGAGAGTGGAATCTCTAAATCAAATCAAGTTCAACTGCCACTACTGCCCTACTCCGTGTCAAGACGTCACCGGATTAATTCAAGACGTCATATGACTCATTCAAGACGTCACAGGATTCATTTAAGACGTCTCACGATTCATTCATGACGTCACACGACTCGTCAGCCTCAACATTTTATAATATAGCCTATTGATTATTGACTCTATAAGCTGCTGTTATAGAGCTGTATGTCACGTATGATTCTAACATTAATTGCGAATGTTTAACCAGTATTCCAAACCTTGTTTAGACACTCTCAGAAACATGCTAACGTGTCCTGTTTGTTTTGCCATAAACATAAATATAATTTCACAAGAACGTAAGTTCGAGTGTTACACATAAATTTATACTTTCACTAACCCGTTACGCAGGTCATTAAATACAAAATAGTATTATTTATATTTCTTTATCAATGCTCAGATGGAAGAAACAAAAAAGGTCCGCTTGTTACTAACCAAAAAAAAAACACTTTGAGAATATGTGTGTGTACTTTCGTCTGTCTGTTTGTCTGTCTCTATATGTGTGTGTGTCTTTGTGTGTATAAACGAGATGTTTGGATAGACAGACAGAACAGAATGGAGGAAAATAAAAAGACCAAGAAAGGTGCTAAGTTTTAAGACAAAGCATAATATATAGTATATGAACTTAAATTTTAATTTTATTATATTAATCTTGTCTATTTATTCAGTGGTGTGTCTCTATCACACAACTTATAAATATGAGTCTGATTAGTCTATTGAAATTTTTGAACAAATGAGTTTTCACATGTAAACTGATCAAATTTATCGATCTAACTGTTGTGTAACTTGTGCAATGTTTAAGTATAAAGCCAAAGTCATTACTTCACAATGAGTGGACTTATTCCGAGTTTTGTTGTTTTTGTTGTTCTTATTACCATAGGTATGGGCCAGCTAATTAGCACCATGGTACAATAGGTGGCCTGGACTTAGCGCGCCGCTATGTCATGCTGTTGGCCTTCGGGTTTGAAGACAAATTTGAAATGAAAATAAAAACGATATTTTTTTTTTACTCAGTGGGCTGTACATACCATTAGTTAGGATAAAATAAAAGCGGCCTTGACATTTGCTGGACCTATCCCCTTATGTGAGTTCCCCATTATGTCAATAGTGCGCCAAAGTGGTATTTCTAATTCATTCAGCAGACAACATCCAGAAAAAAGTAAACCTACACCACTAATTTTGGTGGAAAGGGGCTTGAATTGAGTTGTTTTGTTTTTTGTTGTGTTTTCCGCGTGCCATTGAAAATTATTATGCATGCCAGGTCTGGCCCGAGTGCCGTAGGTTGCCGATCTCTGATATTAACGATTTAATTATCTATTCCATCGATCTGTAAATTTGTGTTGAAAGCAGGGCTGTAGTACTTAAGCTATTTTATCTCGTTAAAGTACTTTTACTGTTAATGCTGTTTATATTGTATGAAGTATAACGTAATCCTCTCGGATCAAATTCATCCACAGTACCGGTGAAGCAGTTATCACCAATTTCTGAGGCCCACGGCATACCAGGTCATTGTAGTTTGACCAGCACAATTCCCAGCGACCTAAATTTTGTCAGAACTAATGTCGACGGGGGCACGGTGGTGGAGCAGCTGCGTGTTCGACTGCCGTACCGAAGGACCTGGGGATCGAATCCTCGTTAAGGCTAGAATTCGTTCGCGGGTCTTGAGAGTTCCCTGAGTCTACCAATCTATGATTAGTACTTGACATTAGTTTTAGGCACTTTCTTAGGGCTTCAGGGGAAAGGGGCTCCACATAAACTTTCCATTCTAGGAATTTACTGTGGTCCAAATAATCATATTGCAATACTGCATGTTGTGCAAAAGTAGGTGAAACCTTTTCAAATACTCAAATAGAAGTGTAGGTCTGTAACAAATCAACAGCATATGTATCTGGCTTACTCTTAACTTTTGTCTAATTGAAATAAATTTTCCATTTTTTGTTCACTGTTGTTTGTATTTTCATTTATTTTTTTAAGAAAAGCACAAAATCTTGTTAGTGGTTAGGGCCTCTAAGGGCCTTAATCCGGCCGTTACGGCTCACCATAACCTAAGAGTTCTGATGGGTACCTGAGTTTAGTTGTCCTAATGGCCTGTGCGCCACTGATCTAGAAAAAGAATGGATAACGCCTCCATTTTAAATTTGTATGCGCAAATTGAAGCCAGAATTTATTACAAAATTCACACTATTCACTTATCTACATAAGCGAGTTACAGGAGTAAACCGCCTATAATTATGAGGAGCGTCTCTAATGTATAAGATAAGAATGTTTTTAATAAGTTATTTTTAAAATAACCCTGGATAGGAGAGTTGGAGATGGTAGTCAATCTTCACAGAACAAACCAGATAGTTGAAACTACAAACAGAAATCTACTTACTAAGTCATTATAGCTACAATTAATCATTATAGCTAAAAACGTAATCATCTTAACCACCAACTCAATCACTATAGACACAAACTCAATCACTATAGATACAAATGCAATCATTAGAGCTACAAACGCAATCATTAGAGCCAAAAATACCAATCATTAGAGCTACAAATGCAATCATTAGAGCTACAAACGCAATCATTAGAGCTACATACGCAATCATTAGAGCTACAAACGCAATCATTAGAGCTACAAACGCAATCATTAGAGCTACAAACGCAATCATTAGAGCTACAAACGCAATCATTAGAGCTACAAACGCAATCATTAAAGCTACATACGCAATCATGAGAGCCACAAACGCAATCATTAGAGCTACATACGCAATCATTAGAGCTACAAACGCAGTCATTAGAGCTACAAACGCAATCAGTTCATTAAAGCTACAATCGCAATCATTAGAGCTACAAACGCTATCATTAAAGCTACAAACGCAATCATTAGAGCTACAAACGCAATCATTAGAGCTACAAACGCAATCATTATTAGAGCTACAAACGCAATCATTATTAGAGCTACAAACGCAATCATTAGAGCTTTAAACGCAATTATTAGAGCTACAAACACAATTATTAGAGCTACAAACGCAATCATTAGAGCTACAAACGCAATCATTAGAGTTACAAACGCAATCATTAGAGCTACAAATTCAATCATTCTAATTATAATCGATAATCTCAATTAGTGTAGCTTTAACCATTAATTATGACCACAATCACAATAATGAGTTGCTACAAGTACAACAGTTCGACCAGGAGTTTCAAACCAGTGATACCATGCCTTCTAGCAGTTAAAAATATGAACAGTATAACTACAGACATTGTCACTATAAATTCACAGGAATTTGACCATTACTACCGTCTCACGGACATTCTGTATAACTACATAAGAACTCAAGATAAACAGACAATCGCTTCACTATAGGGATAAACACAATCGAACGCTAACGGTACAATTTCAGTAAATGCTTGCCATAACAAGAAATCGATGTGAAGATACATAATGTAGGTAGTACCCTATAAGGTTGAATCACCGCTAGGCGGCGCTTTGGTAGAGTAGGTTGTAAAGTAAGCGGTGCTCTGACAAGGGAGACAATCCGACTTTTTAACGAAACTATACTTTCTTAATTTAACTCTCTCGCCCCACCTAGGACATGGAATCCAACAAGATTCCTCCAGGCGTCTCGATTCTGTGCCCCAAGAGTCTCTCTCTAACCAAAATTAGACCACACCCCAATTTCTTGGCACCAGCCTCCATGTATCGTCAACAGGTATTGTTCTAAACTGACCTTTGTTTTTCGCCTTTTGCGCCTGGTGAGTGTTTACCTGGTGATGATGTATGCCTGTCTATAATCCATGCTCATCTCTATTGTATAATTTCTTCTTACAGATACAATAGTAACTTGTGCACTGAAAATAGTCAGTTACAAAACATTTAATCTTATAAATAAGTGGAGATACATTTCTTCATAAATATGTAGCTAATTTATTATTTTTTTTTTTAAACTTATTTTCTACAATTTCCAAATTCTTAACGTACACCCAGCGTAGACTTACGTATGTAGAACAAGACCAAAAACTTAAATTTAAAACAGTAGCCATTCGCTTTTAATTTTTTTTTAGGTTGTTTCCATCATCATCCATCATTAGTAAGATGCCACAGTCTGTTTGAGATTGTCAATGCTAATTGTCTAAGGCTGCATATTTTCATGTTGTATGTATACTGACTATATGAGCTAGGTCTAAGAACGACCATAATATATAGGACTTTATACATCAGTATTCAGATGTTTATATTATATTCTCAAAAGTGTGTCTTTCTTTGGACAAAGTAAATCTAGTCCAGGCTATAAAATTAAACCCACGTTAACCCTTTTAACCCCTTAATTAAAAATAAATTCAAGGCCAATCAGTTATTCAGCTGATGGTAATTAGGTCATTGGTGTTACACTCAACCATACAACAAAATCATTAGCCATCATTAGCCATCATACCATCATTAGCCATCTGATAGGAAATAGTCGTTTGGCAGGTAGTGGTTACTGCCATATTTAGGACTTCTTTCTAATTGACCATAAGTTCTGCTTGATGGTTTGAATTTTCTCCCTAGATCGATGGTTGACCCTAATCACAAAAATTCCCCCGCCCCTCCCCCGGGGGTTAAATAGGTCACACGAACAAGTAATTAACTAGATGATTGATTCTTTGGAGAAAAGAGCGTTTTTTGACAGAGAGAGAGAAAAAAAAAGAGTGGTTAGGGAATTCCCCTTGCTTTAGACTCTATTTCTGTGCAAGCTTTCAGGAAAGCTAATTAATAAACATTCATAAAGCTATAAATAAACAATGATGTTTTGAATACTTTAGAAATCAAGAACTAGATTACTGACGGAATAATTGGCCCGAAAGAAAGTTGTAGGCTTGTCTATGTAATCAAAAATATTTTCTTTTCGTCTTTAACTTATGCCGTGTACTATAGTTAGTAGGGCAGCGTGGCCGGTCGGCAGCGCGTTCTGCTGGCGTACAAAGGTCCAGGGCTCAAATCCTGGTGAAGACTGCTTCACCAGCCCCATAATCAGTATGGTCAGAAGGCTGCTTCACCAGCCCTATAATCAGTATGGTCAGAAGGTTGCTTCACCAGCCCTATAATCAGTATGGTCAGAAGGCTGCTTCACCAGCCCTATAATCAGTATGGTCAGAAGGTTGCTTCACCAGCCCTATAATCAGTATGGTCAGAAGGCTGCTTCACCAGCCCTATAATCAGTATGGTCAGAAGGCTGCTTCACCAGCCCTATAATCAGAATGGTCAGAAGGCTGCTTCACCAGCCCTATTATCAGTATGGTCAGAAGGGTGATTTACTTACTTACAGCTATAAGACGTAAATGTCTTCATTATGAACGCAACACTGACTTCCTTGAATGGGTGTGTATCATTGGTAGTAATAAGGTATTTATTTACAAATATTTTATTTTCCAAAAAGTCCTTACTGTCTATGTAGTAATAAAGTATTGCCTATTCTGAACAGTGTGATCTGCCTGTCTGGTGAATCATCGTTTATCAATTTCCTTGACCCTTAATTGACAGGGGATAGTGTTGTCAGCACTACGCCGAGAAGTACATCCATCCTCATTTCGTTACTTCTTACTCTCTGACCTAAGTAGACCCAGTTAACTGTTTTAGACTTAAGAAAAACAAAATCACAATCATTTTCTGCCTTATTTTTCAGAGTTTGTTCGTAGCCTTGTATATGCATGCTTTACTCATACTAAAAGAAACCAAAGCTAGGATTGGTCGAAGCCGACAATGTAAATCTTCTACCAGTGGCCAATATAATTAATTATCTGACTGCATTAAACTATCATTTAATTATACTGCTCATATAAATTAAGAAAACGCAGTGTTGTTTATGTACAATATATTGTCTCTGTTGAAAATTAAATCTTGCATATTTTGTGTGTGTATACAATTGTGATTATTTGCCATTGCATATATTCTTGAATCAAATATAAACAGTTCATCAACTTTTCATTCACCCTGCAGTGCTCAGAACACTTTTTGGCTGCCCATTGCTGTTGATATTCCATATATCCATGTGTATGAAAATTTCAAGTGTTAATGTTGAAAGTAATGTATAAATTGTTGATAAATGATATTCTTGACATACTGATATTTAAGTTTCTTTGTTTGAATCAAAGGTGAAATCCACTTTCATTATGAATATTTAAGGTGTACATAATCTCAAGTACATCGACTTACTGGAGTAAAAAATCAAGTGGTTTCATTAAATTATTCAATTACTGTAAAGATATAAACTATTATCTTTTTTTTTTACACATTGTTATAACTTAATAAACTATAATATATAGTCGGATTGGATTTTTAGAGCCATTACAGTAAGACAGATTGATGGTGGTAATGGAAATTCTCGTTCGATTCTTTATCACAGTGTTTGCTACTACACATAAACTGATGACGTCAAAGTATATGGCAAAACAAATAATTCTGTAAGGTAGCTTAAAGGCACTTAAAGCCAGACACCTAGGCATATTATGTAAACTCTTGAGTAATTTTTGTCCTATCAAAGCAAATGGTTAATAATACTTTCAGTATTAAATCGAAACATAACTCGTTTTGATTGGAGCTAATTAGAACTATTTGCTTTAAAGGACTAATGAATTGTTTCTGATTTATAACTCTCATTCTTTGTTGTTGGTTCATTTATTCTTATTTTTTAAACTTAGTACTTGTTTTATATGTATATATGTATATATATTTTTTGACTATGAAAAATACAGTCTCATAAAACGGAGGATCATATTTAAGAGTCATTAAGTTACAAATGGTAGCTGACACTTTACTGCTCTGTGAACTATAAACAGATGTTCTGTTCTCATTCAGCAGTTGTAGCCTATACCAGGGGTCGGCAACTTCTAGATAATATTGTGCCAAAGTAAGATTTCTAATCCATTCAGTGTGCTAAAAGTCTAAAAGTCATCCTGCTCTAACACTCAATGTCTTGTAGAAGAGACTTGAATTGCCCTTTTGGGGTCTTCCGCGTGCCATTAAATATCGCTTTGCGTGCCAAGTCTGTCACGCGTGCCGTAGGTTGCCGAATCCTGGCCTATACCATCTTACACGAGTGGTCTTACTGCATACTTTAACCCTCTATCATCACACATATAGGTCTACTTGTGTATATTTTACATTATTTAATCTAACATTAAAATATATCGCCAATTAATCTGTTTTATTGAACAATTGAACATGTTTATATTTTTATTTCTTAATAAAAATGTAAAGATACAATAAATATGTTAGCTGTTGTAATAATAAATTGTATATTGCGATCATTTCATTTTGAGTTGATTCTTTCTTTCGCTGTATTAAAACTTCCTTTACACATAAACCCAGACAAATATAAATAATAACATAGTTACAGTATGCTAGCAGGTGTTTATAAGAATAGACTCAAGCAACAAGAATCTCAATGTTAACATTATATACGCATTGAAAAGGGGTGAGGGAAAGTTATACAAAAGGACAAGTTACTGTAAAACTTTAATAGTTTAACCCAACTACCCTGCAGTGCACTACAACAAGCAAAATAGTTATACGAATTTTATTTAGGAATTTTCGATGCCGAGAAAAATATTTCCTTTAATGGTGTGTGTAATATATGGTCCTACGGTCAGGTGGTAAAGCTAGCCCGATGGTCTAGCAATCAGTTCCTGACGAAACAACAATCCTTTAGTCCTTTCTGAAAAATCTCATTATTAATGATATGGACATTACATTCCAGTCTAAATCTTTCCAGTCTAAATCTAAGTTTCAGTCATTATAGAGCTTTACCTTTTTATTATCGTTTTATCATTGTGTAAACGATATAATAAACATATCATCTGCTTGGAAAACAGTTTAACTTATTGAATGACGTGTGCCTTCGATGAATGGACAAATACGCACGGATATTATAATATCAAGAAACACATTGGTAGCACATTTTATGATTAGTTATGTCGGTTCCAAATATACCATTACGAAAGTTATCTACTGTTGCTGGGTGAACCCACCTATTGCTAATTGGCTTTAGTTACGTATTTAATTCGGTCTTGGGCAAACTTAATCGATGGATTAGCAATAACTGTTACCCAGACCACTCGTCATTATACGTTTTTACTTGTCTAGTCGCCATGTTAAAAAAACAACAGCCCAATAACGAGCACTCAACGGTCAGTAGCGTAAAGTCATGAAACTTATCCCCATTAAGTGGCTCTTCCAGCAAAATACGTGACCAATCAATTAAATTCACCATTTGGAAATCCGGGCATTTATTTCCCAATCGTCTGTGACCAGTGAGTTTTAGCTGCTGACCCTTCACCCATTCACCCCCCTCCCCAGTTGTCAATCGTTGACCGCTAAAGCCCTGCAGGTCACTTTCCTATCCCAGCAGTAGCCATTCATTGAGTGAAAATGCCAATGTTAGGGCTGACCACATCGTCTCTCGTGAATTGGTCTCAATCACAGACACGTCTCACTGCAGCACATTGATACGTAATAAAAAATGAATTTAAAACAAACATCTTAACGTATTCAACACAAGGCTTTATACTGAATAACATCAACACTGGACTCACACATACCAGGAAGTAGGAAAGGTCACAACAGTCGCACTAGGGAATTTCTGCGTCAACAACATGGGGGAGGGGGGGGCAGCACTCTCACAATTTTATATGTAACAGGGTGGGGGCGAGTGGGGGGGGAGTGGGCAAGGGTAGTAGTAGTGGTTATGGTTATAATAGTCGGGGCTCTAAGGGCTTACAGGGTGGTGGGTAACAGGACAGCAATAGTTACCAAATTAGCTTGGGGAGAGAGGAGACTTTATCAAGGATGGACGGGAGTATATTCTGTCAGGGAATGGACAGGGGAACAAAGCCAAAGCTTTAGGCGAGTTCAACTGGATAGGACAAGGGCAGTGGATCTCCGTGACATCCCTGTGGGTACGGGGAGGCTATACTAGCCTAAACAGACCAACAACAACACTACAAATAAAGAAATAAATCACTATTTTGTCACTAAAATTATACGTTTATTTTCGACAAGAAATAATCCCTTTAAGGGAAATCAATTATGAAAAGAAATCAAACAATTACAACCCCATATAACAAAACGTTTACGACCCTCTATAAAAAACCAACGATAGACAGGTCGATTAGGACCTATGTAATAGAAATAAAGAAAAGGTTAAAATTAAACATTTATAGATATGGTAAAACAAGAAAATCAATACATATACATTTGAGAGACATGGCCCTCTAATATTAGATGGTATGTTTGCAATTAGAAATAAGACATTAAAACAACATGGTAATAATAGGCATATAAGTGAATTAATATGTACATATTTAATAAGACAATAAGCACTTTACTATTAGGTAGTCAATTGTTAGACAGTGAAGCCAAAGCAGGATTAGCCTTTGGCAGCTCCTCTCCCGACAATGAAGTTTATGGGAAGGGCATAACTCCTATATACTATATACATAAACTACTACTATCATCACTACCTCCTCAATTGACTAAACCTGCTATCAACAATCTCTAAGCCCATAGTAATCTACCTGCTCGCCAATAAAGGCTAACAGCCAGAAGAATAAATTCATAATACCCTCTTTAATTTCTAGCTGAATAGAAATCTTTAACCCGCCAACCGGCTTGCCAATAAAGGCTAGTTACCAGAAGGACAACATAACCGAACACCACTTTATACTTATATTTCTAATCGAATAGAAATCCTTAACATGTCAACCGGCTTGTCGCCAGAGGAACAACATAATAATCTACCATTTCTAACTGAATAGAAATCCTTAACATGTCAACCGGCTTGTCGCCAGAGGAACAACATAATAATCTACCATTTCTAACTGAATAGAAATCCTTAACATGTCAACTGGCTTGTCGCCAGAGGAACAACATAATAATATTAATAATCTACCATTTCTAACTGAATAGAAATCCTTAACATGTCAACTGGCTTACCAATTAAGGCTACTAGCCAGAAGCATAAATCCATACTACCACCTTTGATTTCTAAGTGAATAGGAATCTTTAACCTATCAACATTAATAATCATACATATATATCCAATATTTTCTAGCTGGCCAGTGAAGGCTTTGAGCCAACAATTTAAACCCTATATTTATTTCATTGCAGCCACTAGGCTACATTACATCAAAATGTGGAATACATCAAATACTAAGAAATATACATTTACATAGAAAATCCCAACATGGCGCGGGAATGTCTAATCCTAATTAGACACTTAAATCCATTAAAATCTTAGCAATCATCTTCAATAATGGTTTAATCGGCACAAAATAAACAACTGAGACATAGTATTAGACAAAATAAACATTTTAAAGAGTACGGTAATAAAAATTCAACTTACAATAGGTTCGAACAATTCCCAAAATCTTTGTCAAATCGCCACACAATAGCCACTGGCCACTTTACAACAAAGGCATCACCGGATATGTTTAATTACTCCCCTCTTATTTATACTAATTGACCGGACGTCCCTGACCGCTAGCCAGAAATTCCTTTTTTAACTACCCTAACATTACCTTATTTCCGGTCAATCTGTGCTAAATATTATTCTAAATCTCCTATTGCTAAATATCTACAAACTTAGCCTATGTACAACCCTATATTAAATTAAACTACCAAGAAAATCCTACCTATTACTTTAATTAATCTAAATGGATAAAAACCAAATTTAAAATAATTGGAAAAAGAAATCTGAAAAATGCCATATGGTCTAGCGACTTAAACCCATTTCGGGGCTTTTTAAAAATATAAAACAATACTTATATACATAATGTTTACACCAAACTGTCACTCTAAAACATCTTTATATTAAAGACACGAGAGTGTATTTAAGTAAGCCCTAAATTATTTGTACTTTCCCAAAACGTTAAGAGCCTCACGCACAAACTACATACATTCACAACACACTGGACAATGAAATATTTTATGAGGGACAAAGTAATTGATAAACCACGCCTCGACTTCTTAGTTAGATAATTTGGTTTAGAAATTTAAGCTAGGAAATGTAATTAATACTTTAGTCGTTCGGGAATGTATACATATAATTTAGCATAGTTATATTGTTTAGTTATTTAGACATCTTTGTTTTAATGTTATAACAAATACAAAAGATAATTTAATGAAGGACAAAGTAATTCATAACCCTCTCCTTTCTCTCATTCAAAATCACTGACCCTTAAAATCACCGACCTACATATACAACCAAGAAAACTTTTGAGACTCTTGCTAGGTTAACAATAATCATCAACAACAACAACCACCCCATGAAAAACTATTTATAGATATCTCATCTCTGAAAACAAGAATGAGGCTATGACGTAGACGCCTAATGGCATTCTTATACTTTCAAGATGGCATCAATCAATATACGTAAACCTGTGTCCCAAGTGCTAAAAGACAAAAATATATCTACATATATATATTTAATAATATGTTTGCTAAATCTACTGTATATACCTTACATTTATATAAAATAGATTAAAAATATAACAACTAGATTTAACGTTAATATCTGAATATTTTCACAGTGAGCGTCTTTACAATAACTGCTTTATATCAAAACTTAATGCAATCTCATAAAACACATCTTCTTTCAATCTTCAATTTAACGTTGTTGTTGTTTATTGTTTTACTCGTTTTATTGACAAAAAAAAAACAACAGACAAAAAAGAACATTAGCTCTAACACACGGACACAAATCTAATTAAAACGTCATATTTGTACAGAACAAAGAGAAATAAATGAAAAAAAAAAAAGATTGCACATTTTGCATTAATGCTGCCGTTTTTTTATATCGCCATTTGTTTTGTTTTCATTTATTGTATTTTTTTCATAGAACATCTTTAAAACAAAGTATTTCCTTGAAACAAAAAATTGCTAGGAATAGATTCTTCAGTGCTACAAGAAGCAACTCAATTTGTGTTGATGCAAATTTAAATAAACAACAAAACATCCTTATTTTAAACAATGTAAATTTAAATAAACAACAAAACATCCTTATTTTAAACAATGTAAATTTTAAATAAACAACAAAACATCCTTATTTTAAACAATGTAAATTTAAATAAACAACAAAACATCCTTATTTTAAACAATGTAAATTTAAATAAACAACAAAACGTCCTTTTTTTAAACAATGTAATTTTAAATAAACAACAAAACATCCTTATTTTAAACAATGTAAATTTAAATAAACAACAAAACATCCTTATTTTAAACAATGTAAATTTAAATAAACAACAAAATATCCTTATTTTAAACAATGTAAATTTTAAATAAACCACAAAACATCCTTATTTTAAACAATGTAAATTTAAATAAACAACAAAACATCCTTATTTTAAACAATGTAAATTTAAATAAACAACAAAACATCCTTATTTTAAACAATGTAAATTTAAATAAACAACAAAACATCCTTATTTTAAACAATGTAAATTTAAATAAACAACAAAACATCCTTATTTTAAACAATGTAAATTTAAATAAACAACAAAACATCCTTATTTTAAACAATGTAAATTTAAATAAACAACAAAACATCCTTATTTTAAACAATGTAAATGTTCATCCTGGAATAAAAAGCTTATGTAGAAAATGTGAGAGATAATTAATTTACCTCGTAAGCTGAATTTATACTCGCTCCCCCCTTGCCATTCTCTCCCATAACAAATCTAAAACTGAATTTTGAATTAAAATATGTCTATTGCTGCAAGACATTAGTCTTATGCGTTATATTATGGTAATGCCGTTTTTCAAATGACCCTGAATACCAGAAAAATGTCATTATAAATTTGATCACGTGAGCAGAATATGGGACTTTTGTTTATAAAAAAAATAACATAGCGTAAGCAGTTTTCAGACAGCTTCCGTGTCTTTTAATGGTTGCTTTGAATTTTAAATCGTTTAAAGCTGTTTTTTTTTTGTTTTGTTTTGTTTTGTTCATTTAGAAAAAGAAAACTTCATAAGATTGTTACGTAGCCTACTGGGTGCCTTGTTCTTGATTGTTCTCCCGTCTTCATGACGCCACGTAGGAGCTACTGGAACTCGGTAATAGTCGAATTTACTTGGTTCCGTTTGAGATAAACAAATGGAAAGCTGTGGAATGTTTTGCCGCTGAAAATAACCAAGTGTGCATTGATCAATCGCAATTTATTTTGCACTTCTTTCCACATAAGAGAGAATGTCTAAATTATTTCTGAAGTTTAAAATTAGAAGTTTATATAGCGCTATTTATAAACAGTTCGTCTTCAAATACGCTTCAATTAACTTCATTATTTTATTATAAATAAAAAAAGAATGGTATTAATCCTGTCCGACAACTCTCAATATTGTTCGTCTGTTTTGTAGTGTTTGGGAGGCAATTCCACGTAAAAGCCTGCTACACACAATTTTTTTATTTTTTTATTCCGTTGGCCGGCTCAAGGCATTTTGATTCCCTATGCTAGATCAGATATGTATATGGCGCCCGACACTTCCAGCCGACGCCAACCTTCACCCGCACATCATGAAATAAAACCAATTTGCATGTTGTAATCTATTTTTAACTCTCAGATATACGTGCGTGATTGGGTGCAGTAATACACATATTGTTTTTCTTTAAATTGATGTTCAGAACCTGTCTTTATTTTCTGCCAACTCATATACCATTTCTTTAATGTCAAGAAAATCTGATTCATGAGAAAGTGTTGCCAAGTCCAAGTATTTTTTTCATGGCACATTCTTGAACGAAGAAAATATTTCTTATTTTTATTTTGATAACAAAATTCTTTCTCCACCTGCCTCAGATATCTGAAAGAGCAATTACATTTGAATGGCAATAACAAGTTTCTACCAATTTATGTTGCAATAGAAACTGCAAGACCTCTTGATAACTTTCTAGGTTGGAGGTAGGAATGTTAAACGAAAACCAAAAATCCGCAAAAAATCGGTTTTCAAACTTAAAACCGATTTTAGGTTTTGTTGGAAGTTTGAAGGAAACCATTCAAACAAGGCATTCCGTGATTTAAAAAAAAATGGTTTTTGAAGAAATATTTTGAAACTATGATTAAATTTAAAAAATAAAAAATTCCTAAACATTGATGCCTTGCTAACACTAGATCTAACTAGCCAGAGGCGACTCATATGCCTTTTTTAAAATCACGAATATTGCTTGCGATACAAGCACAGACAACAACAAACGCAGACGTTAAGTTACCATTAACGTCAGGCGCTTGTCGTCGGCGTACTCCAGAAGCAAAACGCGCTTTATAGTCGAATTTCTAGAACCGAGAATCGGTTTTGAGAAGAAAAAAAAACGATTATAACCTCCCTAGATGGAGGGTCGTTTTTTCGTGTAAGAACAGCTCATTACGCCAGACAGAATGTTCTACTGGAATACAAATACGCAATAGTCGATATACTCTTTGCCTTTGACTCCTACGAACGCAATTTTAAAGCCCGAATTGCATTCCCCTCTCCTGATGGATGTTGTTTCTATGGTGTTCAATTAATTAGCTACCAAAAAAGTTCGATATGGATAATTGCTTGATTATATAAACCGAGATTTAACCTAATCAAAAGTTGTATAGATTTTATATTGGCGCTCTTCTAGCTTGATTCGCCTAATGGAAGCGCCGGTCCCAACTGTTGAATATGTGAACATCAATCAACTCAAAAACCTAGACATGAACAATGTCATTACATTTAACTGCAATAATGAAAACTAGATTTGTAAACTGATGTCTGGCGGGTGGGTGTTAATAGCTGAAAACTAAACAAATGTCGCTATGCAGGTATTTCCCTTGCTATATCCATTACTTAAACTTGCTGCAGTGGGTATTTGCACAATTCCTTTGTCTACGCCAGGGGTTGACCACTTACGCTACGCGTGCCAAGTCACGCGTAGTACTAGACTTGGCACACATAGCGATTTTCAATGGCACGCAGAAGATCCCTAAAATAGCAATTCAAGTATCTTCTACATGAAGTTGGCAAGCTGAATGAATTAGACTCTTACTTTAGAACACCAATATCAAAAGGTTGCCGACCCCTGGCCTACGCTATAGAAATTGATTCAATTAGCATACTTGGACCATGTTTATTAAATGCTTCCCCTTCAATCAACAATTGACACTGCCGTAGTGTACACAAGAGTCTATCCCGGACAGAGTGGAGTGAGGCACTTCTATTGATGTTACATGTCATTTTTAGTACAACACACGATAACTACAGAAAACCTTTATTTTCAAATCATATTATACTCGATAACTACAGAAAACCCTTATTTTCAAATCATATTATACTCGATAACTACAGAAAACCCTTATTTTCAAATCATATTATACTCGATAACTACAGAAAACCCTTATTTTCAAATCATATTATACTCGATAACTACAGAAAACCCTTATTTTCAAATCATATTATACTCGATAACTACAGAAAACCCTTATTTTCAAATCATATTATACTCGATAACTACAGAAAACCCTTATTTTCAAATCATATTATACTCGATAACAACAGAAAACCCTTATTTTCAAATCATATTATACTCGATAACTACAGAAAACCCTTATTTTCAAATCATATTATACTCGATAACTTAAGAACAACCTTATTTTCAAATCATATTATACTCGATAACTACAGAAAACCCTTATTTTCAAATCATATTATACTCGATAACAACAGAAAACCCTTATTTTCAAATCATATTATACTCGATAACAACAGAAAACCCTTATTTTCAAATCATATTATACTCGATAACTTAAGAACAACCTTTTTTTCAAATCATATTATACTCGATAACTTAAGAACACCCTTATTTTTAAACCATGTTATACTCGATAACTTCAGAATACCATTATTTTCAAACCATACTACACCTAAAAACTTCAGAACCTTTAAACCGTAGTACACTCTATAACTTCAAAAAATTCTTTTTTTTTTCAAACCTTCACCCAATTCCTCCATTAACACCGGACCACCAATGGATTATTTCCCTTATTCACTTACCTAGATATATATATACAATAACAAAAAAAACACGTGAGTCTCCGTTTGAAGTGACAAGCACTTGAATAAAATAACACAACAAAAGGGAAGTTGGGGGAGCGTCGGTAGGCTAATGGTCTCTCTTATTTATACAGTTAAAGTAATTGGGAATTTTATTTGTATTTTATTTACTTGAACAATCATTGGTCTGAACTTGTTTTGACTGACAAGATGAAACGTATAGACTAAGGGGAGAGTGTAGAAATAATAGATTTATTAACTCGAAGGAATATCTTGCTTTTAACATTGCATCTCAAACCTCAGCGAAATTTTTAATAAAAATTATTTTGGCATGACTCTTTGATGTGTTTGATGTGTTTTTTTCTAATATAATTTTAAAATGTAAATGTTTAAGCCTCTTAGGGGAGAGTTTTAATCGTATAGACTTTTATATAATTTACACAGACAGAACAGTAAGTCTGTCGAAATGAAGGGAGAAAGAGTTTAATAGATAAACAGGATGGATGGGTGAATAAATCGACGGATGAGTTATAATAAGTGAATAAATGGTTGATGGACAGATCGATAAATGGATAAATAACTGGATATAAAGACAGAGATAGATAAATATATGGTTAGATAGATATATAAATTGTTAGATTGAGATAGAGAAAAAAGAGAGATAAAATGAAATAGACAGATGAGAAATAGTGACATGGATAGATAAACAGATGATAGATATTTAGATACATAGAAACATAACAAAGTAATTGACAAAAATAATTAAATGGTAATGGCCAAAAGGCCACAATGTTATATTGCATAGGTGTGCATCATTTTGATAGTAGTGTGTCAACGTAAGATTTCTAATTCATTTGGCGTACCAATAACCTGTTAGTCACTCTCTTCTACTCTAATTATTTTAATAAGACAATTTATTTAACGCTGAAAGATAAACGACGTTCCTCGTAATCTTTGACAAACCATTATCCCGCTTCTGATTAACAAAAATAATTGGAGATAATTGTCACAATTTTTAGAGTTGCTTCAAAAATCAAAGAAGAAGAAAAAACGATGATAAAAGACAAAGACAAATCTTGTAAATCTGTTTTGAAACAAAATAAAAGATATAAAGATATAGAGATTTTCTTCAGTTGTTTCTGTAATTGGAATGAGTGCACTTTAAACTTTTAACAACCGAGGGCATGTTCGAGAATAAGTTGCGACGAGAGAAAGTTGTGATGAATTAGATAAGCGGGAAGCTGAGTCTTCGCCCACGCAAATGCATGTAGAAGTGACAGTATAATATGGACTTTTTATGAGCCATTTAAAATTGAATGAGTACACAATAAACCAAAACTAATACAATCTAAACCATAGGTTCTCAACCTTTTTCGGCTCACCGCCCCCTTTTAAATGTTTTTTCCGCTCACCGCACCCCCCGCCCCACACTTTATTTTAGCGTATATGCTTAAAAAAAAAATTAAAAAGAAACATATTGTAAGAATTAATAAATAAAAATATTACCTAAACAAGAGGCTTACAAAAAAAGTCTTTATTAATGCGAATCGTTTGTCTGGTGTGTTGCTAGTAGTTTTTCTATATTTGTTTCAATTTTTGTTGCAAAAGCCTTAGGTTTCCACAATTTACTATTTGCAGCTTGTCTTGTTTTTCTTTTTTGACAACTGTTTAATGTAAATTACTTTAATCCTCTAATAATTCAATCTTGTTATAATACCGTAATGTTGAATTTATAAAAAGAAATAATAATTATTCAGTAATATTTGTAATATTACAAAACAGACCTTGTTTGGCACCACTATTGAATCAAATGTGGAAACATTTTATTTTAATTAAAGTAGTAAACGGAGGTAATTAACCCGTTTCATTTGAGCTAATATCTCGTGTTTTTTTTAATATGACAAAAACATATGGCTTACAATATCTAACTTTGAAATGATTGAACTGTAAAAAGCATTTAAAAATTATATAAATATTATATGACTATAAATGTATATTTTCAAACATTACATTAACTACCCAGTTTATATGATTACTACATATCTATTCTGCTCAACGATAGTGGTCTAGCCAAATTGCAATGAAACATAGATTGAGTAAGTCTCAGAAAGGTCATCAGTTAAACTGAGATCAAAATATCATTAATATAATATTAGAAGAGCTTAGAGTCTTAGAGCGATAGGGATAGGAGTCGCGACGTGTCGGTTAACAGTCATGTGAACCAACCACAGGACTTGTTTCACACTGACCCCTACTCCTTGGAAAAGTCCATGCAATCCTTTTTTTTATTAGTATAATAATATGTAGGCCTACTGTTGGGGGATATCAGATATTTAGCAGCACTTGCGTTTACATCTCATTTCATCCAAAAACTAATCGATTCAAAGAGCTAATAAGTTCAAATTATTGTATGTTTGTACAACCACTTGACCTCCACCGCCCCCAATCGCCCCCTGGAATCACAGCGCCCCCCTAAAGCTTCTTGCCGCCCCCCCCCCCCCAGCCCCCGTTGAAAATCTATGATCTAAACTCTAAGCCATAGTGGGATGAATGAAGGACACCCACGCATGTTAGACACTTGAATTCTTCTTCCTCTTAAATGAAACAACTAGTTATATATTTGTAATGAATTGCGCCGTGGCTGTTTATTGCTCCAGTCCACCATACAGTTTGTCCTTGAAGGTAGCTTCATGGGTCCATAAGGCTGACGGGGTAGAGTGGTACAATGGGCAGGTCTGAAGAACATGTTCCGCATTTTCGGGAGCTGTCCCACAGGAGCACATTTCACTTGCTTCAATTCGTAGTTTGAGGAACATATGTTGTTTCAGCCTGTTATGACATGTCCTTAGCCTGAAGATGACGTTTTGAAATTGGCGGAATTGTTTGAAATAGGCATCACTCTTTGGGTTGCTTTGTTGCAGCTCAGACCATCTTTCTGATTCGTTGCTTTTGAGCATGACCTTGATTTTCTCGGGTTGTAGGGGTGGGTCTGCCTTTAATTATGGTATTGTTAAGTTTGTCTATGTTTTTGTTGAAGTTCGGGGCACCAAGAGAGGAATCTCTGCTACAGTCAATGGGAACTTAAGTCTGGTCCTGGGGTTCACTACTGTACCCATGGGCCTCAAAGACTGGTGTAGTGTGAAAACCGCTGATACATTCCCATTAAAAATACACGGGCGGGCGAACGCATGGGGGATAGCCCGCGCAGCGGGTCCGAGGTTCATTGCACTGTCGAGAGGCAGTGGGAGGTAGCAATGGACGCTGCAACCCCGTCTCGAAACCCGCCCGGTGCCTGGATGCCCGTGCCTATAGTATAGGATTTGTGCTACTGGTTGTCAATGCAGGAATACGGGCGAGCCACCACGATAATGATCCTTAGGGGAACCGCAGTGAACGGTCGCTGGCCTGCGGAATCCTTCCCTGTTACACGGCACGCCACGCCTTCGGCGTGTCGTGGGGTGGCTGATACTCAGACAGAGCTTGCTCAAACCAAAGCGTCACGCCCTGGACACAATAGCTTCGGCTCGTCCGGGTTCTTAAGAGACTTTTAAAACGGTCCTGCGGTTAGTACGCCGGATTGTCCATGCCGCCGACCTAACCCTGCCGCTTAGCAGAAATTTGCGGTCTAAGACTTAATACTCTACGATCTAGATTCTAGATGGAACGTCTGTAAACTAAATAGGTCAACTAATAGTGTTACACTTTAATAGTAAAAAGAAAACGCTAAATACCCAGGCGTTGAAACAGGCCTGTATAAGGTGCATATAACAATGTCAACTACAATGAACATAAAACTTTAGGTTTAATAATTTAAAAATATATAATTATTATTTACTGAAAACATTTAGGAAATTATTTTTGTTTAATATTCTAATCGGGTTAAAAATAGTCAAGTCTTTCTGTTTAACAAAAAGATTAATTGCTCTGCGTTGCCCTTGGAAAACAATACATTGGGCTATACCTTTAGCTACAAATAAAAAATTGTTTGACTTAATTTTAAAAAAAAAACATTTTTATTTATTCACTAAAAACATAATTTTAAGAAAGTAATTTAAAATACATATTGCAATCGGGTTTAAATTAAAGCATGTTTTTCTATGTAACAAAATGTTAGGACTATCGCTTGTGGATGAGAATCGAACATCCTTCTCCTGCATGCATCTAAAATAAAATTATTAGATTTTTCTTACAGAAAACAAACATTTTAGGAAAGCTCTAAGTCCTAAAATTCTTTACAATCTTTAAAAAAAAAAGTAATATTAAGGGAAATTAAAAACAAAAGTTGAAAAGAAATAGAAAGTTATCAGTGCGGAATCGAACCCAGGTCTCCAGCATAGCAGTCGGATACGCTAACCACTCAGAGAGGACACTTACCGAAAGCGAGATCGCAGACGTAAAAATGAGACAATAAGGTAACGTCTCTATAAATAACCCACTGGGTATCGGGGATCGGAATTCACACACACCGTCTGCTTTATATATATGAATAAAATAATCCTTAAATTAAATTATTGATTAGCTTCTCAATCCAATCAAGATATCGTTTCTTTGTTTTTTAATGATTATATTAGGCTTGAGTATATAAATAATAAATATGCTAAAGCCATAATCCGTTTATTGCTGACAATGTAATTATAATTTAATCAAAGCCAGGTCATTTCCTAAATGAAGCAAAACTTAAATAAAGGAGTAGTTTCTTTGGGCAATAGGGTGGGTGGGGGTGGGGGGGGGGAAGTGTGAAACTACATAATAAAGAGTTTATAGCACGACTTGTGACATCGTTATGAAAGCGCGTGTTTTTATCTAAAAGACAAAAGACGGTTTAGATAATAGGATATTATTCATTTCCGGAAGCAAGATGGTGTAGAGCAGGGGTCTGGAACCCATGGCCCGCGAGCCAGATGTGGCTCTTTTGATGCATCTGGCTCGCAGACAAAAGTTCGATTATTAAAAAAATGTTTTTTTTATACTTTTTGATCTACATATCAATTGCATATCAATATTTCATTCTACAAATGAGCTAAAGTCTACTGCAGTTCAGCATCAGAAGAATTCAGAGACATAATTATTGTACTTTTAGTGTTGAAATTACACAAAATGCACACATTTACTTGAATTTTCAGTTTTAAACATAATGTATGGCTCTCATAGAATTACTTTAAAAAATATCTGGTATCCATGGTTCTCTAAGACAAAAAGGTTCCCGACCCCTGGTGTAGAGTAAAGCTAGACTTAAAAAATAGTGCATATTTTCCATTTAACTTTCGGATTAAACACACGCGCGCTAAACGTGACGGCGTGGCAAGTAGCAGTAGTCGAACGACCATCATTTTTATTTCATGAAAACATTTGTTAACAAGTGTTTTTACTGTGCAATTGATATTATGAACAGGAAATGTCAACACTTGACGGGAACCGTTGCACATACATTGCAAGAATTAATTTTTGAAAAACATTTGTTTTAAGCAGACTTTATGTGATCTATATTCTGTGCTGCAGACAGCACCCCGGGGTACATGTTGTTTTCTTCCCCCCGGCGCCCCATTAATCATTTTTTACTTTAAAAAAAAACAGTAATCTCGTCGGACCAAATTGATTCCAGGGCCGGTGAAGCAGAATTAATCGGCTTCTGTGGTCACGGCATGCAAGAGATAGCGTGGCTAGCAGAATGCCTAGTCGCCTTTACTTTTGCTCTAACTAATGTCAGGTGCACCCATCAAAGCTGGGTAGACTCAGGGACACACCCTCTACACCCGGGAACAAATCCTAGACTTCCGAAGGATTCGAACCTACGACCTTCTTTACCATAGCCGAGCTCGCTGCCAGGCCCCATACATTTTTACACAACATTTCATTTTTTTTTTAAGTTTTTGTCTTTCTTTTCCTTTAATCCTTTTTTTTTGTTTATGTTTATATATTTTTTAAATGGAGCGTCAAATTCAAAGGCGCGCATCGTGAGAAAGAGGGGGGGGGCGAGTGTCTAAACTCGAAACTCTTTGAACACCGTAAACGATTTCAAAGTCCATCGTTGTTAATGCATACACTATTACAAGTGACAGGGGCGTATTTAGGATTGTGGGGGCCCTGTTCCCAAATTCATGTGGGGGCCCTCGTGGCCTCGCCCTGCCTTCCACATACTTAAGAAAAGTGCCGTTAATTAATGTTACATACTCTAAAATCATTAATTGTATGTTGCGCTTAGCTTGGTTGGACTGGAGCGCTTAAAATTGCAGTAGAATAAATTAATTGTATTTTACATTTTCAACTAAAAATGAGGATGTCACTAATAAAAGTATATAGCTTGATGAGTATAAGGTTAGCAAAATGTCGGCTATTTAAAATAATATATGAAAAAAATATTATTATTTTTTGTACATTAAGAATTTATGTTTTGATCCACATATTGTTTAATAAATTTGAAAAACGTGTCAGCATTATTTTTCTTTAAATAAAAATAGAAAATATGTATCTCTTAGGGCATTAGAAAATGTAATCCATCAAAGCCAAAAATGCTGTCCGCGTCAATAACAAATGTTAAATAGCGACAACTGATTATCTCTGACATATATGAATGTATGGAGAAATTTATAGATAGATTATATTAAAGAAATAATTTCATACCCATGGGCCTCAAAGCGGCGAAGTGTGGAAAGCACCAGTACGCTTGAATCAAGAGCACACCGGTGGGCTAAAGCATGCTTGACAGCCCCCGCTGCGCGTCCGAGACTCATTGTACAACCGAGAGGTCCGGTGCTCGGAGGGGAGGAAGCAATGAGCGCAGCGTTCCCGCCTCAACCCCGCCCTGGTGCCTGGATTTCCATACCTATGATATGCTATTTGAGATCCCAGACGACATTGCAGGTATACGGGCGAGCCACCACGATAATGACCCGAGGGGAATCCCGCACTGGGAAAAAATAGTGCATGTGGCTGCGGAAACCATTTCCTCGGTTACACGGCACGCCTCGCCTTAGGCGTGAAGTGGGGTGGCCTTCGCCCGTAACGATCCTTTGTGTGCCCCGCCTCCCGATTCACACCCTGAACATCGATACGCCCCTGAACATTAGAACCGGAAGTCTTGTCCAGTTTCTCTTTTAGGCAATTATAGTAGTCAAAGAAATATGGTTAGTAGAACCTTGGTTTTCGTTTAATGATCCAGATACAGATACAGATACAGATACCAGATATAATAGGTAAAACATCGAATTTCCCATCGAATAAGTCCAAGTGCTTTCCTAAGAAATTTGGGCTATACTTCGTGGCATTTAAATATTGAAAAACAAAAAAAAAGTATGCCTTTAAAGAAAAAACTGAACGAATCAGAAAACGCCTGTCAGTCATTCAAGTTTATCATCGTTGTAACGAATCAATCCCTAAGCTGGTTCCATTGACAATAATAAAGTTATCTAAGTATAATTGACATTCGATATTTTTTTCTTTTTTCTTTGGGGGGGGGGGGGGGGAGGGGGTGGGGGTAAGCAAGTGAGCGTTATAATCTAAGAATGTCAAGTGAAGATAACTCCACATCAATAAAGTGCAAGGGCATAGAAACTGTGATTGCTCCGACCTTCTATCATTCCACAGAATTCAAATGAAAACATTTCCGCAACGCTTACTAGTATTCTTGTCAAATTCAAACTAATACAAAGTAAGAAATACGAAGATTCTGAAATAGATAAGGATTAAAGATCATGTGCAGTTATTTACTTGACGTTTGACATTAAAGAAATCATTTATTTAACATACTGTCATGTATATTGTTTTTCCAAGAATTGGAACACGCAATGTTTATTCTCCTCTCTCTCTCTTTTCTTACTACACACAATATTAGGACGTTTAGTAGGAAAACGAAAGGTTCTAGGTAATGCTGGGATTCTGTGTTGATCTCAAATTCTCAGAGTCTGGGAACGACTCATTATTTAATAGGGGAAGTTCCTATCGTTTTTGTTATGAGTTTTGTAATGTTACCATGATTTTCACCCCTACTGGTAGTGGGTCTGTCCCTTGCACCACTCGGATAGTATTTAATGATTTGTTTTGTCTGAAAGACAGAGAGTTTCAAAATATGTTCCTTTGAACGTTTGTGTTTGCACTATTTTATTCTAACTGTACATAATAGATATATTGTATATATTGAACATACCACCTGAAATAAACTATCAACAACAGTTACACTGAAGCTTCTTTGTCAAGTTACTATCCTATTGTGTTGTATACATTACTATAAGATTTATCTACTACCATAATTTACAAGAGAGGAAATGTTGGAATACAAATACTGAATTTGCGCCCAGGACTATAAGAAGAGTTCGTGTAATACTGAAACATAAATACTAATAATTAAAGTCTCCCCTAGGACTAACGAGAATTATCAGCAAGATCTACACAGCTCTGGCCACAAGGGGATTGTGGACGTAACAAAATTTGGTGGTCTCGCCCGGTATATTTGAGTTCTACTTTTCCTGACCTAGGATTGACAAGATTTGGTGGTCTCGTTCGGTAGATTTGAGTTCTACTTTTCTTGATCTAGGATTGGAAAAAAATTTGTTGATCTCGTCTGGAAAATTTGAGTTATATTTTTTCCTGACCTATAAATATTTTGTGACATTAGTAGTACTGAGAGCGGCATATTTGTGTTTCGTTTTCAGGACTGTGAAACTATTCTTTTTAAAAAGAGGAGAGAACTGGTTTGCGTTTTTATTCCTTGGGAAGTGTGAAGATTCCACGAAGTGTTTAATATTATATTGTGCAAATTTCTGGACAAATCGTAAGTTGGAACTTTATATTTTATTATACAATATATACTACTCTACTATAACAAATATTTCGAACGCTATACTATGGCTTCGAATATATCAAGTGAGGAACTTAATGCCATGTCATTTGCTGAACTAAAAGAATTAGCTGAGTCCTTTGGGATTGAGGCAGGACAGGCAAGACCTAATCGTAATCGTTTGACCAAAGAAATTATGACATGTTTGAACGGGCAGAATGCCATGAACACTGGTAGTGTAGTTGAAGTGGGACAGAACGATATCAATGAAGGTTATGTAGCTCCCAGTGGGGGCGAGGTAATTGCCCACGGAGACAAGGTAAGAAATATGTCATCTAGATCATCAAACAATGATGAAGATGAAGGGTTGAGTGAAAACCTAAAATTCCAATTAGCTATGAAGAGAATGGAATTGGAAAGATTTAGGATAGAAAATGAAAGAATTAGGATAGAAACTGAAAGGGAAAATGAAAGAATTAGGATAGAAACTGAAAGCAGAGAAAGGATAGAGATGGCACGCATGAATAGACCTGACCATCGTAGGGACAGCAATGGTATGGATATTAGCGCAATGAAGCAACACTTGCCTATATTCAGAGAAGAAGATGTTCAAGATTTCTTTTTGCTTTTTGAGAGGATAGCTGTAGATTATCAGTTCCCTGATGATAAGATGGCTTTATTGTTAAGGTCAACTCTCAACAAAGGAAAAGCATTGGACGTAGTGTTGAGTTTAACACCCGAGGAAATAAATGACTATGAAGTAATCAAAGATAGGGTGCTAAAAAGTTATTCCCTGACACCAGAAAAATATAGAAAGCTATTT
The DNA here is from genome assembly GCA_949126835.1 of Anisus vortex. Classification (NCBI taxonomy): domain Eukaryota; kingdom Metazoa; phylum Mollusca; class Gastropoda; family Planorbidae; genus Anisus; species Anisus vortex. The sequence goes on along the minus strand of OX421494.1, from coordinate 10,834,992 downwards.
AGAGACAGAAAGAAGGCATATGATCAAACTCATGTAGACTTTTTGAGACAAAAGGAGAAAATGTTAGAACAGTGGCTAAGGTCACAGAATGTAAGTGAGTTTGATAAACTCAAGAACCTAATATTGTTTGAGGAATTCAATGATTGTATTCGAGTGGATATTAAAACTCACATCTCAGACCGAGGGGTTGAAGATGTGCATGAAGCTGCTAGATTGGCAGATAACTATGCCATAATTCACGCCAGCATAAAGCCATATTATGCTGACAAACCCAAAGTGCACAAACCAGAGTCCAAGGAGGCTAGTAAACCAAAAGAGACAAGTGAAAACAATAATAAGAACAGTGGTGTAAATAATAATAGTAACTTAGTTCATTTCAGGAAGCAGACAGATGTAAATAAAGCAAAGGTGGTATGTTTCAATTGCAAGAAAGAGGGCCACATGAAGAAAGATTGTTGGATCCTTACCAAGAAGCAAGGTGCTATTCTACACTGTGCCAGAGTGCAGAAAGATAGCAAGCAGACAGAAGAAGTGTGCAACACAGGGTCAAGAAACTCAAAAGAAATGCGGCCGGCATCGCCCATAGTTGTGGAGTCGATGGTTTTTGAGAACAGTCTATCTAAGGTAAAAGAGAATAGCTGTACTCAATCTATTATGCTTTCAGAAGGCCGTGAGGAACAGATGGTTCCTGAAGTCCCGGAAGAGGACGACCTATCCGATTTTCGACCCTTTGTCTACGAGGGGACAGTGTCGACAGAAGTCGATGTACTCAGCAAGAAGAAAATACAGATATTACGTGACACGGGTTCTGCTGTCAGCGTGATCCTGGAGGGCAGTGTGCCGTTAACAGATGCCACCAGTACCGGTGAGTCTGTTGTGCTGAGAGGTGCTAGTATGGAGGCTGTGGAAGCCCCACTGCACAGAATAAAACTCGAGTCGGATATTTTTACAGGTAACATCGTAGTGGGATTGTGGCGCGCACTACCCGTCAAAGGCGTTTCCATGATATTAGGAAATGACATTATGGGCGGCAGAGTCACTGTCCAGCCCATGGTTAAAGTGTTGGAGACAAAGATGGCGGAGGACAAAAACCTACGTCCTGCCAATGAACGCCCAACATGTGCACTGACAAGAGCAATGCAGAAAAAGAAGTCGGTAAAGACTCCTGCTACGCCGTGTAGTGCAACGAAAGATGTGTTTGTCTGTTCTGAAGACACACATGCGAATGAAACAGTGATAACAGAAACACCTGACATCGATTTAAGTGCTACGTTCTTTGCTGAACTAACAACTGGTGATGCAACCGAGAACGATAACATTTTGTCACCAAAGCAGAAATTGGTGAAAGAACAATTGAATGACGAAGTAATAATGCAACTCAGAATGAAAGCTGTTGATGAAAAGACTGCAGATGCAATGGCGGAATGTTTCTACATGAAAGATGAAGTGTTGATGAGAAAGTCGAAACCGCTCAACTCAGGTACAAACGAGTGGGACAGTATTCACCAGATTGTAATACCTAAGTGCTATCGTCAAGATATACTGCGTATGGCGCATGATCTTCCTTTCGCTGGTCACATGGGAGTCCGAAAAACGCACCACCGTATCCTCCCTTACTTCTACTGGCCAGGACTGAGAAGAGATGTCGAACAATACTGCAAGACTTGCCACGTATGCCAAATGGTAGGACGTCCTAACCAACGAATTCCTGTCGCTCCACTCCAGCCGATACCAGCGTTCGACGAACCATTCAGTCATATACTCATTGATTGCGTCGGCCCGTTGCCGAAAACAAAAGCCGGTTTTCAATACCTGCTCACAGTCATGTGTTCATCCACTCGCTTCCCGGAAGCCATTCCGTTGCGGAATATAACAACAGTGAAGGTGGTAGACGCCCTGACAAATTTCTTCACACGTTATGGCCTACCGAAGACAGTACAGTCCGACCAGGGGACTAACTTTACTTCGAACATTTTCAAACAAGTCATGGAACAATTAGGGATAAGCCATAGGCTATCAAGTGCCTATCATCCTGAGAGCCAGGGAGCTCTGGAAAGGTTTCATCAGACATTAAAATCGATGCTTAAAAAGTACTGTTATGAAAACGAGAAAGACTGGGATAAAGGTGTGCCTTATGTACTGTTCGCTGCAAGGGAGGCCACTCAGGAATCCCTGGGGTTTAGCCCATTCGAACTTGTGTATGGACACTCAGTCAGAGGTCCGTTGAAACTTCTACATGAAACTTGGCTAACGGACAGTGAACCGATTGGACTTTTGTCATATGTAGATAAATTTAAAAATAGGCTTTATCATGCTTTTAACCATGTGAAGATTCATTTTCCACAGATGCAGGAGCGTATGAGACAGAATTATGACCGTAAAGCTACAGCTAGAACTTTTGCACCAGGTGACAAAGTTCTTGTGTTTCTACCTTTGCAAAATCAGCCTTTAAGTGCAAAGTTTAGTGGACCCTATGAGATAGAGTCAAAGCTTGGCGAGGTCAATTATTTGATAAAGACTCCTGACCGGAGACAAAAACAGAGGGTATGCCATATTAATTTGCTTAAGCCCTATGTTTCCAGGGAAAAGAGTAAACCACGGGAGGTCCCCATGATTTCATTAGCTAGAGTCCCGACGGATTTATCTAGGATAGAATATAAGTTTGCAGAAAGTAAACTTAATAATACAGATGCCCTTAAGAGTTTAGATACAAGGCTAGAACATCTTCCGGTAGAAGATAAGGAGAAGATTATTGAGCTGGTACATGAAAATAGGTCAATGTTTACAAATGTTCCCAGTAGGACACATGTCATAGAGCACGATGTAGTGTTAACCGAGGGTGCCAGGTCTATTAAACAGCATCCATTTGACCCCATCAGACCTGAGCATATTAAATTAGATGTAAAGTATATGTTAGAAGATGACATAGGAGAAAAATGTGATAGCAAATGGTCTACACCCTGTGTGATGGTACCAAAAGCCGACCACACACTGCAGTTTTATAGAGACCTTGGGAAATTAAGTAATTTGACAAAGACCGACTGGTATCCCATTCCCCGTATCATCGACAAGATAGAGACAAGGTCATAGCTGATACTCTATCTCGGGTGCTACATGATTGACTGAATAACCCTATACTACTTTTTTCAGATCATCTCATTTATTCATTAAGAATGTGTCATGATAACCTATCATTCGTTTGAATTTTGATTATGGAATACCTATAGAATACTTGTATCATGCAGAAGTCAAGTCTTTTGAAAGTATTAATAATTTTTATAATCATGTATAATATTGATGTTCTGATATATTTTAAATTCATTTGATTCAATTCATTTTATTATGGAAAAGAAATTCCATTTAAATTTTGATGCCCTATGCAATAAATATATATGCATGTATCTACTTGATATGGATGGATAAAAGTAATTGTCATCACATGCAATTAAGTGGGAAAACTTTGAGATAGTTGATTTATTATCTTGTTTTATTTTAGTTAATGAATGGAACTAAATAATAATATGTACAATTTTTATCTTAAAAAGAGATGTAATCTTAATTGGTATAAATTAATAGATAATATTGGAAATCTATAGCTAAATTGTTATATCATGGCAATAGAATGAAAAAAAAAAAAACTAGTGGATATTCACTATGTTGTATATAGGTTGTTATATATTCCATATATCCGGGAATGGAGGGAAACAAAGGTACCTAAAGGTGAGCACTCATTCAACCCTGAACAATCTTTTATATTAAACTTTTAAATTTGCCAAAAACGCATAATAGTGGATTACATTTTAATATTTAGATTACTGTAGTAATCGTAACTAGAGTGTATTTTCTCCTCGTATTTGAGAAAAGGGGAAGTATCATCATCTTAGGTATGAACCCTGTTAATGTCAAGTTGACACTGTAATTTAAAGGGGAAGTAACCTATAGTTTGATTCGAGTTATGTATTACTTATCTTTTGGTTTGTATATTAGAAGTAAACTGTTGAAAATTGACAGAGTTTGAACAATGTTATATTTGTTTAAATAGATTAAGACTTTTTGCAAATTTTGGTGGAAATCCACACAACTGTACATAGTTAAAATAAGAATGACTAGAATATTTTTGAATTATTTGTACTTGTTGAGACATTAGTTAATATTAATACTAACGGTGAAATATTTGTCCATCACGTTATAATCACAATTACCATTGGGTAGTGACACTTTTTATAATTTAGTTGTGCCAGTGAGCCATGTTTGCTTAAATTGTCTTATAATCTTCCATTGATTGTTGGTTGTTAAAACGATAGTGTTAAGTACGAAAAATGTACCATGTTGAGTATTACTTGGGTAATTATGGTACATTATTTCTTTCATTGGGTGGGGGCGTGTCATGTATATTGTTTTTCCAAGAATTGGAACACGCAATGTTTATTCTCCTCTCTCTCTCTTTTCTTACTACACACAATATTAGGACGTTTAGTAGGAAAACGAAAGGTTCTAGGTAATGCTGGGATTCTGTGTTGATCTCAAATTCTCAGAGTCTGGGAACGACTCATTATTTAATAGGGGAAGTTCCTATCGTTTTTGTTATGAGTTTTGTAATGTTACCATGATTTTCACCCCTACTGGTAGTGGGTCTGTCCCTTGCACCACTCGGATAGTATTTAATGATTTGTTTTGTCTGAAAGACAGAGAGTTTCAAAATATGTTCCTTTGAACGTTTGTGTTTGCACTATTTTATTCTAACTGTACATAATAGATATATTGTATATATTGAACATACCACCTGAAATAAACTATCAACAACAGTTACACTGAAGCTTCTTTGTCAAGTTACTATCCTATTGTGTTGTATACATTACTATAAGATTTATCTACTACCATAATTTACAAGAGAGGAAATGTTGGAATACAAATACTGAATTTGCGCCCAGGACTATAAGAAGAGTTCGTGTAATACTGAAACATAAATACTAATAATTAAAGTCTCCCCTAGGACTAACGAGAATTATCAGCAAGATCTACACAGCTCTGGCCACAAGGGGATTGTGGACGTAACAATACATACCGCCGGTATATTAGGCATAGATCCTGTTAACCCTGTCAACTCTTTTGGTAAATTAACCCATCCGGATAATATAAAAATATTCCTGTGTTCATAGAAAGTGACATTGAACATTATTTTATATTTCTTTTTATATTTTCTTTAAATTAGTTCGATTATAGTGACAACTAGACATTCATTTATAAAAGTAACACTTTTAAAATCTTTATATAATTTTTTTAATATATGTCGCTGATTTATTTTACAATGGTGGCCGAGCGGCAGCGCGTTCGACTATCGTACCGAAAGGTCCTGGGTTCGAATCCTGGTGAAGGCTTTGATTCATTCTGTGATCTCAAGGGTGTCCAAGAGTCTACCCCAGCTCTGATGTGTACCTCACATTAGGGTAAAGTAAAGGCGGCTGGGCATTGTACTGGCCACACATCCCCTAGTATGCCGTCGCCCACAGAAGCTGGTCAGATCCACCGGCCCTATGATTAATTCTATCTGACGGATACTTTACTTACCTAAGAGAGAAATGACAGTTTTGAAAGATGTCTATCCGTGCCATTACATAATAAAGTGCCAATTAACCGTTTGTTCCAGGAAATAGTTTCAAGATCTGGGCGGTTTCCTCTCTGCCTTCCTCCAGCAATTCAAGGGGTAGATAATTCCAAAAAGCTATTTCAATGGGTGCCAATTTTGTGGACTCTCTTGAAATGATGGTTGACGCACAACAGGAAACCACAGGAGAAATTAACTCTCGTTTTTTTCTCATCGAAGGTCCAGGATGATTTTATATTTTTGTTAGCTTATTTTCTATCTTATCGTATCAAAATGTATAGAGTATGTGTCTAAAATTCTATATTGTTGACGTTTCAAAACAAATTAGGTTTAAATCTTGAAACAACAATTTTCTACGTATGTAGAAGGTAAAAAAGACGGTAAATGAAATATCTACATACACACAGTTATAAAAAATTCTATTGAGTGTCTTAATTCGTGTAATTTTTCGCCCTTTGCAGTTGTTTTGTCGTCATGTGTTCATGTGTGCAGTGTTTGTGGATAGACTCTGAGTGCTCAGCATATAAGGTTCTCTGTTACCTTGGGAACAAATGACTTTTTTTGATGCATTTGTTATTTAATAATAATATAAAAATTGAGAATATGTTTTAATGAAGCTTGTAAAACTGTTTGTTTGTTTTTAACAGTAGGCAGCGGCAGTGTGGTTGACTGGAGATCCGAAGGTTCTGGGTTTGAATCATGGTGCAGGCTAGGAGTTCTTCCCGGGACTTGAGGGTGCACCTGAATCTACCCAGCTCTGATGTGTACCAGACATTAGTTGGGGTAAAGTAAAGGCCGTGGCCACAGAAACTGGTGAACGCTGCTTCACCAGCCCTATGATTAGTTTGGTACGAAGGGTACTTTACTAAACTTTAATTTACCTTTAGCACTGAGTAATATTATAAACATTAGCGGAATATAGCAAAGATAGTGCTGGACACACACCCCTCCCCCCCTTCCCTCGTTTAACGTGACCATAGAGCCCCGCAAACGTTGCTTTGAAAGCTTTATGTCTTCAATGAGAACAAAGATTCTTTGTATCTGTCTGTGTTGTGTCTCTGGTGGAATAGTTGAGCCTGTTAGCGTATGCCCGTAAATAAATGTGTAAATTGTGTATGTAAAATATCTGTCTGGTTTGTCTGTTTTCTACGCAGCTACCGCCTTTCTTGGCTAACTATAACAAATACAGCAATGTATACAGCAATAATATGCAAAACGAACAAATCGTGAAAGACAAAGCGTCCGAATCTTAACAAGTACTCAAACTTTATAGGCACTTAAAAGAAAGACAACTCTTTCTTCATTACGTTGCACATAAAATTTATTGTCTCCCTGGGTAAAATTGTTATTACTATTGTTCATATATTTATTTTCATCACGATTGCTTGAGGTTTTGTATTTGAAGATTACGAATCCAATAAACTTTGCCAGAGAGTAGTTATAACTGAATAGCCCGCCATGCACATTTTTTTTTCATTTGTTTCTTGGGCAGACGATTCTGATTTTCTTTCTTGTAACAAAAGATCATTAATTTTATAGAAATCTATAAAAATAATAATAATAATAATCCTAAACATATTAAAGTTCGGATGCATTAAACAATGCAATTTGCAAAATCATAATACAAAATGTCATTTCTATATTAGATAAACAAAAAAAAAAAAAGAAATGATATGAAATTGTTTCGTTTCTTATTTGCTTCGTATATAGTGTGTGTGTGTGCGTGTGTGTGTGTGTGTGTGTGTGGGTGTGTGTGTGTGTGTGTGTGTGGGTGTGTGTGTGTGTGCTTTGGTGTGTCTGTGTGTGTGTGTGTGTGTTTTTAGCTTTACGGTTACGACTAGTCCAGATCCAAACCCAGTGTGACACACAGAGGAACATTAGTGAAAGATAAATAGATAGACAGACTTATGAATATAAAAAAAAAGACATTTAGATGAATGGATAGAAAACATCCACGTAGATGTCCAGGAAAATCAGTAGCTTTACATCATTTAAAACACTAATAAAAATAAAATGCAGGATTAGAATCAGACCACAGATAATTGTATGGCGCAGTTTCGGTAATCTTCTTTATAAAAGTAGAGCTTATGTAATATATAAAAAAAAGATAATGTAAAAAGCTTCCTTAAAAGAGGGGCGACTGTAACAGATAAGATAAACAGACAATATAAATATAAAAGAGAGAGTCAGAGAGATGAACTACATAGATCGACAGATAAATATATACACTGATAGAAAAAAAGATAGAATTAACGATATAATGAAAGAAAAATGGATTAATAAATAGATAAATATATAGATAGATAGAATAAAAGATAGATCAATACATTATGTCATAATCCCAGTAAGCTGTTACCTATAAATGCATTATCAAATTGTCCATTTCTCATAATAACAAATGACCTAACTTATACCTACGGGTGAGCTCGGTCACCAATGCAAGAACGAACTCTAACTTGCGATTGATCCATTTAATCGATTTCATAGTCTCATCTTTTGTCTATATATCTGTTGACTGAAAACGTGTTATAATGTCTTCATACAGACAATCACAATAAAAAGAAAATTCAGACGCAAGGACGTACTGGGACTATAGCATGTATGGCTAGACAACAATCAACATCTATAATTTCCTAGACTTTGTATGCTATGTCGCTATATAGTCTACACAGCGCCGCTCGGCAGATCGGGACAAGAGTTAAGTTTATTTATTCACACTAAGCTTACAGCAAAAGATTTTTTTTATTTATTTTATCACTTGAGCTGCTAACTGTGTTGATTTTATATAAATTAACGTTTGAACAGACATGTACACCGTAATAAAAAATACACGAGAAAATGGCGGCTTTTGAAAATAATCAGGAGTGATTTCCCTTCGCTTTGATTTTTACCCAATGTGTTATACGGGTTGGCTGCCGCTATTTGGACCCGGGTCCCTTTAGCATGAAATGGCTATTCGGACCCGGCTTCAGTCAGAATTCCTTAAAACTCATAAAAAAACATTTTAAAAAAGAGGGAAACAAACACAAAATATAGTTGTTTTACCAAATATATTATAAGAAGTAGCACAGAAAACACAAAAATCTATCCCTATCCTTTATAACCTAACCGATAATAACTATTACCAAAAATACTACAAAGCCATCCCTAACCTATATAAACTAACCGATACTAACTATTTATCACTAAGTCTATCGGGTCCAAATAGCAACTTCGATACGGGTATAACAGACTTTCCCAATTTTGTACATTGTTGTCCAGTCTGTTATTTTGTTTTTATTGCGAGAGTAGGCCTATAGGGTAATTTCTCATTGTTTGTGTGTGTGTGTGTGTTGAACTCGCTATCTTTGTTTAAAAATATACAAAACTTTAGTATGGACACAATGTGTCCGCAGACCGACTTGTTTCTTTGTGATAATAATCTTTAGCAATGATGTTTGTCTATAAGTAAATCAAATTAGTGGGCAAACTTCTTTTTTTTTCTGCCCAACCGAACGACGGGCGAGAAAACTACGAAAGCCTGGTTGATATATTGGGAAGGTCAGATGCTGCCCAGTCTGCACCCCCCCCCCCCCCCCCACACACACACACCACTGGTAATTTGAAGGCAACGGTTTGTGCTGAAACTGTTTTGGGAACATCGGCGATGCAGGAGATATTGAGCGGCTACTATGGATTGGCTAAGGGACACAATCTACTGAATTAATGTCAGGGTACACTCCCTTGGTGTTTAACTTCTTTTTTTTTTTTTACACAGGGGTATTTGCATAGTTTGAGATTTGAGCTTGTTTTTTCCCTCTTCGATTAGCTACCAACCAAGGTTGACTAGAACCATAAACTACAGTAACTGCCTTTAGCTATCAACTAAGGTTTACTAGAACCATAAACTACAGTAACTGCCTTTAGCTATCAACTAAGGTTTACTAGAACAATAAACTACAGTAACTGCCTTTAGCTATCAACTAAGGTTTACTAGAACAATAAACTACAGTAACTGCCTTTAGCTATCAACTAAGGTTGACTAGAACCATAAACTACAGTAACTGCCTTTAGCTATCAACTAAGGTTTACTAGAACAATAAACTACAGTAACTGCCTTTAGCTATCAACTAAGGTTTACTAGAACCATAAACTAACGTAACTGCCTTTAGCTATCAACTAAGGTTTACTAGAACAATAAACTACAGTAACTGCCTTTAGCTATCAACTAAGGTTTACTAAAACCATAAACTACAGTAACTGCCTTTAGCTATCAACTAAGGTTTACTAGAACAATGAACTACAGTAACTGCCTTTAGGGCAAAGATTTTAAAATGTCTCTAGAAAAAGAAACCGGACAAGCCTTCCGAGGCTTAATTAGTTCAAGGAGTAGCAAAGTAAAGAGGTGGCCTAAGAAGGGGCGTTACAAGATCCTGTCCGAGACTAGCCATCCCGCGGCACACCGATAAGGCGTGTCTAGTAGCATAGGATACGGTCTCCGAAGAACAGGCACTGCATTTCACTCCCTACCTGTGGAATTCCCATCGAATCGGTATCGTGGTGGCCCGCACGTATACCTAAACTATCGCCCGGTAGCACAAATACTATAGGTCTGGACATCAAAGCACCAATGCTTATTTGAAACGGACCTTAGCGCTCATAGCTTCCTCCCCACCGAGGCTTAGGGCCTCTCGGCAGTGCAATGAACCTCGGTTGCGAAACTAGGGCTGATCCAATGCGTTAGCCCTCTGGCGTGCTCTTAATGTGAATGTATCGGCGGTATACATACATCACGTCTTTGATTAGGTACAGAGTGTCTTTAAGTGACTTGTCTTTGTTCTAACTCTTAGTGCATGCGTTGATGGATTAGGCACAGAAAGATTATACTTGATGCAAAAAAAAAAATAAGTTTTAAATTATCTATAAAATTATAGATCCCAAACACTGACCTGTAAATACAGTTCAGGTGACTTAGACGTGACTTTTAATCTTATAGATGTGTTCTAATTATATATGGTTTAGTCCTAAAACTCGCTTATAGGGACACGTAAATTGTATTGACCACTTCAATTTTTAAATTATTCCAACAATGGGGTCAAACGTGACGCATGCACCATGAGTCGGGGGCAGGAAGTATTAACAGAGCCTTCTTCGCCTTTGTTATTTAACTGCGGTAGGGGGGGGGGGGGCTAGTGGTTTTTATACGTAATTATATGAGTTTTTCATATATTCTTTAAATTACACAAACTTTATACCGAGATTCCAGAGAGCGAACTGTTACTTTTTTTTTTTACATTTGGAACTGGTTTTTAACACACACACAACATTCATTATACATTCTATAGGTATTCTAGGCGTACCGTGTCTATGGTTACCCAGTTAATGTATCAAGCAATCGCTGTGTCAGTAACTTGTCTTAATAAACATACAAATTACATTTTAAATAGTTATAAAACTTGTTTATGTACAAGTCTCATAGTCATAGTCGTATCATTTTGAGAAAAGCGATGATTAACCAATTGCACGAAATAGTTAAGTGAATATGAGTGTCAGGATGTGTTTAGGATTAGGACATCAACCTGGCAGAAGTTGGGCGATAAGAGGGGTGCGGAGTCGTAGGTGAGTGGGGTAGTAGTGGCAGGTCGTCGTGGGGTATGAATTACCGTGACTGGAATCGCCCTGCTGTAAGGGGAATGCGGTTAATGAGGCTTTTGTTTCTTCAGCAATAGTCGTTGCTACAGGGGGTTTATTGTCACGTGGGCGCTCTATGTATCGCTTTAGCAAGTTGATGGGGAACAGTTTGTCTTGGTTGCCGATCTTTATAAGGTATTTGGTGCCTGAGAGTTTTTTCGTAACTGGGTATGGGCCTCTCCATGCTAACTGGAGTTTGATGTAAGAGGTGGGGAGGAGCAGTAGTGCTTGATCGCCCGGAGCCAGAGAGCGTTCTTTGGCCCGCCGATCGTATAGCGTCTCCTTTTTCTCCCTCTCCTTGGCTAAGTGTTTTGAGGCGATAGAGTGGACAGTTTTAAGCCTAGTCTGTAAGTTATTGGTGTAGGCGTAGACTGAGAGTTCTTCGGGGTGGGGGGAGGGTTTGGTCCAGGCGCGCATGAGGCGTTCTAGTGGATCACTGGGTTGGGGACCGAGTAACATCTCATCGGGAGTGTAGCGTAAAGTAGAATGGGGGGTGGACCGATATGCGGATAGTGGGGCCAGTGTCGGGTCTTCCTGTTGGGCCCGAGGGAGTTCGTTTGCCGTGGGGGACTCCACGGGGGGGGGGGGAACAGGGTCAAAGTGCGCGCGTGTGGCCACTGAGGCTAGGGGAGGGAGGGGGAAATCGTTAACTCTGACGTATCGGCTCCCCAGGACGACATCAAATGGTAAGTCGGCTCGGACCGCTAGGGTGGCCGTACCAGTGTATAGGGTTGACCTGATGTGAACTCGGGCGGTTGGGAGGGTCTCAGTTGTTCCCCATGCAATTGTAATCTGGATTGACTCGCCAGTGTAGTCGGAGGGATTCACGAAGGAAGTTTTAATGATCCCCTCAGCCTGGAGACCTGAGGAGAGAAGAGCCCTGGCTCTCTTAGAGTTGATCTCTATATTTCTTTCTGTCTTGGTTTCCGGGTCGTCGGGGGTTGTAGGCCGGCCGGGAGTGCCCGCAGGGCAGAGGGTGACGACGAAACATATTATGGGGGGGTTCTGGGAGTGATTAGGGCCTGTGTGTGCCTTGGGTTGTTGCTCATCTAACCGGTTTTCTTCTCTCTGCTCTAGTCTAAGTTCCCTGTCTAATTGTTTCTCCTCTCTAGCTATTTTTTCTAATCTGAGCTTTTCTGCTTCTACTCTAAGTCTATCTTCTCTCTGCTGCTTACGCAATAGTATACCTTCAGCCATACTGACAGAGTAAGGCGAGAGTAAGGCAGTAAACGGACAGAGATATGACGAGATAGAGAGAGGGAATGTAAGCGGGGTTGGGGGTTCAGAGTTTATCTAATGTAATACAACTCAAAATGGTACTCACCAGAACAGCGGTTCCTAGAATTTCACACACATATATACTAACACACATATCCAATCATAAAGTTATTGTCATATGGCGCTTAGCGCTGTTGGTGTGGATAACTTCGGCTGCTCAGAGATTCTGTTCTCCCCGTGCCGGGACTGGATTAGCGTATCGTTATTGTCTGGTTGCTGGCGTATCTGGGGTGGCGCAGGTGACGTATGGTGATGAGTCTGGCTTAATGGGTGCCTTGGTTGGCGTTGGGGTGACGAGTCTGGTTGCTGGCGTATCTGTTTGCTGCTTAGAGTCTTCGTGTTGTAGAGAGATGAGCCCCCAATCCAGGGTCGGTTTCAGTAACGGCGTGGTCCTCGGGTTGATTGCTGTTGTTCATGCACTGAACGGCTTGAGTTCAGGATCCCGCGGCGAGGTCCCCACTTTGTCAGGATGTGTTTAGGATTAGGACATCAACTTGGCAGAAGTTGGTCGATGAGAGGGGTGCGGAGTCGTAGGTGAGTGGGGTAGTAGTGGCAGGTCGTCGTGGGGTATGAATTACCGTGACTGGAATCGCCCTGGAATAATTATTATTTCTATCTTGGCTCGTTAGATATTATGACGGACACAACAGATAGTTCTAAGTAGGCAAATAAATCGTAGGTTTAGTTCAGGTGTTTATTATCATTTCAATTCTTCACTCAATGGCAAGATACATATATGAATTTGCACAGGCTTCAGTTAACACTCAACACATGGTACTGCTAGGTTGTCCGACATTAGGCAAACGTAGAGCTGTGTTCATGAAAATACTTATACTGACAAAATATCTACCTATACACATGCAGGCGGTATATCCTATGGAACGAACTGAATCAGTGGAGGCTAGAATCGAACAACCTTCTCCACCTAACACTTGAGCCGAAGTGCCCTAAAACTAGTTAAGCGCGATTTCGTGGATTTTAGTCACGTGAACAGTGGTCAATTTGATTGGATAGCTACATTAGTTTAGAATTACATATGTTCTGGTTGGCTGGTTTGAAATATACTTGCATAGAAGATTGACTATTGGGGGGAAAATTAGGGGTGGGTGTAGGTGAACAATTGATACCGCCGACTTTGCGGGGTGGGGCCCAGGGGCGGAGGGGGGGTGTAGACGTATACGGAGATACAAAGGATAAGATAATGACTTATCTCCCTTGATGTACCTGTGTCTATTGATCGAGCTCAGCCTGAGGCGCTTACGTATGTGCGAGACGCTTCGCTCCAGATGTCACTACTTCGAGTGGATAAAGGGCTTGACCACGGGCGCTGAGTAGGGGACGAAGAGGGGAGATAATGAAAAAGGGGAGGAAGTGGGTGGGGGTGTCTACAGGTGGGTGGGGTTTTTACGTGTATGCTGAGTTTAGCAAAATAAATTAGTAGTACTATCAAAATACAACATGAATCATAATTGACAGCATAATAGAATATATATATATATATATATATATATATATATATACATACATTAAGGAATACACACACATACAATCACACATACAAATAGTGTAATACCAATTGGCTGAATCAAGTAGCAAACTCTGAATTCGGGAATGAAAGAGTGTAGAGAGGGTTAAAGAACAGGTGAAGAAGGGGAGTGCTGGAGGATTTCACTTGCGTAAGGAGAGGGGAAGAGGTAATGGCGTCCCCTACTCTCTTCTTCCTAACCTAGACTTTGCGTTAATCTAAGGTTCGCTTGCTATGCTTGGGTCTATCTATGTATGCTATCTGACTGAGGGTGCTAATAAGGTTACGGTTCAGTCCAGAATCGTGACAATGAGGGTATGCAATATGTTTGATATTTGCGAATTGGTGTTTCCTTTTCCATGACTTTTAAGTTATATTAGTGAATAATATTGCATGCACACTGATTATCTGAATATCATACTCAATATCTCAATATTATGAGATATGAAATATATACTCATACTGCCATATACTAGACTATAGGTCTACGACATTATACAAACAAAATCTTATTTTTACAAAGTTTATCATAATTGCTATGGCTATGGCTCTCTTTTCGTAAAGATGCCTCTTGCCTCTGTCTCTATCAAGCATAAAAGTAGGCTATATCTAGAATATCATTTGCCTTTTGATTAATCAAGAAGAGCGATCTAGGGCTAAGTTAAGTAATAACCTACGCCTAATAATATTTTTTTTCGATAAAATCCTCTTTCTAAACGTTCATTCTTGTTAACAGTTCACTCCCTTGGTACTTAGTATAAGTTTGCATGTGTTTTAATAGTCTAAAATTAAATAAAACAACTATAATAACACTAAACAAACACAATGGTTTTAACAAAATACTAAGTGAAAAGAGGGCTTCAAATTTGTCTTGCCCCCCTATCGAGTTTGATGCGAGTACGCATGTCAGGAAACGCCTACTTTGCATGACAACCGAGGCCAGAGTGAACAGGTCTATAAACTGTTATACAAATGTAGCTTCGGTAGCCTCACTTTGCAAACACAAATTTATCAAGGCTGCTCTATCCATTATTTTTTTTTATAGATCTATGATTAATACCATAGAAAATGGAACATAATCTACTTTTGAATAATTCATTTCAAACGGAAACTAGTTGTTGTTTTTTTTTAGATAGTATGACAGGTCCAGCTATTTTCAATGCAAGTTTCAAAAAGATAAATAATAAAATATGAACACCAGCATTGTAAATTGCAAGGAAATTGAAAATAGTAGTCCATTGTTTGGCAGGGAGGTGGGAGTAGTCCATTGTTGGACAGGGAGGTGGGAGTAGTCCATTGTTGGGCTGGGAGGTTGGAGTAGTCCATTGTTGGGCTGGGAGGTGGGAGTAGTCCATTGTTGGACAGGGAGGTGGGAGTAGTCCATTGTTGGGCTGGGAGGTGGGAGTAGTCCATTGTTGGGCTGGGAGGTGGGAGTAGTCCATTGTTGGGCAGGGAGGTGGGAGAAGTCCATTGTTGGGCTGGGAGGTGGGAGTAGTCCATTGTTGGGCTGGGAGGTGGGAGTAGTCCATTGTTGGGCTGGGAGGTGGGAGTAGTCCATTGTTGGGCTGGGAGGTGGGAGTAGTCCATTGGTGGGCTGGGAGATGGGAGTAGTCCATTGTTGGGCTGGGAGGTGGGAGTAGTCCATTGTTGGGCTGGGAGGTGGGAGTAGTCCATTGTTGGGCTGGGAGGTGGGAGTAGTCCATTGTTGGGCTGGGAGGTGGGAGTAGTCCATTGTTGGGCAGGGAGGTGGGAGAAGATTTTTTTTATATAATCCGGTAACATTTTCCATTAAAAATACTCGTATTACTTTGGAACTAAGCCATCTGTAATTTGTCTCTCTAGGTATATAAAACAAGACCATAAGGGATCTTCTCTGTCAAGGAATAGTGTAGCCAGCACCCTGAGTAGATCTGTAGTAACCCCATGAGCATAGGAGTAGGATGATTTCTGTAGCATTAGACTTCCAAATATTAATCCCCCAAATTATACGTTAAAGCTGGCAGGCCTAGGACAACCTGGAGAATATCGTGCGAGGAAGAAATGAAGCAATGCGGCATGGCGTGGGGTAAACTAAAACAGAATCCACCCAGATCTGAGTGCGTTGGAGACTTGATGCTGAGGCACCTTTGTCCCACAAGGAATACAAGCAAATAAGTCAAGTCATTATCCTACCTACATCCTACATCCTACATATCCCGTAGTCTGTTAGACCGTTGGGGCGTCACAGATGACATGTAATCCAGCCTCCTCCATTCCTCCCGTCTCTCAGCCGTTCTCATTGCCTCGCACAGCTTTGTACCTGTCCATTCCCTATTATTATCTTCCCAACGTTTCTTTTGTCTTCCTTCCTGCAGGATGGTCTTTGCGAGCCCGTTGGTTCTGGTGACGTGGCCATACCATTCCAGTTTTCTTTTCTTGGCTGTGGACAGCAGGTCTTCGTACTTTCCAATTTCCTGTTGTATTCTTTTTCTTATCTGTTCGTTGGAGATATGGTCTTTGTAACAGATACCAAGCAGGGTCCTGAAGCATATCATTTCCATGGCGTTTATCTTTTTTTCCAGCTCCGCTGTTAGTGTCCATGACTCGCAAGCATATAAGAAATTGAAGAGGACCAATGAGCGCATCAGCCTGATTTTGGTGCTGAGGGCTAAGTTCTTGTCTTTCCATATTGTCTTGAGCCTCTTTAGTGATGCTGTTGTCTGGGCAATTCTGGACATTACTTCTGGTTTCGAGCCCTCTTCGGATACAATAGCTCCTAGGTACTTGAAGCTGCTGTTTCCAAACTCTGCCCACCAATCTTTATCTTCGTGGTGATGCCGCTGGTGTTACTAGTCATTAATTTAGTTTTTTTCGGCACTGATTTGCATGCCATAGGATGCGGAAGTTTTGTCCAGTCACTCCGCTAGATTGGCTAATTCTTCCTCACTCCCGGCGAGTCCATCTATATCATCTGCGAATTGAAAGTTGGTGATCCTTCTGCCATTTATGCTGATTGTCCCTTCATGATCCTCTAGTGCATCTGACATGATTCTCTCCAGGAAGATGTTGAACAGTGTTGGCTTTAAAGAAATGAACAAAAATATGCCCTAAAGAAATCGGAGCATCGCAAATGTTTTAATATGAGTTCAAATTTAATAATTTAGATATAGGATAGCGTTAGTGAAACCCAGTGTGCTATGACGTTACATAATGGCATTGATACAGATCATGCAAAGTTATATATTCTTTGTTGAACTATTTCTTGCAGTAAGAAATACATCATATCTCTATGTGTCTCTCTCTTTTTTTCCCTCACTGCCTTTTGAATAAATCCTTTTTTCTCCCTCTAAACCTTTTTTCAAAATCCATTTCCTTCTCTCTCTGTCTCTATTTCTTTAGTTTTATTTCTCCTGAGAATTCTATCTCTCTCTCTCTCTCTCTCTCTCTCTCTTTTCTTTCTAACCTGCTATAACTGTAACGTGATCACTAGTCACACCATACCTCTCCACACACTTTTAAGAATAAGAAGAGTCATTTCTTAAAGTCCTTCTATCCATGCTATTAAATTTAGCATGCTCAGTGCGCTCTTGGTGTGAATTGCAGTGGCAGATGTTCTAGCCAAAGAGAAAGGTCTTTAAGTTCTTTTTAAAAGTTTCTCTTGTCTCAGATTCTCTCAGTGTCTGAGATAAACTGTCCCATAGAGAATGAGACACTGATTCAAATGAGCGCTCTCCTGGGTACTTTTTTTTGTGTCCAGCCAAACTAGGATATTTGAGGAGTGACTGTGATGAAGAGCGCAGTTCACTAGATGGCTCATGCCTTGATATAAGCTCTCGGAGATAGGAAGGAGCGATGCCCTTTATGCATCCGTACGTAATGGACATAATTTTAATTCGCTTTATCACCCTATGTTTCTCTCTCTCTCGTATTATCAGAGAATGGCATTAATTCAATTTTAACATGCTGCAATTATGTGCCGCGTCACTTCGCATTATTTCAAACCCTTATATATAAAAGCATTTTAGATCCAACTATTTTTGCTTATTCAATAAAACCAATGCATGAATAATGTATCAGTTTATAATTTGATTATCAAATTCAGTGCAAAGATTTAATTAAAGTTATGCATAGTTATATTTTTTACCTTTTGTTTTTATCATCTCCCTTATTTGTCAGAATTTGATATAACTTTATTTCCATTGTTGTCACATTTAGAAAATTTTTAACAATAATCTATTATTTAGTTTTTAAAGTATAGAATTATATATTATATAAAAGTTAAGTTTATATGCAATATTGTGCGACTTGTGCGACTGCTAATTAATTTAAATTTCTAAAGTTTTTGTTTGTTATCTTATCTTATATATTACAGACGCTACTTCTATAAAGAAGATTATATCGTCCAACGCCGTTCCGTGTTCTGAGTCAGCTCTAAGATTTCTGGTATTTTAGAGGAATAGAAAAAATGGTCGGTTCGAAATGCTAAGTTGCCAAATCTTTGTTAGAGTTCTTGCACAGTTTCTCGTATCTTATATATTACAGATGTGTTTGTTTGTTAGTTTGTTGTAAAAAGTACCAAAATGTCTCCTTGCTGACACAAACGTGTATGCCTAGTCTAATCTACTCCCCCCCCTCTTTCCCTCCCAAAAAGCTTAGAAGTGATTCAACACAATCTTAAAACTAGAACTGACTTAACCCTTCCCGTACCGACCTACTTCTATCTATGCTGCTTTCAGTTCCGCTATATACGCGCCCGGGACTGTAAGGGTTAAAACAAAACTGTAGATCTATAAGTAATGCAAAAAAACACAGCACATGCGCAGCTGAGTTTATAATAAAATTGTTTATTTCCCACACTCAAGTGTTGTACAAAAATATCACAATGATAACTAAATTGGCATGTTAATTAATACACAATAATATCAAAAAGAAACATAAAACATCATTCGCAATCACAAATCAAAGAAATTGATAAATTAATTAAATTATTTGACGTTCAACATGTTTGGAATATATGTAGGCCTAGTCCATTTTAAAAATTAAAAATGTATAATGTCCAATTTTTTTGAAGTTTGTATACATTTAACAATGGACAATGCAATGAAACAGTCACAGGTGCTAATTCTGTATAGATTGAGCATCTGTTATAACCAGATAAGCGACTACACGCACATAATAATGCGATATAATAAACGAACTAGTAGAATAACGTGAACTTTTTCATACTCTCTTGTCCACTAAACCTTAACTTCATAAAATTATAGATGTGTGTTTGTGTGTGGTGCGTGTGTGTGTGTGTGTATGTTAGTATAACTTTAAGTCTTATAAAAAATGTGTTTGATTTATTAGTGTCGAAAAGTTATCATGTTCACATCATCAAACAATAAGAACAAATAATACTAAGAGCAGAGGGCAGCCATTTTTAGGTCATCTGCATTCAAAACGTTTGTGTCAAGTGGTTGTGCTATAGTAGATAAGTTGTATCAATGTATCAATGTATCATTGATATCATGTTCAAATTTCACCAAAAGTGGACTATCCGTACCATCATAAGGTAGGTTTTAAATCAGAATCTCATGTAACACAGCCCTGGTATTACAAACTTGGATATGGAGAGTAATTTTATTTTAAAGTATCCAATCCATTCCATATATGAAATAGCTCATTCGGATATTTAAATATATGTCCTCATAGTGATAAAGCGAGTCTAATGAAGGGGGACGGGCACCAAACTTTAAATTCACCTCGAATTACATGCTACTATAAGCACATGTGTATTACAGCCGTATACTTATAGAGAAACAAAAAAAGAAAAATACTTGAGACAATGAAAGAAAAGTTCCACCCAAAACAAGCTATAGATACATTATAATGACTATTCGGTTGATGTGCATATCTAAGTAAGATTTAGAAATAATGCTTTTAGAATTATACAGAAATATAAATAGATTAAAAGTAATACATTTTGTACTGGCAAAGTCAATAAAGAAACCTCATAGACCATGGGTATTTCTAATAAATATACATTTTGTAATGTTAAATAAAAACCTACTATTTTAAACAGTAGTGAAGAAAAAAACATTGGTTCAATGATTTTAATAAGGTACTGCAAACATCATATTATATAACATTAATATAAAGTCGATAACTTAAACAATTAATTAGGAATGAAAATCATGCAAAGTTTTTGAAAAACATATCAACATTTTTTGAAAAACTTTAAAATAGAAATGAGATCATGCTAGATTTAAAAGCATGGATTCAAGCGCTATATAAATAAGCATTATTATTATTATCAGAAGGTTTTTTAAAAAGTATCATTTCAAACGAGATATAGATATAGGCTATTAAATATTAAATAAACATTTAATGTGTATCAAATACTGGCGGGTTCAAGTATATTATATAATCATATGTATCATATTAAAATGTTTTTTAAAACAAATTTGTTAGAACATAATGTAAAAGTCTATTTGACTTTAATACTCTGTCGTGTGTCTGTCTTCAAGGCCTCGTCCATGAACTTCTCATAACTGATTTGTCCAGTCAGGTCACGATCGAACTCGTTCAACACTTGGTAGACGTCCTCTTCGTCCAGCAGCACGTTGGCCAGCTTTAGAACTGACCGGAACTCCGGAAGAGACAAATAGCCGCTCCCAGCGGTGTCCATCTTGCGGAACGCCCTCCTCAGAGATTTCCAATCACCCGACAGCTGTGAAGATGCACACGGAATAAAATAAAATGTTAAGCCAATCTGGCAATTTTGTTTTATCTTTTGTGAATCTAAAGGCCAAAATCAATTTGCAATTAAAGTTTTTTTTTTTTTGTTGTTGTTGTAGTTTTTTGGTTGCACTTTTGAATTTTTTTCACAATTAAGTTTCTTTAGGCTAGAAATTAAAAAGATGTATTAATTAAACAGAATATTATTTGATATGATGTTGCGATGAAAAACCATTTATGGTTTATATATATTAACTTTAAATAGAAAGACATTGGCCTAGTTTAAAGCCATAGTCTATATATATGGAAGACTACCTTTTGCCTAAGTTTGGTTGTGATGCCAGGCAGGCCTTTGTGTGGAGACTCCACCACATCATGCACGGGTAACTCTGGCTGGGAGTGTTGCAGCAGGCTCAGCATGTTGTTGCCATGACGCCAGACCTGCTTCCTCATAGCGAATGGTCGCAACAGCTCAATATAGGAGACCCTGCAACGGAAATCACAGGACGTGGAAAAATTAAAATAACTATAATAACACAGATAATAGCAGGAACCGTTGTTGTTTTTTTACATTCATCTACAGACTCAGGGCCGGGGACGTCAGACCAAGACAACATACGTTCCGAGGGTTAAGCAATGGAACCATTGAAGATTGCCCATTAGGGATGAGAACACAGAGCATGTGCTCCAAGCCTTTCGGCGTTTAAATGTCGCATGGTACCTGCAACTTATCTGATCCCGAAAGTTCCACCCTCTGCACAATCACTTTCATGTTAAGCATGACAGCCGAATGCAGACCAGCTGTAGTCCAGGCCGACCAGCTGTAGTCCAGGCCGACCAGCTGTAGTCCAGGCCGACCATGAATGAGATCCAATGCGAGAAAACTGATCAAGCTCCCAATTTTCGCGAGGTTCGGACAACACACCCGTTCACTCCAGGTGCCAACTTGACCGCCTTCTGAGATCAGTATGTACGACACTCTGCTCCTAGCCAGAAAGGCGAGAAGTGATTGCAGTTACTGGACTTGGAGACTTATATTACTAAACTGATGCTATATTACTAAACTGATGCTATATTACTAAACTGATGCTATATTACTAAACTGATGCTATATTACTAAACTGATGCTATATTACTAAACTGATGCTATATTACTAAAGCATTTCATTTGACCCTTCACTAAAGAACTGATCGTCTAATCCGGGTCTTTTAAAGGAACCGATCCGAAAGCCGATCACTTCCAAAAGAGCCGGATCAGTAGTGCACCGTAGCACTATTTACATTAGTATCCAAATGCTCCTATCGACAGAAGAGGAATGAACTGTCTATGGACGCTAGGAACCACCACCCCTTCTCTCCCAACTTGCACACTTCGCTCGCGATAGCGCACATTGAGTAAAAGCGAATTTTCAATTTTCTACCCTCTCTCTGTTTTTTACTGTATCAAAAATCACAAGAGAGGTGGTAGATCTGACCCGGATCTGAGCAACGGATCTAAAGGATCTGAGTCCCGTTCTGCATTTCCATTTAGGTTTCCACGGTACACTTTTACTTATTAGGTAAGAGAAAAAGGAATTATAGCTTAAGTACAAAAAGTTTTTAATTATAATTAGTTTAGTAGCCTACAACTAGACAATTGAGAATAAATAGTTCTTTTTTAAGTGCCAACATTTCAAGTGAATGAATTACAACTCAAGATTCTTAATTAACAACATATAGGCCTAATTGTGATAGGCCTTAAGAGGGAAGCATGCTAAAGTGTAACAGCTGTATGAGTGTGAAGTTACAATGTAATCATTGGTTAATATTAAATTTATTAATAGGCAGAACAATACTTTTAGTTCTGGGAGCAAGGGCAATAACCCAGAAAAAGGACGAGGGATGAGGGGCGGGAAACATAAGTGTTCAGTATTGTGAACCGTTTGGCCTATTTCTAACTGGACTATCCACACGTTGTGTAGTAAGGCCGAAATGATACAAATATGACCTTGCAGGTTTTAGCAGGATCAAGAAAAAAACATTAACTGAATTGATACGTAGTAATCACACAACCTGAGTAGTTAGTATGATGTTTGAAAATGTACATATTAATTCTTAATTAATTAAATATTTTTATAATGTTGAACTATTTTTTTAGTTTGAACATTTTAAAGTTATACACTGTATTTTTAGAAAAAAAAATTGATTTCTATTAGAAATATAAACGCAAAGAGAACGGGTTCATTATCTCTCTCTAGTTAAATTTTAGTTTTCAAATAAAATTTGATTAATGACAAAAATTTCTGTTTTGTAATATAACTAATATTAAGATTACTTATTGGATATTATTTCTGTGTACAAATCCAGCATTATTCATTACAAGATGTAATTTTTATCTTATCTTATCTTATACATTACAGACGCTCCTTCTATAAAGAAGATTATTGCGTCCTACGCTCATCCGTGGTCCGAGTCTAGTCTTGCATTTTTATTAATGTTTTAAATGATGTTAGGTTATTGGTTTTCCTGGTTTGTTCAGGCAACCCATTCCATGCCCGAATGCCACTCGGGAAGAAAGAGTACTTATATGCCTTTGTTCTCGCATAAGGGACAAGGAAGGTGTTTTTGTCTTTATGTTTATCTGAGCTTTGCAACAGATTGTTAACAACATATAGGCCTAATTGTGATAGGCCTTAAGCTAAAAGTACTTTTACTTGCGCTTTAAAAAAAAGTAGTTTGGGCAATGTCCCAAAGATGGCAAATTGGCCAATGTACCCCACTTACCCCAATGAATAGGTTTAATGGGCGACTTGTCTAATGGATTAGACACTAACAACCACATTAATGCTATATTACTAGATTTTTTCTAAAGCATTTGATCAAGTTCACCTAACTAGTTTACTAAAAATAATAATTTTTTTTTGGCATCTCTGGTCCCTTACAACAGCCTGTCCTCGTTTCAGAACGAAGAAGAAGTTGTTGTTTTTTTTTAAATTGTATTATGGATAAAACTGAAATCTATGTTTTCCAGACCTTCCATCTTGTTTGACTTGAAACTTGCTGATGATCTGCTCCAGTTCCAGATTGCTGAGGTTAATACATAGCTCTGTCAGCACTTCCCTGAACTCTTCTTTGGTCACGTGACCCGTGTTGTACGGATCCATGTTCATGAACTCCAACCGGAGGTCATCCCAGAGATAGTCAATCTGTTTAACATCAAAGTGAAAAAGTGACTACACACAATTACATGCACAAATACTAATACGATTTCAAATATTATATAAGAACTAAATAGGTCTAAGCCGTATTGATTCAGTATTAAAATAATATAGTATTTTAGTTATTATTGATTTTTTGTGTTTGGTGCCAAACTGTGTTATTGCGGACACGAATCTGGTGTGGTGGGAATCCTGGGATTGAATTTTGTAAACCCGTCCTTTACAAGCGCATGATTTTACATATTATGTATCTGTTGAGCTTTGGTCAGTTGGCAGGGTCACAAGAACAACTATTCTCTACCAGTTTTTTTGTGTCTATTAAATATTATATAGTATTCAGCCTCATGCTTGCAAGTTTTAATTAAACACTCCTTAAAAATTAAATAAATAAACTAATGGGTTTTTATCGCAATGCAATGAATTTATTTCGTAGCTCTTTGGAACTACCTACACAAAAACCAAGAAATATAGAAAAATCTTTTAAAAATTCGACGATGTACTTCAAGATAGCTATTTAATCAGCCCACGTGTCAGAGTTTAGTACTGTAGTGGAGCATACTTATGGCAGATATAAATAGTTTTTAATTATCACAGTTACTCTCCTTTGATAATATATCCCAGAATGCAAAACATAAAAACATTACAGCAGGCCTGATGTATATATTATGTTTATAAATAGTTTATAAATTCTAAACTTGATTTGAATTAACGAACTATTGTAGCATTTAAGTCTATATAACTACAATTGTCAAATATTTTTTTGTTACTTTTCTTATGTTTACCTGTTGCCAATGATTTCGTCGCCTTACTGACCTTTGACCTGAGGTTGTCCTGCAACATGTCGGCTGCGCAGTTGAGCTTCCTTGACCTCATCATGAAGTCAGCGTCACCTCGTCTTGGTGGCTGAATCTTGGCGTTGGGGAAGGCGGCAGACCTCAGGGAGAAGCCAAAGTGACGAACAAACTGAGGAAATAATAACGAAAAAAAAACAACTAGCTCATTAGTTGTAATGGTGACTGGAAGACGACGTAATGAATTGTACTGAGACACTTCTGTACCCATGGGCCTCAAAGTTGGCGAAGTGTGTAAACCGCCGATACGATCGCATTAAGATTACACCGGCGGACCCCGGTGGGGAGGTAGAAAGGACCTTGAAAACCCGTCTTTAAGAACCTCCCGGTGCCAGGATGCCTGTGCCTATAGTACATGATTTGTGCTACTGGGAGACAGTGTATGTATACGGACGAGCCAACACGATAATGATCCTAGCTAGGGGAACCGCAGTGAACAATAGCTGGACTGAGGGAACCTTCCCTGTTACACGGCGTGCCACGCCAGGTCACACAGAATGGATTAGCTCGATTAAAAAGAACAACAAAACACAACTCCATTCGACCGTGTCCATTTGAAATTAACAAATCATCAGCCAACACAGAGCACGTGCTGTGTCAGGTTGATCTAAACTATTGGATATTCTCACCATGACAGTATAACAACAATAATAACAACAACAACAAACTGCAACAAATAGCTGAAAACAGACGTTTGTTGTTCAGTTGCTACCTGATGATAATCCAGTGTTTTGTCAGAGTTTGTAATCAAAGTCTTCCACAGATCTCTAATCTCACCGAGAGTGACCTCAGGTCGAATATCAAAGCTGAAATCAAAGAAATGTCGTATTTACATTATTTCATTTGAGTGGTCTGTGGTGAGCGGGAGAGAAAGAGAGAGACAGTGAGAGAGTGAGCGTGTGAGAGAGAGAGAGAGTGTGTGAGAGAGAGAATGTGAGAGAGAGAGAGAGAGACAGTGAGAGAGTGAGAGACAGACAATGAGAGAGTGAGAGAGAGAGACAATGAGAGAGTGAGAGAGAGAGAGACAGTGTGAGAGAGAGAGAGACAGTGAGAGAGAGACAATGAGAGAGAGAGAGAGACAGTGAGAGAGACAGTGTGAGAGAGAGAGAGACAATGAGAGAGTGAGAGATAGATACAGTGAGAGAGAGTGGGAGAGAGAGTGTGAGAGAGAATGTGAGAGAGAGAGTGTGAGAGAGAGAGTGTGAGAGAGAGTGTGAGAGAGAGTGTGAGAGAGAGAGAGACAATGAGAGAGTGTGAGAGAGAGTGTGAGAGAGAGAGTGTGAGAGAGATAGTGTGAGAGAGAGTGTGAGAGAGAGTGTGAGAAAGAGAGTGTGAGAGAGAGAGTGTGAGAGAGAGTGTGAGAGAGAGAGTGAGAGAGAGAGAGTGTGTGAGAGAGAGTGTGTGAGAGAGAGAGATAGAGAGACAGTGAGAGAGTGAGAGAGAGAGAGTGTGTGATAGAGAGAGAGAGTGTGAGAGAGAGAGAGTGAGAGAGAGAGAGGCATGGCAATTAATCTCAAACTCACAACTTCTCTTTTACTGTGTTTAATTTTTTTATGCTACTCTATACTTTCAGTTTAATGCTTTTATACAGAATATTTCTACATACTTTTAAATACAATATTTATACAGAATTTATAGAGACGTTTTTAGTCAGACTATTTTGACTATTTATACAAATGTTTTATAAATAATATTTATACACAATATTTATACAAACTATTTATACAAAATACTTTTACAGGATATAAATACATAATACTTATACATAATATTTATACAGTATAAATGTGTTTTGAACTAGACATTTGAAGTTGATTTATAAATGCTGAACGAACTTGTCAACTTACGCGTTCAACAAGTGGTGCATCATTTCATGTGTAAGTCTCCTGGTGTTAGTATCATCAATGTCGTAAAACTTTTGCTCTACATCCTGGTATCTACGGCTCAACAAATCCTTGATAAGCTAAATGTTATAGAACAAAAGAAAGATTATATTTAAAGATTGTATTACTATATGTAGAGTATCACTCTATTATACTAAAAATATAGAGAGAATACCATGCGGGCTATTGGTGCTTTAATTATACTCCTGCCTGACATCGTTAAAGCTGAATCTGGTTTAACAAAATTAGCATACGCCTGTAAGGGGGTTAATAGTTAAATACTTTAGATTGTGTCTGAATTGAATTGTTTTAAATTATAATTGCTGCTTGCTATGGAACCAAACATATAAACATTATAAATCGAAAATACACTCTAAAAACTCCTTCTATACAGATAGAGTTTCATTATATTTTCCTCATGCTCAGTTGTAAATTAGGAAATTATTTATTATTTTTAAAATTTAATGTAATGCTAAGATAAAACATAGGACAGAAACAATTTGCTAATCCCTTATGCAGGAACAATAAATGTATATAAGTACTCCTTCTTCTTGAGCGGCATCCGGGCATGGAATGGGTTGCCTGAACAAAGCAGGAAAAATAATAAATGTACATTTAAAACACTAATCAGAAAGCAGTACTAGACTCCAAGAACGGAGAAGCGTAGGACGCAATAATCTATTATATAGAAGGGGCGTTTCCAGCATATAAGATAAGTATTTATGTATAGTTACCCGAGACATTTCTTGGGGTGTCCTCTTCTTGTCCGTGTTGCTCTGCTCATCAATTGACGGCAGGGTCACGGCGATCCCCTGTTTTTTGTCATCAGACTCATTCTTGCCGTTCTGGCACTGTGCGTCGGCCTTGACCTCTGCGGCTGGAACAACCAGGGGTCTGGGATCAAAGAGGCTCGGTGCCTGGCCTCTGGAAGCAACAATTCAAAAATTTAGCGCATTGTTTCGAGCTAAAAGACGCGCAGTTAGAAAAAGAGAACTGAGGTGCGATATATTTCTAGGATTTAGTTTTACCTGGCGTCAAACTTCTGCATAAATTTAGGATACAGGACATTCCCGTCGTCGTCCAGTGGCACCCTATCAATGAAGGACTCAAACTGATCCTCGGTCAACTCCATGTTGAACCTGGACTCTATGGCCGCCCTGAATTCTTCCTGGCTGATATAGTCCAGTCCCAGACGGTCAATCTTTCTGTGAAGTTAAATATGTATATAGGCTATATATATATATATATATATATATATAACATAGGGCAACTATGTCCATCAGCATAGACCTAATATACTTGCATTGTTAGAAATATTACAGTTTAAAATTTTCCCTATCCCTTTTTTTTCATCAAAGCAAGATAGATGTCAAAAAATGTAAAAATAATCATTGAACATAAATAAAGTATTAAACGCCTTGTCATGTGCATTGTTATATGCGGTTTAATAAAACACATATTATAGATAGTATTGCTTGCTTTCCCGTTGTGAATATATCGTTATTGACCTAATTCTGTGTCTCGAGTAACAATCAAGTATTATAAAGATATTATTTACCAGACTGAAAGTGGTAACAAAATTATACAAATGTAGTAAATAAATTTCGCAGACAACACTTCCCAGAAAATTACCTGAAAATGCCCAGTAGTGCCAGAAAGTCTCTTTGGAACATATTTGTCAGCTGGACTTCTATGGCACTGATAGTGGACTTGGCATCTGGACTTGATGGGCGGTTATTGAATCTGTATTAGAAATAGATTAAAGCTGTAAACATAAGACTACAGATAGAAATACTACTTGGACATGGTCAAATATAAGCTCCGTGCATTATTGAGCTTAATGAATGCACTTGTGTATTGTAATACACTTGATACTTGCTGGGAGACCATTTTAGTTTAGAGCAGGGGTAGGCAACCTTTTCCTAAAAGTGTGCCAAAACTAGGGTGTCTAAATCATTCGGCGTACCAAGAGCTTAAAAATTATTCTGCTTTACTATGGTTTACAATTGTTTTTCTATAAGACTAATTTTTTTAGCGCCATTTCAAGCCCAAAAGCAGAGGAGCTTTATAAAGAAAATCGTTAAAGCGTTTTATATTTATAAAAAAAAAATTAACGTGTTTGTGATATTCATCTTTTCTTTTGGTTGCATTTATAGTAAATAGAAAATTATATTGTTAAAATTTCACATTAAAAGTTAGTTTCTAACATATTATCTCATTTTAAGATAGTATAGAAATAATTATAGAACCTGCAATCAGATAATTATATTTTGATCCCTTTTCTTTTTCATAAGAATTTGCTTGGAGGTTTCAGACTCGATGCCCCTCCCGTGGGCCTTTCGGCGTTTAAATGTCTCATGGTATCGGCAACTTATCTGATCCCGTACGGACTTCCCGCCCCGAAAGTTCCGCCCAATGCACAATCATTTTCACGTAAAGCAGCACAGCCGAGTGCAGAACAGCTGTGGTCCAGGCCGACCAGCTGTAGTCCAGGCCGACCATGAATGAGAGCCAATGCGAGAAAACTGAGCAATTAAATATATCATACTGTGGAAATTAAAGACCTGTTTCCCTAAAACCTAAAACACGCAAAATACTTGAGCATATAATATATGGTAAACAAACTAGACAAACATAATGCACTGTTCCCAAACCAACTTGGCTTCAGAAAAAAACAGGTCATGCGAAACACAATTAATAGATATAATGGACGACTTGTCTAAAGGATTAGTCACTAACAACCACATTGATGCTATATTACTAGATTGTTCTAAAGCATTTGATTAGGTTCACCGTACTAGTTTACTAAAAATAAATTACTTTTTTGGCATCTCTGGTCCCTTACAACAGTAGATTCAAGACTTTCTGAAAGGTAGAGAACTAGAATATGTAATAATGAATGGCTCTATTCAAGACAACTTAGTCTAAGACAACGAACACTGTGTGCAAAAACAGATCTCTATATTCAGTTTCACTTTCTTGTAGAAGTGGCTTCAGTTGCTTTTAAATTAATAAAGAGTGATAATAAAACTGACTAGCTTAACAATTTAATCATAGAAGTCCATTGGTGAAATCTTTGCACACAAACTTTCCTGAACTTTAATACTCTACGTCCAACGCAATTTTCATGAAGTATGACATGCAGCAGCCATGTTTTATGCTGACGTACTTTGGTTTTTTGACTTGCATTAAACAATCTCATTTCTTGGTGAGGTGCCATTGAAAATCTCTCTCTGTGCCAAGCCTGGGTTGGAGCACTTTCTCTTTGCCTCTAATTGCTTTGCGCATAACACATAAAGATTAACTTGGAAACTTTCTCACACAAACGTAGGAATATGATGGTTATGATTTTACACCGAACTAATGGGTTGCACTTGAGCGTGATGATTGTCATGGGATCGAACCTTACCTGTGTTTTACATCTGTCAGGATGGCGTGGGTAATGCCCTGCTCCCCCCTGTCCTGGAACCTGTGCAAGAATTCCCGGTACGGGACGCCCTTGGCAACGGGCTTGATGGAACAGCGGCACAGAAAGTTTCCGAGTAAATGTCTGTCCAGTTTCAGCCCAAACTTGTCCAGGACCTCAATGAACTCATCAAAACTGACCTGGGGTTGAATATATATTAATATTATTTTAAAGTGTGCTAAGTTGTTTGGCCTATATAAAGCAATCAATTAAACTAGCCTATTGATGAAATTAAACTTTAACAAATAACATTGTCCATTGTCGTCAACGTGTTAATATTGTATTTATAAAATAGGATACTAGGTCACGTGTCCCCGTGTCCCTTACAATAGTTACATTCCTTACAGACTTTTCTGTCTCCTTTATTGTGACAGCCCGGTCAAGATAAATGTACTACATTGTAATATTCGAAGACAATAGTTAAATTACTAATACCTAGAAACGCTAGAAAAAGAAGGGAAAGCAGTAAAGTATTAATAATACACAAGGCACTAAATGCTAACTTAGAAATACTACCACAATATCAATGCTCTGATTAAACATAAAGACAAAAAACTTTTCTTATTCCATATGCTGGAACAAATGCATATAATTTCTCTTTCTTCCTAGTTTCATCCGGGCATGGAATGGGTTGACTGGACATTGGACAAAGCAGGAAAACCAGTAACTTAACAATAATTTGAAACACTAATCAAAATGCAACACTAGACTCATATCAGAAATAAGTGTAGGCCGCAAAAACCTTCGGTATAAAAGAGCAAGCGTTTTTAACTTATAGGAAAAAGAAGAATTCCATTACAAACTATTAAACCAAAGTGTTTTGTTTTTATTAATTATCATTCCGTTCACTAACTTTACTACAGCCCTCAATACCTAACCAACTTTTAGGCCGATAAGTCCAGTTACGATAATTAAGGCTTTTTAGCTCCTACGCTAAACTACACTCCTCATGTGGCCCCCACAAAAAAAATGTACATACAACGTAGGCCTTATGTAATTACGGTAGGCCTTATGTAATTACGGTGTGCCACCAATTGAAACGTACCGGTATTCAATGAAATACCACTTACCACTCCAGTCTTCTCCGTGTCCTTCTCCTCAAACACCTCTCTCATGTTGAAGAAACCTTCTCTGAATTTATTCTTTAACCACATCTCTATATTCAGCTGTTTCTTTCTTTCAATCTCATTTTTTCTGGGCGACCGTCTTGCCATGCATTCTAAGGGAAGTAATCAATAAAAAAAACAAATTTAATTAAGTAGTTAAATAAAGGGAAGTAATTAATAAAACTCTTGGCACGCAAGAATTAAAAATAAATAATAGCATATTAATGTTTCCGTTATTAGAATTCGTCTACAAGTAAAATATTTAAAAAATATTAAATAATTTAAAAATAATGGAAATGAATTATTAAATAATTAATTTATGTCAATAACTTGTTATAATTTAGAACAATTGAAACCACAAAAAACTAAATGAATAGATCTAACTAATTATGATTTAAATAGAATATTATGAAAAAAAAAGCGCCATATTATTCCTCTTGTGGGTTAATTACTTTTATTTCTATAAATCTTAAAGCTACAGAATTAATGGTTTGATTATATCCTATAGATCTATTTAATACATATTATGTATAACACGTACATGTAATAGAGAGAAAATGGATATTATTTACATGATTACTAAGAATAACTACTTTAACATTATTGAATATGCTAAATTTTTTATTTTAAAAATTCCACTGTATAAAAGTTTGTAGTAAAAAAAAGGTTCCAGGAATAATCACGGACAGTAATACCGAAGTAACTCTTACTAGGAAAAGAACTACATCTACTATGGTGGGGACAATAATATATGATGATGAACAATAAGAAAGTCTTCTATTGCTAATTTGAAACAAACTTTTACACGCTAAATGGGGCGCTGTGGCCTAGCGGTAGCGCTCTCATATAACGTATCGAAGATCCCAGGTTCGAAACCTGGATTAGGTTTTGAAATTAGGATTTGTTCCTGGGGTCTGGAGGGTGTCCCTGAGTCTAGCCAACTCTGATGTTTACCTAACATTGATTGGGTCAAAGTCTTTCTTTGTGCATTGTTCTGGCTTGACAATCCCCTAATATGCCGGTGCCGAGCAAACTTCTAGTCAAACCTTTACTACAGGTTACTTAGTTCCACACTACCTGACTCTTCTGCTTCCTTGTTGGCTTTTCTTTCAACGCTGTCCTGAAAAGGCGGGACTCTATTTACAGAATCTGCCGAGGATGATTTGCGCCATTCAATTCCTAGTGCATTCAACAATTTCTGTCCGTTGACAACGCCCTCGTTGGCAGGGTCGTATCTGAAAGATGTTCATTACAAATTAACTATGAACGTTTAAGAAGTGCAATGCTAATTAGTG
This sequence comes from Anisus vortex, assembly GCA_949126835.1. Classification (NCBI taxonomy): domain Eukaryota; kingdom Metazoa; phylum Mollusca; class Gastropoda; family Planorbidae; genus Anisus; species Anisus vortex. Next base: position 10,802,417 of record OX421494.1, on the reverse strand, counting down.
TTAAAAAAAAATAATTTAGAAAGACTTAAAAAAAAAGAAGTATAAATTAGTAATAATACATTAATATTAAATTGTAATTTGGTAATACAACACGATGGTTTAATTAAAAAACAACTTTAAAAGACAATGAGATAGGAAATGAGAGAATGTGTTGCAAGGGACTTAACGTCTATGTACCAAGTTTAAGATCGATATGATGACTGAAAGTGGTTCAATTAGCAAGAAAGGACATGTCTCTATACAAGAGAGTAGCCTACTTTCTATTGGCAAGAGATGACATGTCTAGTGACAAGAGAATACATGTCTAGTGACAATAGAGTACAGAACAGGAAAAAAACGTTGTCCCTTACCTAAGCCAGAGCTTCTCAAATTCCTGCTCATCCATATGAAAGTTCATTCTATTCAGCATCTGGTTCATCTCACTCTTCATGATTTTTCCAGATCCTCCAGGATTCATTTGCGGGAACATGTCGGCAAGGTCAAGGAATCTGAAAGGAAATAGAAAAGTAGCTGAATAAAAAATTCATGCAAACTGTTTATTTATTAAATAGATTTATTTTTCTCTTAATTGCTATTCTAATGCATGCCTCTGTTACAGTGCCGTATGAAATACTGAAATATGCAACAGCGCTAGGATAATGGAAGTACTAATATTCTAATAACAATCTTAAGTCTCTCTCTCACTCTCTCTCTCTCTCTCTTTTTCTTTCTTTCCTTTTACTGTTTTTTTGTGTGCTCCATCTTGTTAACCACAAGTAGTTCAGTGTATCATTCGGACTGGATTGTCTCTTAAATCCCCACGTAAATACCACCAAAGTAGATATATTATAATAATTCCCTGTGGTACCATCATTTTTCAAGCAGTCCATCTTATTAAAGTCTTTGCGCTGACATATATATATTTATATATATATATATATATATATATATATATACACGGAGAACTCAATCACATAGACTAAAGCATAAAAAAATCAGGAAGTTGTACAATTTCATATACAGATAAGTTTGACCGTACTAAGATGGCCGATTTGACACTGACATACATAAAGTTAAAGATGTACTTTCGATTTAAACACTTTCCGGAAATGTGTCCGTGAAAATGAACCTCAACAAAATGGTTGTTATTCTTTTTTTGGATTTCATGCGTTGAATGTCAAAAAAAAAAAAAATTATTGAGTAAGTATTGTGATGAATGCCATAAAATCGTAATAATAATATGGTAGATTTCAGTCACTCACTAATACAGAAGCCTTTTTATTTAACTATATGTATGTCAGTGTCAAATCGGCCATCTTACTACGGTAAAACCTATCTATAAATAAGAGTCTGTGTTTTCCCGACCAATTTAAGTGATTAAGCACTACCCGTATTTATAGCTCAGTGAACATTACAAACAGGACACGTTTGAATTTAGTTGGGAGTCTATTTTCTCGGGATTTCCCGATGAATGCTTAGTCTTTACTTAGAGTTTCTGTATGTTATCACGTCTTTAAATTGATCACCTTTGCTTGGCTTTCTCTTTCAAGTACGCATGGACCTGCTTGCTGGTCATGGTTGCCCTTCCTTGTTGAATCCTTTGGATTGGGTCCATCCACTGTGGATACTCAGAAGCCGCCTCATCCCTGGAATGTATCCACGTTAGAGCAAATAAACGGAAAAGAAAATATCAATAACATAAAATTGTTTTGTTTTACAAGTTGGTAAATCATCATAAACTAATTAAACTAATAAATTTAAGAATTTATATTTGTTAAATTAACTATACTGGGATTTTAATTGTATATATGTAGAGTTCATAGTGATATTAGTAAAGTACCCTTCGGTCCATACTGATCATAAGGGTGATGAAGCAGCGTTCACCAGTTTCTGTGGCCACGGCTTAATAGGGGATGTGTGGCTAGCACAATAGCCAACCGCCTTTACTTTACCCCAATTAATGTCAGGTACCCATCATAGCTGGGTAGACTCAGGGACACCACTCTTATCCTGGGAAAAAATCCTAGCCTCCACCAGGATTCGAACCCAAGACCTTTGGATTGCCAGTCGAACGGGCTGCCGCTTTGCTACCGTGCCCCTTAGTGTATTTGTGAAGTCTTATTTTAAGTTATTAAAGTGAAAGTACCCGGTATAAATACTAACCGGAAGTAAGCGAAGAATTCTGTGAAAGGGATCATGGTTCTCTCCGCGAAGCCCAGCCTCTCCATCAACTTCTGACACTGTAGTGAAGATATCGACCTCCCTAGGATGGTGACCAATATACGGGTGAAGGCCTCCCTGTAAGATGGTAGATTTTTTTTATTATAGTTAAGGCTATCCTTATTTACATACCTATACATATATTTAATATGTAATCAGTATATATAATATATGAATAGTGAACCTCTGATCAATAAAAAGAAATGGTTAGAGCCTCCTTAATAAATGTGTCTGCATTATTAAAATGAGCGGAAACTTCTATGTTTAATCAAAGACTATAATAAGTTGGACCGCTTGCTTTAATATTTCTGTTATTTGATGACTCGAATATCTTCTTTTCGGAATTTCGGATCGCACTAAATTCTCTAGACCACGGGTCGGCAACCTAAGGCACGCGTGCCAAACTTGGCACGCAGAGCGATTTTCAATGGCACGTGAGAGACCTCCAAGAGGTGATTTTTTTATTGATTTAGAAAAAAATTGGGGTGTTCTGAATGAGGAAAACTGAATGTTAAAATCCTTATATTAAGGCATATATTAAGAAGTAGATCGAAACACTCAAAGCGGAGTTTTCCAATCAGTCAAGACTTTCAAATTGATGGACTAATTTTTTCATACTACATCAAGCCTAACTGGTTTGATCTTACTACAACTTTCTTAGATGTAGATCTTTTGTTAAGTGGAGGGATATTGGCGATTTTAAAATATAACAAGCTTAATTTTAAACATTTAAAAAATGGGCATTCCAATGATGTGCCCATTTTTGGAAAAGTTAAGAAGTCTACGAAAGTCATCTGCTTTTCTCAACTGCTGGGCATTCGCTCTTTTACATATTTTATCACACATGAAAGCTGTTTTAAGCATATAAAGAGGTCACCAACACTTTAATTGTTACGGAGAAAATACATTTAAAAGAGTTTTTATACTCATCTTCTTTTAATTAAACATGAATATAATTAATTGTAAATTTATTTGCTTTATTAATTATATAAATATAAGAGAATTATTTAAAAGCACTATATTATGTAATTTCTGTAATTATTAATGTTTAAAAAAAAAAAAAACTCTTTAAATGGACAAACAATTAATGCCTGAAATGTTTATTACAACTGTTTAAAGAAAAATATTTTTATCCTGTAAGAATCAAATTTTATAATGTTAGATTTATATAAAGAAATAAAAATTTTCAATAATAATTGCTATACAGTATTACAAAACATAACTTAACTTGTTTAGCATCACTATTGAATCAAATGTGAAAAAAAAAATCAATTAAAGGAAGATAATAAACCGGTTTTATTTGCGATAATATTTGTAATATTTTTTGTTTTGATTTTATAAAAGTAAACATTGCTTTTGATTTTAAAAGGATCCAACATTTAAACGTATTTGAAAGTAATATTAATATTGTATGACTAAAAAAAGATTTTATATGTATATTTTCAAACATTACATTAACTACTCAGTTTGTATAATTACAATGTATTAATTCCGCTATACGATAGTGATGAAAACACATTTTTGATACCTTGAAACATATTTAACAACTACAGTTTTGGAAACTTCGTAACATTTAAAAACCTCAGTTAATCTGAGATACAAGAAAACCTTAAAAACACAGCTTTAATCATACTCGCTTTATTTGCAAACTAAGATTACCATCATGTAATTAAATGATTGATTGACTACTGGAAATGAAACATATGTATTTAGCGTATCTACGTATCTCGTTTTACAAAAATTGAATTAAAAAAAAAAAGTGGAGATGGCGGGTGTAGAACCTGCTACAACCAGGTTGAAAGCAGACAGTCATAACCACTATACCACGAAAACTATGTACAAACTTTCAACAAATAGTATATAAGTATATTCAAAAAGTTTATTTACTACCATCTCTTCCGGTAAAGGCAGCCATGTTTTACGTATAATACTATCTGCGATTCGTAAATTGGTCGAAGGATTTTGTGACTATTCCAAAGGCTACGATGCTGAAAATGTAGAATGTATTGTTTGTCGGGACAAGTCTGCTGCCCAAGTTTCAGCTCGTTTGGACGACGGGAAGTGGTCAAAACATCGATGCAAAGTTTTGCTAACAACCAAGCAAGAAAGCAAGCAAGCAAGCAACCAGACAGACAGAAAATACACGTTAAAATAAAGGGAGTAAAAAAATATAATACAAATATAATTATTATTAGCCGATGTGAGATTCTCATCTTGATCAACAAATAATGTGAAGACAATAATGACCAAAATTATTAAAGTTTTGTAATGAAATATTCTATCTTATTTAAATGCAAATAAAAAAGATGATAAACCAAACTCTTTAACGATTTTCTCAATAAATAATTTCCTTTGCTTTTGGCTTTGGTGTTCTACGGAGTTAAATTAATTGTCCACTAAAAATATATATTTAAAAAAAGCAGGTTGACTTTTAGTATGTCCTCACGCTGAATGATTAAGTAATCCTAGTTTGGCACACTATTAGCAAAAGGTTGCCAACCCCTGGCTCCCGGTTTAGTAATTCGCTAAGATTTTCTCACTGGAAAACTAAGATTAAAATCGAAAGTTGTATACAGCGGAAGTCTTTAGGGAAGGTTTAGGAGTCAATAAAGACAGCGTGCGCACGGAACAAACAAGTGTTAAGCTCTAAAAATAGAGCAAGCGGTTCAGCTCATTATAGTCTTTGATGTGCACCGGAAAACTTGAGGACGTATTGAAGGCAGCACATGCGCAAACTAACATTGCAGCTCTAAAAATATAGCAAACGGTCCTTCTTATTATAGAAAGGACGCAGTTATTCTCTGCATACTACATACTTGACATACAAAACTAGCACACATTCATTTCTCTTAAAACGAGAAACGGACCCAATATGTGCTCTCTGCAATCTCAACTTAACAGTTTCTCACATTTTGTTGGAATGTAATACATTTGGTGAAATTCGACGTAAATTCTATTACTGTATGAGCTTATCAGCAAAATTAAAACAAAAAATATATAATAAACTATATTAAAGACATACAACTGTACAACAGAATCTAAAGATATAAGAACAATAAAATGGATACAAGAGAAAAATGACAACAACGTTATCAAAAAGGCCCTATATAACCTTCGATGTTGATGAGCCGGAAATTCAACAATTCAAGTCTTTGGTTATGCTCCCTCACTGAAGGGAGTGATAGGAAAATACGACCGCTAATTAAATCAAATATAAGCGATTCTAACGTAGTGATAGTCACTTGAAATTTATTTGCAGGTCAGTGATATGTATATATTTATAGGTCAGTGATGGCAGATATTCGTGGCGAGCGCTTTCAATCCAGAAAAGTGTTTCCATACCTAATCCATTATTTTTATAGATCAGTGATTGTAGACGCAAAAGGATTACCGGCATTGCGACTTAGTAAATATAACATTTTAATGATGTAAGCCTAATCAATTTTTCAACATGTCTTTAACAAAGTCTTTAAAATATAGTGTTGACTGACACACCGTGTTTCTATTGACATATTTTTTTTATTTTTATTTAGTTGACTAGTTGTACGTTAGTCATTGCGCGCTTTTGTTTGTAAACTATGTGTACCATTATTTATTTCGTGTATGTGTTGGTAAAGTTAAAATTTTTCAGTGCTTCTCTACTTTAAAACTAAAATATCATGTTTTAGTTGGCCAGTATGTGTGTGTATGTTAAGGTAATCCAACATCTGTGTTTGCCAGTGGTTGCGTTTGTGTCATTGTGTCAGCGTATGTGTTAGTTATTTAAAAAATCTGGCACAATCAATAATTTGCCCATTTCATCGAAGGTTAGCCAATGAAAATGTGGCAATAATATGTGGGTCAAGTGGTTTGCTTTCAAACTAATCATTTTCCTTTTTTCTTACCTGGAAACATTGCCTCGTCCCTCGGGGTCATTGTCTTTGAACTTTTTCTTGACGTCGTAGTATTTGTTCTTGAGTTTCTCTCTCAGACTGGACTCGAGCTGAAAAGTTCCAGGCAATAGAAGTAATCAGTGTGGCGCAACCGACATTTGAATGACTCTTTTAAGTACCAAATGACAAAGTATATAAAACCGAGCGAGCCACTTACGTCCAGGGAATCTCCTAGTATCAATAACCAGTCAAAATGATCTCATGTACCAGCACTTTTTGCTCAATAATAGCCTTCAAATGCTACTCTATATGCTTGGCCATCCATACACCGGGCTTGGCGAGACGGGTATCGCTGCAACTTTCACTTCCTTCCCCACCGAGTGTCGATGGGCTCTCGCCCGCGCAACGACGATCCTCAGATGCGCGAACGGGTGACGTCCACATCAGCCCACTGGTGTACTCTTAATAGAAGCGTACGGGTGAATTTTTACATTACACATTTTGCCAGCTTTTGGGTACAGAAGTGCTCGAAAAATTCCAGCCATTGTCTCGAATTTTATTTTATTGAAACATATCTTGTTATGCATTAAAGCAAGATTCGGCGACTTTTTTGGTAATAGTGTGCCGAATTACGATTTCTAATTCATTCGGCTTGCCAACATCCCGCTCTAACACTCAATTTCTTGTAAAAGCGACTTGAATTGCCATTTTGGTGGTCTTCCGCGTGCCAATAAAAATCGACCTGCGTGCAAAGTCTGGCACGCGTGCCTTTGGTTGCAGACCCTGAATTAGAGCAATGTTGTTGTTTTTTTCTAAATCTGTGGGTGAAATACTTTCTTTAGAATGGTCCGCAGCATTCAGGACCGGGTGGGATCGGGGATGGGTTGGTTAAGAAACAACATGAAACAACATTGTGGATGGAGAGACCGTACGTGTTACATAAAAGGAGTTGGACTGGCGCGTCTGTAGTCATTGGTGAAGCAAGGTATTGCACTTAGACCACGCCAGTCCATAAGTCTAGTCAAGCAGCGGGTTACATGTGGATTGCGTGACCAGCACGATGCTCAATTGGATTTAATTTTCACTTATCTAATGCCAATTACACAGCGGTGCCGGGTGGATTCATGGACACCCTCCTGATTTTGTGCGCTATAACCTGGATTGTGGAACCCAAGACCAAACCTTAACCAGCTAGCACTGAACCAATGTGAACCTTTTGAAATTTTTAGTCGGTTGTTGCAGGGGTAATCAAGGGGTATAGGAAAACTAAAACAGGTTTTCCACCTCTTCTATAAAATACTTGGTCAATAACAATGTTCGGCATAGACCAAACACAATTTTAGATAAGGACAAATTAATATATATTCTTTGGTTCTATTATTTATTCGAACCCGGGACCTTCGGCTCGCCAGTCGATAAATCTTTTAAGTCTAAAATCGTGTAATTAAAAAGCTAAGCACTTTAAGACGTATCTAAATCTAATAGTGGGGCCTTTGGCATACAATTTTGCTAAATGGCTTTCGAAGCTGCTTCATGAGTTATATATCTACGTCCAGTAGAATCAATTTCGATTTTTTTTAAAGTAATGTGAAGAATCGTTAATAGAAATAAGTACTGACCTCATCAATCTCAAGCCTGGCCTGACCGGAAGCATGTGACATGCGCGAGGACGCTCGGCTCACGGCATCCCTTTCCCCAACGCTGGCCTTGTTACCTGCAACATTAGAGTGAACTTTGAACTTAGGCTGTTACCTGCAACATCACAGTGAACTTTGAACTGAGGTTGTGACCTTAAAGGTAGTATTCTGAAACTAAGTTTGTATACAGTCAGTTTTAATAGGCAGCCCGATAGACCGGCAAATAGATATAGAAATGGATAGATAGATCTAAATTCGACAGATAGACAAAGTGTTAGCTAGGTATGTAGCCAGGTAGGTAGGTAGTATGCTTGTATGTAGGTGGGTAGGTGGGGAGAATGTATGTTGTATGTATGTATGTAGGTAGGTAGGTAGGTATGTAGGTAGGCTAGGTAGGTAATCAGGTAGTATGTATGTACGTATGCAGGTAAGTAGGTACGTAGGTGGGAAGATAGGTAGGCAGACAGATAGTTAAGTAGGTAGGTAGACAGCCTCAAGCACACAGACAAGCACACATTTATATTACATAAAAACGTAGATGTTGGAGGTAAAATATCACAATAAAATACTTTTTATAGCACATCATTTAAACCATAATAAAAACCACTTCAACACTGAAGATGTCGGGCGAAGCATTGAAAAGGTTTAAGTTTCCATAACTCTGTTAAGGCTATCTGCACTCTGTTTGCGGAGACAACCTACATGTAGTCACCCGGTAGAAGGTTTAGCGTTAACCAGTTCTTAATCGTCTATTGGCACTCACAGAGACGGAACTGTTCCACCACATGTCAAGTCCCTATTGTCGAGTAATGTTGTTTTAAATATTGTATATGTTGTTTTAAATGGCACAAGGATGCCGCTTGATGTCACAAGTCCTGTCACAGAGTGCAACTTCGGGCCAATCCCCGCGTTATCACGTGATTATGCGCGATGAGAAGGATTGGTCACCACGCAGCCATCTCAAAATATTAACCAATCATCGGGAACGTGTGTAATTTTGAAACAAAATTCTAATTACTGTTGTTGTTTTATGTAGATTATATTTATTTTACTTAGAATTTACACTTTTACTTGAACTATAAATCATACCAACACAAAAGTTATCAAATTTGAATCATAAAAATATACCAGCAATAATGTTATCAAACTTTAATCATAAAACTATATTCTATACTAAGGGTGTGCAACAGGCGGCCCGCGGGCCACGAAACGAAGAGCTTCTAACGGAATTTTTTTTTAATTCGTTGCATTGATAATGCAAATAAATTTTCATACTGTGTGGCCCGTCTTGTTGTATAAAATTTCATATGCGGCCCAAGGCAGAAAAATGTTCCTGTTCTATACGAAGGTTATCCAATGTGACCTTCATAGCATCCTACACGAATGCAATGAAACTTGATAAGATATTCAATAAGTGCTTTCAAAATATTATTGAAGAAAAAAATTGACAATGAAAAGTTTTGTATTGCTTGGCTGTCTCTGACTAACGGAATTTACAATATGGTGAAAAAGTGGGTGTGAGAAAACGTAGATAGTCTTAGATGAACCCACAATAATTAGAACACTAAATCTAGTTTAATGTTTTTACATCAAAATCAATTTTGCTTTCAAATCAAACGTGATTTTAAAAACAAATCAATTATTTAAGATCAATACGTAAACAATATCAAGTTGACTGTGTATACAACTGAATAAATAGTGCATGTTATCATCATGTATGACGCCAGAGAATTGATCGAATCCTAGGCAAATATTGACATGGGAGTGAATAGAGCAGTAACACTTCAAATTTATTGGATTACTGTTCTTGTTGCATAATCAGTGTTCTCAAATTGTTGGTGAAAGCCCCGTACTGACCATGTTTATTTGATTATCAGAGTCTGTGTAGGTGTGTGTCTCCGTGTCTTTTAGCGTGCCCCTGCGATTGTATGTATATTATGTGCGTGTATCTGTGTGTTTATATGTGTGTTTATATGTGCATGTATATGTGTCTCCTTGTGTGTGTCTGTGTGTTTGTATGTGTGTAAATGTGTGACTATTGTGTAAATATATAGCCATATTTATGTTTGGCTTAATAAGTAACTCTGCCTGTCTATGTCTTTGAAAGGGCGTGCTTGTCTTAGTGTGTGACTTTGTCTCTCTGTGTGTTTGTCTCTTTGTGTGTGTGTATGTGTCTTTTACTTTGACTCTGTGTGTATTTGCGAATGTGTGTGTATGTGGGTCCGCGATGGGTTTTTAATAAATGTACTTCTGGGTGTGTAACTTTCTTTTCTCGTTTATGACAGCCCCGCTTTATATATCAACAACACCATTAATAATATCAAGCCAATATATACACAATATGATAGTGTAAAACATACGCGCCTCCCCCCACACGCACACACACATCATTTTAGTCATATGAACTGCTTGACTACATTACAAAACTCCCCCACCCAAATAAGAGTCAATCTGTCATGCCACTAAGAGACTGTCAAATCTGTCAGTTTTTACACTAAGTATACCCTTGATAATAATCAACATCTTCCCCATGTTACCTAATTAGTATTCATAAATGTTAAAAAGCTCAAACCTTAGCCTATTTAATAAGGTTTTTCAAACGCTTGTCCTCAAAGTTTGTCTACTGAAAAGGGTAATATTTCCATAGGAATTTCAGACTAGTTGGATATAGGCTTCTGAAAGATATCGATATCATTTTATTGTATGAACCGCAGAGCTTGAGTTATCAGCTAGTGTGATAATCTCCTTGATAGACTGTGTCACCCAGAGATTGTTTAAACAGTGACGATAGGGGATTTGTTTAATAGTCTGTTGTTACACTGTGTTTAGCCTACTGAGACATGGGTCTGCTATTGTGCCATAGCTTTAGTTTGTAATTGCTAAATTGTAGGCTGGTTTGTTTATCTTGTCAGCGCTATTGTTATAGGTGCGGGTGTATTTAGATGTGTATTATAAGATAAACAACAGGGGGGATAATCATACACAGACAAAGACAAATTCCAGTGACAGCGAATAAATAGTTTATATTAAACAAGAAGAGAAATAGTCGAAAGGATGGATGGTTGGATGGTTATCTTATATATTACAGACGCCCCTTCTATAAAGAAGATTATCGCGTCCTACGTTCATCCGTGGCCCGAGTCTAGATTGAATCTTTATTAATTTTTTTAATGATGTTAAGTTACTGGTTTTCCTGGTTTGTTCAGGCAACCCATTCCATGACCGAATGCCACTCGGGAAGAAAGAGTACTTATACGCATGTGTTCTCGCACAAGGGATAAGGAAAGTGTTTTTATCTTTATGTTTATTCGAGCATTGCAACAGGTTATTATTGGGCTAGTGGTTTGATGGGCGAGGAATTAGACTATTGGACAATCGGGAGATAGATAGACGTACGAATAGATAAATAGATAGATAGATCGACGTATTAGCTTATATATAGATTATAAATATAGTAATATAGATATATTTATTTTTAAATGAATAGATGTATATATATACATAAAGATAATTATAAATATATATACTATAATATATATTATCTATCTCTCTCTCTTTCTCTGTATATATATATATATAAGGAGAGAGAGGGATATATAAAGATAGATAGATTAATAGATAGATAAACAGACAGATAGATCAGATATTAAGATAGATATTATATAAATAAATAGATACATAGACCGTAAATCCCTTAATTTAACTTTTTTTTTTTAAATCTAAAGGGCATACCCCTTATCACGATGTTGCTGTTGGGAGAGCAATTCGTCACAATGTTGACAGTGAGAGGGGTGCGTGGGGGGGGGGTTGAGTGGGGTTAATGGCGGCTGGTTGTCGCGGGGTTAATGGTTACTGGTGGCTGGTTGTCGTGGGGTTAATGGTTACTGGTGGCTGGTTGTCGTGGGGGTATGAAATACCGATGCTACTGCAATCGTCCTGGAACAATGATTATTTCTCTCCTTGGCTCGTGAAGATGTTAAGAGTATACAAACAAACAGTTCTAAGATAAGCAAGCAAGTCTCTGGTTACTGTTCAGGTGTTTATTACGTTCGAATATCCAATGGTGAGAAATACATGTGAAGTTATACAGTAATATTGACACGAGTATATGCGAGTGTTATGGAATCCAAAGTTAGGTTACACAACTTATACTGGTGGAAAATGCGAATACTGGCTAGACCGATATATATATATAACATGTGAGGCGATATACTACTGGAACAGATATGAAATTGGTCAGAATGTCTAACATTAGTACACGGTAGTGTTGTGGAATCCACTTTTAGGTTACACAACTGTATTAACGAATTACTATTACTGGCTAATTATCTATAGTCCGAGTGTACAGGTTGGGAGTTAAGCTAAGACGATGCGTCTTCTTCGAGACCTGGGCCAGAACTAAAATACAGTGTATCGGTCAAGCACCAACCTCAGACTGCTTCTACAAGAGTTGGGCGGGCGTCTCGTGAGACCAGTCACGTGATCGCTCCTCAATTTGGTTGGGTGATTACATTAGGTTGGACTTACATATAATTCCCATTGGTCCTTTCGAACATATATTTACATAAAGGAACAAGATTTACTGGAGCCGAAAATGGAGTTGGGGTGGGTAAGCAATTATACCGCCAAAACTGCGGGGTGAACAAGGGAGAGGGGGGGGTCGAAGTGGGTGCGGTTAGTCTAGATAAAAGACGATTGATACATACGTCATGCTGAGTGAAGGGAATTATCTCACTTTGATAGAGTTTGACGTGGTCACTCAAGTGGCTGGCGTGGGTTTTCGGCCGAGGGGAAATTTAGTAGATGCGAAAACATCGACCGTCTCAAAGGTTAGCTAGCGAGTCGCCGCCCTTGGGTGATAGGAGGAGGGGGTCAGGAGGGGGGGGTAGCGGGGTGGGTGGGGTGTGTGTACAAGGCGCGTAATGTCTACATACAGCATGTTGAATTAACAACATGAATGAAGAATAGTTAAAATTATAATAGAATATATACATTAAGATTCACACTTCATTCACTCACGGTTTTAGTACCAGTTTGGGCGTATTGATTAGCAACCTCTGAATTGGGACTAAAACTAAAAGAGTGTAGTGAAGGTTAAAGGACAGGTGAAGAAGGGGGGTGGTTGAGGTGTTCCTATTGCGTGAGAGAGAAAGAAGGTAATAGTTTCAGACTACTCGTTCTATCTAATCTAACTCTACGCTAACCTATGGTTCTATACTACTACCTACGCTATAATCTATCTATGAGTGCTAAGAGTCACGGTTTTAGTCCAGAATCGTGACACCCATAAAGTCACACAAGCCAATACCTAAAAACCAGCACTTTATTCTCCAATCATCCGCAATGAATAAAAAAAAAACATTTCCCCTACAC
>OX421494.1:10179336-10186836 GCA_949126835.1 Anisus vortex | reverse complement strand
ACAAATGAACTACTCCTTCTGTCTAGTCAAAGGTATGTTTAATTAACATATCTATAGTGTACCGGCGATGCCTAACAAATAGTAATGACTTATAGTCCTTCTGTGGTGTACTTGTGAGTACTTTACTGTACTTATGTGTACTATAATGTACTGATATGTACCATATGGTACTTATGTGTATACTATAATGATATGTACGATTCTTTGTAATATACTTTGTACTATTTTTTACTGATATAGATCAATTTGTACTAAGTACCATACTGTATTTATATGTATAATTATGTACATATATGTACTATTGTAAACATATAAAAATCGATAATGTCGCAGCCTTTTAGAAGTTTATTTTAAACATTGTATACATCTAAGAGTACAACAAAAAGGAATATAAAAAAATGTTCACTATGATAATCACAGAATTAAAAGGTTCCATTTCCTCTCCAATTATTTTATGTCCAGACGTGGACTTTTCCCTTCTTCTATCATGAAAATCATCAACCAATCGCTGAGCGCGCTGACTCCCATGTGACCATGACAGGGCCGCGTAAAAAGTATGTATCGTGGACCAGGAGCGAAACGATAAAGACGGACGGTGTGGATGGCTGGGTGGTCGGGTGTTAGTGCGGAGGGACAGAAATTGAATGTGGTTTTGAAGATGAAGAGATATAAGACTGAAGATAATAGGGATTGGATAAACGCCAGACGTGGGACATATAGTCTGGGAAAATATTTCTATTGACAGGCGCAAGCTGAGATTAGCAGGGGGATCGGAACTATGTGTATGTAAGGTAGAGAACTAGAGAGATGGGATAGAGATAGCGAAGAATGAAAGAAGAGAGCGTGAACGAAAAGAGAAAGAAAGAGAGAGAAAATAGTGAAAGATAGAGAGGGTGAGATAGAGAGAGAGCAGGTGAAAAGGCGATAGTGGATAGAGAGAAAGAGAGTGAGGAAGATACAAAGAGATGGTTATAGAATGGGAGATGTATTGACAGTGAGAGAGTAAAAATTGTGAGTGTGGCGAGTAAAAAAAAAGAGAGCGACTAAGAGAAGGAGAATGAGAGGGTGGAAGGAGGATATGGAGAGATGAATAGAGAGAAAAAGACGTAAAAGAGATTGAAAAAGAGAAAGAAGACAGAGAAGGATAGATGTACAGTGTAATGAAACTCTTTCAAATCACTAAATCTAATTCCCCGGTGTTAATTAAAGTCCAAACACATTCAATAGATCATACTAGTGATATAAGTAATACAGTACAAAGTATGACGCAGCCTATTCTGGAATTGTTGTCTAGATTCTCAACTACTGGAAGAATTAATCTTCAGAATTCCTTTTTACTCCAACCTTTTATTTACGTAGATCTACACATTCGCTTCTATTTAAAAAAAATATTACTTGTGACAATTTATTTCGATTATGGTTTTTGTTTGTAACTGAACACTTTTAGGTATTAAATTTCTTTCAACTTTTAAATAAATTGATTGTCTTTTTCCGGAGATGGAAAAAAAATGTTGGGGTTGTATACTAAGAAAGCTGGCGCAAGGGAGATACAAATTGATCAAGATACTCGCTTTCTCAACTAGTTGCATTTGAACATGGAATTGGTAGTATGGGTTGGTCAGGAAAACCAAAACCTTAAAATCAAGACTAGACTGAAACCATAAATAAGCATAGTGCGCAATGAAATATTGTATAGAAGGATAGTCTGCAATAATATATTCGATAAGAATTATTTAGATACAAAAATAAGAAAAACGGAGATTCTCTAAAAATCGTCAGTTTCCGAAATTTTTCTGGTTTATGACGTCATTTTAGAATTAAAGTTTTCTTATGGTGGCTCTTCCATGAGATCTACATCTTCTATGTTGAATAGTATCACTATTATCACAATATTATGTTGAATTGAAAACGAAAAACAAAAATTGTATTTGTAGGATTCCGCGGCGCGTCCTGTAAAAGTAGCGGTGACTTTCCAAGGTACCCCTGCGAGAAGTAAAGTACCCGTCGGACCAAATTGCCCATAGAGCCGGTGAAGCAGAGTTCATCGGTTTCTTTGGCCACGGCATACTAGGAGATGTGTGGCCAGCATAGTGCTCAGCCGCATTTACTATTGTCAGGTACCCATCGGAGCTGGGTAGACTCAGGGACGCCATCCAATCCCGGGACAAAAAAACTCCTAGTCTTCACCAGGATTCGAACCCAGGCCGCTCCGCCACTGTAGCCCGGCGAACACTGCAGTAACAACTGCGCCCAATAACACACTTTTATCAGAGTAAATGTTCTGTGTTCTACAACTTCAAGAGATTCACATTTAAACTCGCTTTACACCTTGACCCACACGCATTATATCGATTTAATGGAAGGCCTTTAAACTGACTGGGGCGAGAGAATTTTTTTCTGTTCTTTTGTTGGGCTAACAAAGAAATGTCAGTTCCAGATGATAACAAAGGATTATAATGTCCTCTTAAAGACTTTCATGTTTTCGTCACATGCTCAAGTTCTTAAAGGGCAAATCGTATCCCAATACAGTTAGTCTTGCAGAATATAAACGTTACATAATGTAGATCTTACAAAATACATACCTTGTAGAATATTTATCTTAAATAAGTTCAGATGTCTAAAAAAAAACTTTGTTTTTGAAAAAATGTATTTCCTGTTTGATCTATATTTCTATCCGATATAGAGTATGCGAATGGTAATCTGGTACAATACTACTTTTAAGGCATTTAATTTCTAACTTTTTTTTTCTTTTGCAGTATCGTAGTGTTAATAACGTCCCTTTTTCTTAAGGATTCTCAAAACATGTGTCTTTTATACAAGCGTGCGTAGTTTGTTTTGTAATATCTAAATAACTCGCAGGTGTAAATATTAGTTCTTGCCCGCTCAAGTCGATAATGCATCTCTCTGACCACTCTATCTCAAAATTTCGGTACTAAAGAAAGCACTATAGCTCTATCTCAAATCCTAACGCAATGACCCGATTAACACTATACCATGCCATTTAAAGCATGAACTATGATAATCGTGCTGGACACAGAATCCCATCAGATACTGGGCTTCTTATATGACTAATTAAAAATAAATCTACTTAGAAAATCCTTGCTTTTTACTTGTTCTATAGAACGTAAAAGATGATTATATGACGGATGCAAGAAAGAAAGTAAGACTGAACCTACTTTAGCTTCAATATCAGATTACTTCATTAGTAATCTAATATGAATTCCTTCCACCCAAACAAAAAACAAAAAATAACCGACTTAAAAAGTATATTTTGGTCAATTTCTACCCAAAAATTATCGATTTTTTGTCCATTAGTTTGTGGTTTAAAAATGTAATTACAATTTACTTTTTTTTAGCATTGTTGATTTTTCCAAATTAGCTTTATTTTGTAGAGGTTGACAAACGAGTAGTGTAGCTAATTAAAGAATAAGCCTTGTCCAACGATTTCATCTTGCACATAGCCAATGATACATAGTGTATTATTGAAGGCAACATTCAGCACTATTGCATACACAAAGTTGAACATGTTAAACTCACTATGTACAGGTAAAATTACTTTGAATTTACAATGATACTCAAATAATTGTATGATTTTTTAAATAAAATAATTACTAGCACTTTTAGTCTTGTTAAACATATAGCCCAGGGGCGTGCAACGTTTGTTCGACATTGGGCCGCATATTGGATACAACAAGATGGGCCAAATAGTCTGAATGTCTATTTACATTTTTACTACAATGAATTAATAAAACTTCAGTTAGGACCACTGTGCGGGCTACAATAAAAGGCTTTGTGGGTTGTGTTGTAGCACGCCCCTGCTAAGGTCTATACTCCATATCAGACTAAAAAAACGTGTTCTAAATTGATAACACGAGCCAGGAGACTTATAGGCTCAGAAAACAAACATCAGGACCTCTCAAAGGTAGATAGATACATCACTGGTACAACAGACGTCCGTTCCACACACTCTAAACTCCTGTATCCCATACTATTCTTGAGTCATGTCAAGTCATCAGGGAGATGCCTGTGAGACACCGTCCAAGAGCCATGCTTCTTCCGTCCCTGTCTGAGATTGCTCCCTTAGAACCAGGTTTAATGATAAGCGGTTGCAAGCCATGCATGTTTTTGCCTGCAAGCGGTGAGGTAGTCATCTTAGGTCCAACCGACCACCTTTTCTCTCTACTCCAATGTCGATGAAGCATTCAGTAAATCAAATCAGACTTTTTGCAAATTTACTTATATAACAAACAAAAAAACTGAAAAGACTAGATGGACCTTACCAAGATTATTTATCCTAGAGAACAGCATACTCAATAAAACATTACAAATCTAGAAATTATTCAGATAAATATACAAACTAAGGCAAATTACAAGTAAAATATTCATGTCTAACTAGAGTAACACTATTAATCAAAATGGCCAATTCAGAAAACACTCCGGAAAAGATAACAAAACTAAGACAACGTAATTATAAGACAAGATGAACTGCTCAATAACACATTAATCTAATGAAGAACGCGGAGACAGTGATAAAAACACGTTCTTATACCGCATGCAAGGACAAATGTATTGCATGTAAATTGTCTTTCTCCCCGATTGGCTTTCGAACATGGAATGGGTTGTTTGAAATTGTCATAAACACACAAAAAAACTTGACATTAATACATTAATTTAAAATCTTTACAAAATGAACATGCAAAACTACACCCAATAAGCATTGTTGGTATAATTATATTCTTCATAGAACGTCGGTAAATGATAAAATTATAGGCTATAACATGTTTTAACCCTTACAGTCCCGGTCGCGTATATAGCGGAACTGAAGGCGGCATAGATAGAAGTAGGTCGGTACGGGAAGGGTTAAGAATGTAGTCAAAATGATCATCAATTGTGATTAACATGTTAAATGATTTCAGTGTAGCATTATATTTAAAATCTCAATTATTTTAATTAAAAGTCATTTTATCAATAGGCGGTGTGGTATTGCCTATTCTGAGTGTCGATGAAGGTCAAGGATGCAGAGATCAAATCGACGTTACCGTCCAAAGGTTCATAAGTGATGTCGAGCAGGGGTCGGCAACTTTTGATGACAATGTGCCAAAGTCGACTTACTAATTCATCCAGAGCCCAAAAGTCATCCTGGTCTATCACTCAATTTTCCATGTAAGAGACTTGAATTTCCTTTTAATGGATCTTCCGCGTGCCATTGAAAACCAATCTGCGTGCAAGAATTGGCACGCGTTTCATAGGTTGCCGACCCCTAATGTAGAGCATTAAAATACTGTTGAAAGCAGCTGAGACAATTCCTTGTGGATAGATTTGTTTGTTTTATACAACTTTACACACAAAGTTTTTTTTTTTTTTAGAATTGAGTGTCTTTGCCTTCAAGATATTGCAGCAGAGAAAATTATTCATTGAAGGTCTCAACCTTGGCACGCGCACTGCATTATGGGATGGGGAGGAGTTTTTTTATTTTGTCAGAAAACAACAACAACAATAGCACAACAACAACAATAAACGCTGCACAGTTGGGATTCAGTAAAGGCGGCTATGCATCGTGCCAGACACACAATCATCTAGTATGCCGTGGCTACAGAAACTGGTGAACGCTGCTTCACCGGACCAATGGATTAATTTGGTCCGAAGGGATATTTTCCTTTTTATACTTTACAGAATTTTTATGAAAATAATACAACATATTACATTATGGCAATATAATCAGCATAACTATGTTCCGTTTTCAAACGGTTGTTCTTGTTAAAACCCTATGTCAACGGCTGTCATTTGACATAGTCTTCTTGTCAATCAGTGTCAGTTCTTAGTGAATCAAACAAAAACAAAGCTATTAGATGCATTATTCACAAGGTATTTATTTCTTTATAGCCCTTTTCAAATCCACCAATAGCGTTTCTTCTAACATACGGTAGAGTCAATTATTTTAATTTAGCTTAATATACATCTTTATTATTTCTAATACGATTTAGATCTTTCCTGATGCTTGCCACAAATTCTGTTGAATTTTCTCTTGTCTTTACGTTTTCTAGATATTTACGGATCGAGGGTTTTGTCCTATTTCGTTTCTTAATAATAATTGAAGGTAGATTTAGGCTATAAATCTAATAGCAAATATTTAAAGTCTGTGTAGCTTTTTTTTTCATGTATCTTTCATCTATCTCATAAAATTCAATGTGACACGCTGGTATGTTGACAAAAGTCTAAGGTTTGAATCCAGGTTAATAGTCAGCCCCGCCCCCTCCACAAGGACTGTGAATTTCCCGTAGTTGTTATAAGATTGAAGGGGGGGGGGGAAGTAAATGCGGCTGAACATTGTGCTAGCAACATAGTGCACTTTCGTGCCGTGGCTACGGAAACTGTTTTCGAGCGCGCTTCACTAGCTCTAAAGTTCTTAACGAGATACCTTTACTTACTTTATACAAATAAATTGGTGGTCTATGCTGATAAGTAAATTAGTTGCGTTGCTAAGATAACACATAAAGATATTTTATTCCCCTTGATCCCCTGTACCTAGTCCGCAGTGTCAAGACTGTAATGATGTCTAATTTAAACCAGCATTTAATAGATCTGTAGAAAATACCGAAACGCCAAAAAAACAACAAGGCCATCCTTGAGTCGGACATGCTAAGTCACAACGAATCCACGTTGGTTCTTTTTCAGCAGCATTGTATACACTCGTCCACAAGATCACATCTCGCTGTGTCATGTGACCTATTCCTTTATTTCAATGAAAGTGTCTATCTTGGGGGCAGGGTGGCAGCGTTTGTCTGACAATCCGAAGGCTCTGGGTTCGAATCCTGGTGGAGGAAAGGATTTTTTTCCAGGGACTTGAGAGTGTTCTTGAGTCTACCCAGCCACAGAAACTGGTGAACGCTGCTTCACCAGCCCTATGTTCAGTTTGCTACGAACGGGTACTTATCTAGTGTCTATCCTAAGTCTACACTTATGTCGGTTTGCTAGGATACACCAAGACAGACTGGATTGTATCGTCTAATCTTCCGGTCAAAGTTATTATCTGGGGTATTTCCCTTAAATTATCGGTAATGCTAGCGGGGACTTCCCAGACAAATTATTGAACGAAACCATTGGACGTACTGTATCCGTCTAATTCAAGTCTTATCTTGAAGGATTAGCTTTCAGAAGAAAAAAAACAGGACCTACTACACTGATGTATAGTGACCGTGCATTTGTTTTTTTTCTTCTCACTCCTGAGCATAGATAACTGATGAGGACGAATATGTAGGCGTGTCCGTGCATTTGATCGGGTGCGTGGAGTGATGGTTTTCCAACCCCTTGATCAGATTTACTTGGGTTGTCTTGTTGTAATTTCTACTATCTTTCTCTCACTCTGTCTCTCTTAATCCCTCTCTCGATCGCTCTTTCTCTGTCTCTCTCTGTCTCACACACACACTCTCTCTCTCTGACTCTCACTGTATCACACACACTCTCTCTCTCTGACTCTCTCTGTCTCACACACACACTCTC
>OX421494.1:9434336-9474336 GCA_949126835.1 Anisus vortex | reverse complement strand
TATCCCAGAATGGGACAATTCTTTCGCGTGACAGTTGGATGGAGAGAAAGAAAGATAGATAAATCAATAGGTAGGTATATAGTTAGATAGATGAAACAGTGTAAAAGACTGACAGAGCGACAGAAATGAAACGACAGAAAGAGAACCTACAGTCTATTCGATAATTTGATAGATACAAAATAAACATTTCAAGTATAAAACAAGGAACAAAAAGGAAAAAAAAATTGTGGTCAGATAATTGATAGTCTGGACATCGTCTCACAACATTTGACACTAATGACCAACGAACTTTTTTCTTCTAAATCCCAACTCAAACACTTTGTTTTTAAATAGGCCTATATAGACAGATGTTTACTGGGTCTAATTTGTAAAATGCTCACTAAGATAAAGATTTATTGTAGGCCAACATGGTGAGTTATTGCAAAATGTATACTGTGGTTAATATTTGCTTATATATTTTTAGTGAACTGATAAGTAATATTTAATGAAACAAGATTATTTAATGTAAACACTTAGTACAATCAGTATATTATGTTTACCAAAAAAAAATAATGAAATACGTGCACTGAAAATTATAAGAAAATTATGTTTTACAATACTTATACGTTAAAGTAAAAAACTTTAATTAATAAAGACTCTTGTGTTTACTGAAATAAATCAGTAGATTACGTTTATTTAACCTTAATCAGTATAAAATCAGTTGCGCTTTTGACGAACTTTTAAGAAAATGGCCCTTCTATAAGCACTTTTTCCTGGTTAGTGTATCAGCAGTTACAAGAATACTTGTTTGCCTCAGTCAACTATGTATAGTGTATAGTTTTTTTTTTATTTCTCCATCTACGATTCTTAACAGAGTGCTTGGACATTCTGTAAACTCGATTGCATCTAGTGCTAATTTCCTTGATGCAACATCTTGTATCGCAAAATATTTGATTGAGTCAATGCGAATGCTTATATAGGAATGCGTTGTTTTATTTCTAATCTGGGAGTCAAAGATGTCAAGAAGAAATGTATAGAGTATTTCTAGAGACTATAACATTGAATTTAATTTGAACATTTTTACGTACTGTGTCTCTGTTGTCCTAAATACAAAACAGCCTCTAGGAAAGGGGTCTGCAACCTAAGGCACGCGTGCCACTCTTGGCACGCAGACCGATTTTCAATGGCACGCGAAAGACTCCCAAAAGGCTGTTAAGTCTCCTCTGCACTTAATTGAGTGGTAAAGAAGGATGACTGTTAGGCTGTTGGCACGCTGAATGACATACAAATCCACTTTGGCACGCTTCTTTTTTTTTTGCTCTGAAGGGGTCGGGCATGAGTACAAACATGAATGTGCCCAATCAGACACATTTAAATAGGAGAGGCCATTATTCAGAATTGTTACGTAGTGCTGCAGATGATGCAGCTCTTGGCACATCCGGACGGTCACTACCTCTGAGCAGGAGATGTTTTACTTTGCCATCACCGCTACTCACCTCACCTATTTATTTTATTGCGAAGGCCCCAATTTTTTATTTGTTTGTAAAGGTTTTAATTTTTAGATAATCATTAAATATGTCCTACTTTTGAAATCTTGAAAAAGCCCTACTTGTTTGTTCTTGTAAACGTTCCTTATTTTTCTTGACAAGACGCCACTTTGTTATTCTTTAAAAGGTCTCATTGTTTTATAATTTAAAAAAAGGTCCGACTTTCGTAATATCGCCTTGACTATTCCACTGTATAAAAAATGTACTAAGACTTTAAGGAAGCAGAATTTACTGAGATATAAGGAACCAATGTTTACTGAGACTAATGTACTAACGTGTATGGGATATTAATTATAATATTTGTATATCGCTGCTAACAAACATAATGTGACATTCTAGAAAATTGCACATTAGCTTGTCTGTAGTGTGTCTTCATGGTGGTCTTCATGGTGGTCTTCATGGTGGTCTTCATGGTGGTCTTCATGGTGGTTCTATAAGATTGCATGCTAACTCATCCGTTATCATTTTTACTCCTATTTAGGAGAACGGCACATTAAAAGAAACAAATTCTTGTTGCATTAGAGCAGGGGTCGACAAAACTTTCGATATTGGTGAGCCAAAGTAGAATTTTCTTATTCATTCAGCGCGCCAACATCCCCAAAAGTCAATCCACTCTTATCTTATAGAAAAATACTCTAATTGTCTTTTTTTTCGGAGTCTTCTGAAAATGGTTCGGCGTGTCATGTCTAGCACGCGTGCCGTAGGTTGCCGACCTCTGCATTAGAGCACCTCAAGAAATTCCTTTGAAAAAAACAACAAAATAACAACACTCTTCGACAAAGATTGTTATCAATGAAGAACAAATGATTACGCCCCTTGTATTTCGTGACATTAACTCCGGGACAACTTCCTCTTAGGTTTCCGGGACTGTCGCCTTAAAAAAAAAAAACAATAAAAAAAGAAAGAAAAAAACAAAAAGAGTTGGAGAGGGTGCTGGGAGGGGCGCGGGTGCCTGTTTGGGTTTCAAAGTGGAACCAAACAAAACATATTTTTTGTCGGAATATCACTCGCAGGATGTTTGATTTTAAAACCACCCGCTGCTAATGGCTATGCGAAGGTGATGAGCGGCCTGAGTGACGTGTTCATGACTCGACCCCGCGATGTTTATGCTCATGGCGCGTGCATGATAACGCGTGCGTGTTTTAATAACATTATTTACGCTTCCTTTTGTTGAACAAAACATTTCATTTGAAAAAAATAATAATCTGTTTATCGCAAAATTGCCCGAAAGACGATATCGCTAATGAAAGAAATGCCAGACAGGGATCAATGTTCTTGTAAAAAAAAAAGCTTGTCTGTCTCTGTTACGGAATTTCCGTTAAACTATTTTTAAATTTCTTACAAGTTATTTTTTTTTATTAATCGGGTTTTCCCAAAAATCTTGATAATTGAAACAAGTATTTGTTTGGGAAATTTGTAAAAGAGAAGTAGGTCTAGTTGCTTAGAATTCTGTTAGAATTTCTCCATGTATTGAAATGAAGATGTGTATAGTTTTTGTAATAAACTAGTATTGCAACTACTCAAAGTAGTGTTTAAATGTATAATTTAATTGTATACATTATACATTAAAAAAAAAGGTTTAAATTATAGAACAGAACGTCGGACTAATACTTATGTGTCTGCTTTGAGGCATCATAAGCTTTTAGCAATGCCTTCACCACGCATACCTATAGGTATTCTTGAGTACATGTACATATTTTTAAATCTTACTGGCTCAAAAAGCAGAGTACTTTAACACCGTTAACCGGACTTTGACACACGCAACGTACATTTAGACCAGATAAAGTGTATCGACGCTATTAAATATATATACATTGACCTAAAAATGTGGCTCAAATTGATGGCTCAGTAATCGAATTACGGATTTCTGTGTCTGACCATAAAACCTAAGACTATAATAAGATGGACCGCTCGCTCTATTTTTTTAGCTTATATGTTTATTTTCTCCGTGCGCAGCAAAAAAGGCTGTCTTAAATGACTTCTACGCTCCTATGTCTGCCTTAAAGGGTTTTCCCTGTGTACAACTTTCAATTTTAATTTACATTTGTCATTGAGAAAATCATAGCGATTAATTTAAACGGAAGTGTACAGTGCAACAGGGAATCGGGTTTTTCCGAAAAGAAGTCATCCGAATCATAAAATAGCAGAAATTTTAAAGCAAGCGGTCCATCTTATTATAGTCTTTGAAAAAAAGTAGGCTCCTTCTGAGATTACATTATGTTTCTTGGTAGCGCTATACAACTTTAATTATATTTTTTACTTTTTCTCGTATTTTTTCGGTAATTAAAAAAAAAAACAAGATATCGGAACATAAAACGTATAAAATTTTAACAATGTCATTTGGTGATCAAAATCGTAATGTTATGCATTTCCATTTGAAAAATTGATTAAATTTTCTTTCTCTGTAATTTTTTCTTTTCAATTACGCGTAACATAATATTGATGGTCTCAAAAGCGTACGAATACAGAGCGGTACCCAGGAATGCGTATACAATAGTTTAAGTAATAGGGCGTTTGCTATCACGCGACAAAAAGCATGTGATTTTTGTTTACTTTGTGTAGTGGTGTACAATTGCCGCTGTATTAATAAAGTTTCATATAGGCTCGAGCTTTTTAAAAAATGTTTTGTGTTTTAAGTCTTATTAAGATTTACGCTGTATTAGGCTTATTATCAAAGACATAGATCTTTAGTGACTTGACTAAATATTCACCAACACTATCACTTGGCATCGTAGCTGCCCTACTTAGCCATTAGCCCATTAGCCTAGCCTACGAAACATTAAAAGTGTAGTCTATAAAGTGAAATTGAAAGTGTAAATATGTCTAGCCGGCCCTAGCCTAATCACAGTAATCAATTAATCTGCAGTAATTAAATTTAAATTTTAAAATAGAAGAACATATATAATTAATGATGTACCGAACGATTACAATTATTCGAAATGACATCAATAAAATCAATTCAATTGTAACACTTATATGAAGAGGATAAATTGGGCGTTTAATGTTGAAAATCGTTGGAAAAATACCATGTCAGGCTTTCTCTTGTACTAGGAAGATGATCTACAACTATTTACCTCCTTATTTTTGAGTAGGATAGCCAAAATTCATATGTTAATTTGGCATGATAAAGAACATATTCACCATATTTGTTCCTCAAGTGGCTTCTATTTACAAATGACGTCACTAAAAAAACTTAATCTTCGCCTATTGCAAACGCTCTAAACCAAGAAAAAAAAATTACAAGTGCACAGTGCCTTTAATAACACAACAACAACACGCAATAACAGAAATAATTTAGCAATACTCTTTTTGTCCACTATCAGTCAGTGAGAATCATTCAAGAGAATCGCCAGTCAGCCAGAAAATACAGCAGCTGACTCCTAAATGATACTTTTTCTTGTTGTATGATAAATGGTATGATGATAGTGTGCGTGAATGCCTTTTGTGCTTGAGTACAAATGATTTTCTTATATTGTTTTAAATATGCTGAAAGACGTAATTTATGTAATAAAGAGAATTTTCCATTTGTTTGTATCAATAAAGTTATCTTATCTTAAAACTGGCTAGATAATACTTACATAGGATATCATTGGCACATTGTAGACTCCGGCTAGCATAGCCTCATGGACGCAGGTCGTTTCCGGACCGATGATGGCGTAGATCCCGTTCTTGATGAGCTCCGACGTCTGCCACAGGCTGATATTCTCCTCGTCGCCACTCTCCGCCATGACGAACTTCAGGGTCGTGTTGGGCAGGATGTTCGGATCCGAGTTGACCGTCTCCACCGCGAAAGTTATCGCGCCTGAAATGAGCCTCCCAGGAGTAGTGCGAGTATTTTTTAGCAAAGAGATCAGGCTAGTGATGTAGCCGATTGTGATTTCCTTTGGCGGAATGATCTTTTGGGGATTCGGTGGGGTCGTGTGGTTGACGTCTGGCGGGAGGGTCGTTGTATGTCTCTGAACATGGCGACGAGTTGTCGGTCCAGCTGCGGAAGAATTTTGAGAACCGACCAACAAGACGAATAACAGGATATAGACACACCATTTTATAATTATATTCCGCCGGAAACTGATGCAGTAATTAGATGACTCGGCTATAGATCCATAGAGATTGGAAATATTCGGAGCCTTTTCCAGCATGGTTCTTCTTCAGATTTCCCTTCGCTCTCTGTGTATGTTGGCTTTATTCTGGAAATGCAGCCATTAGTAAAACTCCTCTGTACAATAAACCCTGTCGAAGATAAAAATAATTAAAAATAATGAATAAACAAATTTTCTGTAACTTCTGGACATCTTGTCAAAGAGATACATAGATTATAATGCTGAAATTTAAAAAAAGCAATTTAAAAGGAGATATCATTCTTTTAATATAAAGAGTTTACAATTCTTTTGTTGGTTTTTAGAATTTTATATTATTTGTCTGCACTTGTTATAAAAAGCCGAGAATTGACAGCTTCAATGTTTTACAGATATTTTAAGTCTTTAAGTTTCTACCTACCTATATATAAAATAATATATTGCTGGTGTTGTATTGTATTTTGAAACGTTTCGCTAAACATTCATAGTACTTTCAATATGGCGTTCCTGAATTATGAGATTCATCATTATGGATAATACCTCAACACGATACCAGTTAGTGAAAGAAGCCTCAGGGATGAGTTTTAACCCTTACAGTCCCGGGTTCGTATATAGCGGAACTGAAGGCAGCATAGATAGAAGTAGGTCGGTACAGGAAGGGTTAATGATGAACATTTTGGACATAGAAATAGTGTGGTGTCCAGAACAAGACTGTGGTCAGTCAAGATATTCCGTTACACTAATTTTAAATACAATGTCCAGAACAAGGCTGTGGTCAGTCAAGATATTCCCTTATACTTATTTTAAATACAATGTCCAGAACAAGACTGTGGTCAGTCAAGATATTCCGTTATACTTATTTTAAATACAGACAACGTGGACCTTTTTACAGAGATAGTAAACTGCCTTGCTGTTTGTATGTTATAGCTCAAATATAGGAAGGAAATAAATGATAGCTTCAATGTTTTATAGATATTTAACTCCTTAAGTTCTTACATACCTATAAATGTATGTTATTACGTATCAATTAAATTTTTAGAATGGCTCGTTAAACGTAATAAAGAGAAGAGTATTATAACAGAATCCCCCAAAAGAAGATAAACTAAATTTATACTCTTTAAATAAAATAAGCAAATAAAACGCAACGCAAAACAAAAATACTCTAAAGTCAAGAGTTAAGATTAACAAAATACTTTTGTTATTTAATACAGAAATAAGACAATTACCATAGACTATATAATTACAAAGTAGAAAATAAAATACAAATTTAAACTCTAAAATATAATACACAAGAAAATTCTAATACAAATTGACAAACTATAATACCAAAGAGAATCTAATACAAATTACTACTTACAAAGATACTCTACGTAGAAAGAAAGGTTGAAAGCGCACACAGAAAACAAACATACCGAAGACCGGTCGACCCAAGACTCGTACCAAGACTGACCAGAAACACAACACACTGTGTTAAGTACAAAAAATAACCTCGTGCTCAAGCGAGGGAAACCGGGTTATCGGTACATACAATACAGAAAGACAAATAATAATAATTAAAAAAAAATTTCTTAGGCGTGCGGTTAAGCGTGACCAACACAGTTGACCGAAAGGGAAACAAAACAATACTGGATGCAGGGGAGATAAAAAGAAATCAGCGCACACCAGTACACACAGGGGAAAACAAAAACATAACAAAAATTAGGTAACGTAACAATATACAAAATTATATTGCTAGTATTGTATTATTTTTCAAACGTTTCGCTAAACAGTCATAATATAGTTACATTCTTATATATATATATATTTATTATATAAGAGATAGATAGACAAACAGTGTGTGTTTGTGAGATATATATATATATATAGGTGCATATGTAATCATGTATGTATGATTGAAACTTCAGATTAAACTATATTTTACCTTTACCAGCTAAAAGGTAAGTAATCTAAGTACTGTGTTATTTTTCGCGGGCGATCAGACCTTTGAAAGTTTAATTGACCCACTTTTATTCATGTCATCGAGCTACAACTTGGCATATAGATGTATTTCCAAATGACAACACTTTCTGTCAAAACATTTTGGACGTTTATCCCTTTGTTTTTATTCATCCCGAAACGTATACGTCCACTAAATTTAATCAAGCAAAATACAGATGAATTATTGAGTTTAAATGTCTTAACCCTTCCCGTACCGACCTACTTCTATCTATGCTGCCTTCAGTTCCGCTATATACGCGTCCGGGACTGTAAGGGTTAATGTAATTATATTTCATCTTTACATTTGTTTACAAGGTATCTGTAAAACTAGATTTTTCTTTCCAGGCAGCCTTTACAATCAAATTAGATTTATAGATAAATGAGAAATGCACATCATAGATATAAGAGAATATATTTAATCAATCCCTGAGCAAGGATTAATTTATCAAATTATAAAATATAAACAGCAACTTGTCATATAGAATTAATGCTTTTTCCAACACCCTGCGCGATTTAATTATACACCATTTTGTTGCAATACTTTTTGAAGGGTGACAATTCAGCTTCCAGCATTGAACTTTGAATTATTTCCCCATTAAAAATAAACGAATCATTTAAATGTGACAAACATCCAATTAAATATTAATAAATATCCAACAGTTCAAACTTTATTTTTAAGGACAACAGTTTCTTTTTTTTAAATATTTTTTTTTGTTTTATCTGCGTTGTGAAAATGTAAGTTCAAACAGCGTAAATTTAAAAAGGGTGGCAGGATATTAGGTGTGAATGAATATTTCAAGTAATAGACGCTTGTAGAGATGAAATGTTATTAAAGAAATTGAAAGGCTGCACTAGGGTTTTTTATGTTATTTTTGCTCTATCATTTATTTGAAAAGTTTCAGTTGATGATAAAATGTGGGAGTAGCAGAATCCCCGTCAGAGCTATTTAAAGCATTGTTCACAAATTTATGTGGCCAGCAGTATGATCCTTTACTTTTCTCTAACTAATGCCAGGTATCCATCTTAAATTTCCCTTTTTAAAATAACACATGAGCCTTCCGGCTCATAAATCCAGGGTGTAATGTGAAATGGGAGACACACCGAAATTGGGGACGCTCGCCAGTGTAATGGAATGGGGACTGTCCTTAATGCGTTAGCCCACATGTTGCATACTTTATGGGAGCGTATGGCACAGAAGAACCAGGTAAACATCAGAGCTGCGTAGTCTCAGGGACACCCACCAGACACTAGAACAAGCAGTAGCCTTCACCAGATTTCGAACCCAGGACCTTCGGTACGTCTGTCGAACGCGCTGCTGTTCAGCCACTGTGCACATAAGACTACTATAAGGTACTAACACTATATGCCAACTTTTTAAAATCGCAATTAAAATCGAACGAGACTTTTGACCATAAAGTAACAATAAAACCAAATTCGTCATCTGCCCACCCAAGGTGTGGACAATACTTACTAGTAGCTACTATTTGCTAGCATGTCTCTTTAGCTAGGGCGGCTTCAACAGACGTTCTTATACACAATCTCAACCGATGTTTCCAAAGTTACATGTGTTTTTTTATAATTTGTTTCCATACTAATACATTCATTACGAAAACTAATACCCATTGTTTTAATGGCAAAACAATCTTTCTTCAAAATAATTACACCTCCATATCGCTAAAATTTAACAAACAGTATAAGACTACAAGCAATGCTATAACTAAAATCTCATTCATTAGATTATAATTCGTCAATGTACAGATTTCCTTGAAATTTACACAATTTTTAGAACAAAAAAAAAGTGTTCATTGAAGTTATATCTTTGTCAAAACATGTCTGTACCATAATTATTTTCCACCACGTTAGTTCTACACCAGACACATCGTTAACAGAAGACCGTTATCGATTGCAAGTGACGCTGGGACTATAAATGAATTTACCTTGTTTAATGGGTGATTTAACATTCAAATTTAATTTACTCAGTTCAACAGTACAGCCGTGTTTTCTTTTCTCTCCTTTCCATGAGTTTATTTATTACCTTTTCGGTACTATTGAACTTTTTGAAGTTATTTTTATCTTTCGGGGAGAGTCCTAGAGTTGAGTTTCACAAATTGATCGGTCTCTTCCCAGTAATGAAATTAAACGTCATGGCACCATCTTGGGGCAATTGTTTATATTTTGGCAAGTTCGTACAAATCAATCCAATAATGTCGCATGGGGTGTTGCCTAGTTGCAATGTTTGACAAAACCAGTAGCTAACATTGGACCCATTTTAGGCCAGATAATGCTAACGCTGGGATATACTGTGTGTGGTTAAATATTTATTACGACACTCGATCTGGCTACAAATCTTCTTAATTACCAACAATACTCCTTGACCGCCTCAATTTGGGATTTTGTAAAGGTTCTTAATAAATATATGTGTACAGAGTGAGGAATTCAACTACTTGATTATAGAGAAGAAGCACTCTTATGTCGTAGGCGTGCCAATATGTGGCTGAAAGCGTAGCCCCATCCAAACCTTCCGTTGGTTTCAAACATTAATTACAACGTTTAACGCGAGGTCATTAATTAATTAGTCTTTTCTTGGCCCGGTTTCGATCGTGTCCCGGCAGTTTAGGGGAAACGCTTGGCTAGAAAATAGTGCCCGGTAACATTAATGCTGTTTTTTTATTGACTGGTATTTTAGAAGTTAAAAAAACTGGTGGCGTTAATATAAAATAGATCTATGCAATGTAAGGCCATGATTTGTTACAAGGTTTACCACTTGCCCAACGTAACACTGGTTACAAGGTTACTACGTGCCCAACATAACACTGGTTACAAGGTTACTACGTGCCCAACATAACACTAGCTGATTTGATTCTCGTATGTTACAACCCACCACTTATAATAACAATTGAAAAAAGTGTTAGCGGCCCAAGACCCCACTGTTTACTCTACCATCTTCCATCGACGGTTAAAAGTTTAAATAAACCTTCCTAATGCGGTTAATGCTCTAAGTGAAATCGGCAGACCGTATGTAAACAGTCACAGGCGAATAGACTAGTCATTGAAATTACCGTAGTTTCTTCTAAAAAAGAATTCTAGGACGCACTTTAAGAGTGGACAATACGGTCTCTGTGGATAAACATATCTATTTTTAGATCTTCATAGTTTATAAACTCTGTAATGATCTTCTCAATATAAACTAAGATTAATCTTAAACTGTGTCTATTTGAGCTGATATAAACTCTATTGTAAGGGGCACATTTCTATACTATTAGTAGCCATTGTTTTAATTAAACTAAGGGGAAAAAATAACTGTCTATTACTTAACAAATGACACATTTATATAGGCGCTATTTAAAGAAACAGTTCATCATCAAGAGCGCGTGGGACTAAGACTATTGTTTAAAACAAACATTAAAAAGAGAATGATTTTAATTTTGATTTCAAAAGTCAATATTGTCCGCCTGTTTGATAGTGTTTGGGAGTGTATTCCACCACATAGGCGCTAAAAACACCGGAAGAGCGTACTGTAAAAGTTGTTTTTCTTTCTTTTAACAGTAGGTTTTTTGAGTTGTTGATAGATTTTATATGAACTTAGATCCGTTTTCTATTATGTGTACAGTTGAACCATGCACTTAATGTAATTTGGAGTGAAGATTGAAATGTATAAAACAATTTCGTGATTTGAGCAGCAATAGAAACCGTCACGCATTGTTGCATACTGTTCTACAATCTCTGTCTGTCACTGTCATCTATGTTTGGATAGCTTGGTAAAATGTCTAACATCCCCCTCCCCCACACACATTTGTCAGCTCCATGTAAAATCTTCCGGAAATGGAAAAAAAATGATGCCCAGTCAAAGACATTTCGCAAAAAAAAAAAAAAAATTAAATTAAAAGCAATAATGGATTATGTTGTGCCAACAAAACAAACATCTAAACTAGGGCAAGGTGCCCAAATATTGGGAATCAGCCAATGTAACACCCCTTTTTATAAAAGGAAACAAATCTAACTTTGGCAATAACAGCCCTATATAATATATAGTAGCATAATAAATCACCCTAGATAAAACATAATACACTGTGCCCACACCAACGTGGATTAAGGAAAAAACACAAAATGTGAAACACAATTAATAGGTTTAATACACTCAGACCACGGATGATCGTAGGACCCACAAAATTTCTTTATAGGAGGAGCGTTTGCATTGTATAAGATAAGATAAATGTTCTTTATAAAGTAATTGGAGAAGTTCATCTACGAATCGTTATTGTTTCGGACATTTGTTTTTTGAATGAGCGAAAATGTCTTAGCCATTTACGTCTATTATATTTGTGTACATTTCAAATGAATTGCCTTGAAATTTATATATAAATAGTGTATCCCTTACAGCACACAAAGACACACAAACATATGCACACAGTGTCAAAAAGATTTCCTCCGAAGTCGATATAAACTTCAATGAACTCAGGCCGGCCCCGAATTGTTGGTCCAGATCTAACATTTATTTAGTCAGGTGCTTGTCAGAGTTTCATAAACCCTCAAACGTGCTCAATATAAACACGCTCCTAGAAGGCAGTCCATCCTAAACGTGGACGACAATGGTAAGATGAGCTTCCAAGAAGATTGCTTCAGAAAGTCTGTAGTTTTTATTGCAGTTAGGCATTTTAGGGGGTTATTTATGATTTGTATAATATGGTACACATAATAATAATAGTATGGTCATGATTATAACATTTCTTTTTATTTCACAAGTAATTTATCCATTTACATATTGAATTGCTAATAATTTATAGTCTAGAATATAAAATTTGTAGTAATTCTTCGCTAAGATTTTCCTTCAACATTCTACGACTTTTTCCATCTTGGAACTTTAAGTATTTATTAACCGAAGTAAACGCTCTGTAATGGTCCATTTGGGACTCGTGTAGCATAGCTGAACCAATCTTTAACCATTCCTTTAAACATGGTAGCTGTGCCCACACCAAATATAGATCTAGATGTCTGGTGTCTATTTGAGGAGCAATTTCAAGGAAACCCTGAAGACTTTAAACGCGTGTAGGTGTAAAACGCTATAATGTTCGGCTAAAAGATAATAATCTGTACATTTTAAGATAAAGCCGCAAAAATATCTACAAAACCAATCATAATTTATTATTTGACAGCTTTATTTAATTTTCTTACTTGTATCTTCATATTACGTCCTCTTCGTTCCGCTGACAGTCGAATGGAATGAAAACAAAGAATTTTATTTTTTTTAAAACCTTAACCAAAGTGAAGACTACACTCAAAACAGGGTTAAGCGTAGGACGTAATAATCTTCTGTACAGAGGTCGCATCTGTAACATATAAGACAGCCCATCTAGTTATACAAAGATCAGTGGTCACTATCGCTAGATTTTTCTTTGTATGCCTTCAGCCGGAAGCTTGCTGTTAGTTGGGTTGTGACCTTCTGTCTCCTCTATTGCATACCCCGGTTCGAATTAAAGAAAGTAGTTCCAGTCTACCATCAGGAGTCTAGGGTCGAGAACTCACTATTAGTTGGTTTTTCACAAGAGGTAATTCCCTTTCCATCAAATCTATTGATGCGGCGCGTTCTATTCGAACTAATGGGGATCCTCGATGGAAGTGTGCGCTTAAACACACACACACACTGTCACACACACATCAACCAGTAAACTTGTTTAAAAAACCTGATTATCGTTTGCCCAAAACGTAATATTTAATATTACTAGTTTGTTATTAGTTGCATTCAACGTCTTTATGAAAGTTGACCCAGAAACAAAAAAGTTTCATTTGTTCCCAGGCCTAATATAACCTTTATATACTCTCAGACAATTACGATTCCTTGTGTATTATGTTTTCTGTCTAGCATCTTGATTACTATGATAATAAACTCAAGCCACTCGATGTATGTTTAAAGAAGAATTTAAAGCTAAAACGTATGTACAATAAATAAAACATATAACTTCATTGGTAGCTAAGCAAAAGTAAAAAATAAAACAATTGCAGTAGAATGTGCTTTTATAGATTTTGGTGCAGAAAGTAGTAGAAATGGATTTTCCCAAAGCTTTCCTCGAATGTCCAAGAAAAGACGTAGTACAAACTCGTAGTCAGTCGTAGAGACTACGAGAAAGCATTTTGGCCTAATACGTCATAATAAATAGCTAACTACACACGTACTCTCTAAACCAAAATGAAATGTAAATAAACAAATCTACATGAACTAACCAGACAATCTCAAATACAATATAGAAACTATTATTACAGGCTGTACACATATGTGAAAAAAAAAATATGAAAAAGTCGTCAGCTTCATCTATCTATGCAATATTCATTAGAGTAATTTTTAGAGGGTCACATGTACACATCTTTTGCCTACGTCACAAAACTGCACCGAAACCGAGGGGGAGTCCTTCATCCTGCCTGTACTAATTATCTTTCCGTTGGCGAAGAGGATCTCGTCGATACTACTCTAGAAAAGAAATGATGATTCTTGCAAATTCTTGGATAGAAAAAAATAACAACAAAGATTGAAAACGTGCCACCTTTTTCTTTCCCATCGGTGTGAAAGAAAGCATCTGTTAAAAACAAATGCTCCTTTAGAGAATACTTAGACTTTCCAATATGCACACACACGCACACACACACACACACACACACACACATAAAAGGCACAAACACGTACATACACATAGACAAGAAATCCATAGCTCAAATACATCTTAGAATACAAAAAATTAACGTAGCAATGGCTTGTGCACAATTAATTCCTTAAAAAAAGAACAACTCCTTTAAATCTCTCAAACTGAACTTTATTTTTTGAAAAAATAGGTATTTCTATTCTATGCCCATTTTCTCTACAAGTAAATCAGATTAAAAATGTGTTTTATTTACTTCCTGTATTGATTCGCTCCCTTGTCTCGTGATTCTTGAAAGGTTAACAAACAAAACTTAAAAATGTCGAAATTAAAATTTGTTTTGTGGTTGCTTTTTTAAAACTGGCATTTTAATTAATCAACTTTCATTCTTCTCATCGGGTTTTAACCCGTCGGTTAAGTATCCCGTCGGACGAAATTGATCATAGGGCCGGTGAAACAGCGTTCACCAGTTTCTATGACCACACAGCATACTAGGTGGATGTTGTGTGGCCAGCAAAATGCACAACCGCCTTTACTTTACCCCAACTGAGGTCAGCTACCCATCAGAGACTCAGAGTCACACCCTCCAGACCCGTGAGGGACGTAGAATTCATCAGGATTCGATCCCTGAACCTTCCGGTACGGCAGACGAAGGCTCTGCCGCTAGGTCACCGTGCCAACAATGTCTAACCACTAAATGAGGAGCATGGTTTCAAACTAATTCTTCCTGTCAATTACTTGTTTACTGCAGTTGTTGTTCAGTCCGAAAATAAATATAAAAAAAAACAACTAACTAACCCAAAAGGAACGAAAAAGTCTGAAAGAATTTTTTTTATATTTAACTTTTTTTTTTCTTTTCTAAACACGTTTGTGGCGAAGCCTTTGAAAGACTGGATACAATACAAAAGCTTGACTCGATTGCGAGTTGAATGAACATGCTCCGATCGTGCAAATGATAATTGAAAATATCAACTAGAAACAATGATAATACACGTCATTTAGTCGACTTCAATGCCCGCAACGCATGTTAAAGGTTCTAAAATTTAATGTATCAAAATAATATGCCTTCCTTACAATGATACAGGGACATGAAAAGAATTTTTTTTTTCTTGAAAAAAAATGGTCTAGTAGGCAGGGGCGAAGCCACAGGGGGGGGGGGGGCTGAGGGGGGCTAAGCCCCCCCTGGAATTGAAAAAAAAATTTTTTTTTAACTGATTTTTTAAAAATATGCGCTAAATTCGCTAAAAATTTGGTAAATCTTTGTCACGCGAAAGTTTAGCCCCCCCTGGTATTTGGTAAATATTTGTCACGCGAAAGTTCAGCCCCCCCTGGAAAAAATTTCTGGCTTCGCCCCTGCTAGTAGGCCGGATATAATTTTATAAGGCCAGATGTGTCCTGCAGGCCTTGAGCTTGACACCCACGAGCTACAATTATCAATTAATCTTTTTATCTTACATACGGGAGTCTATGGCCATGATATTTGCAAGCCACAACCTAAAAACAAAGATAACACACACACAGAAAACAAAGGCGATTTATTGTCTAACATGACGAGATAAAAGCATTTGGAAATCAAAATTAAACATTCGAAAGAAATAAAATACTCGAACCAATAAAATATTCAATGAAACTAGTTCATTTTTTAATCTTTAGTTTTTCATTTGTACACAATAAAAACTGCAAAACGGAATTTATGTGTTCTAATTTATATAACGACCCGGAAAGTTATTCTCCTCGGAATCTGGAAACACAAATTTTTTCTTGTCTAATTTCTGGTGAAAATCTTGTTGAAAGTAGATAACGTAATTAATGAAGGTCTATATTTAAAAAATTTTTACGTCAAGGTTTAGCCAACGACTTTTATTGCCTAAGTATAGCAATCTTTAGTAATTTGGACGTAAAATAGGGAAGCAAAATTAATTTAAAAAAAAATATATACTTAGAACTTAGAAACTGGCATAATACAGTGTTTGATTTCATTACTTTGGGATTTTAGCTTTAGGGTTTCGCCGAACCCTATTTTGGGAGTCACTACATTAAGCAATGTCTGGAGAATTCAGAACTAAATCTAGAAAACTTAGTTTAATCATAAAGCAATGTCAACAGCGAATTAGACGAGT
This sequence comes from Anisus vortex, assembly GCA_949126835.1. Taxonomy (NCBI): domain Eukaryota; kingdom Metazoa; phylum Mollusca; class Gastropoda; family Planorbidae; genus Anisus; species Anisus vortex. The sequence continues at coordinate 9,458,008 of OX421494.1, read as the reverse complement.
TCTTGTCCTAAAGCGATTCCAAGGAATTTATCATGTGGATAAAATACATGTTGTCGCTATGGAATGCAAGGTTTGTGGGACATTAACACCATATAGATGTATTTCGGGGTATGGAGGGGAGAATAGGGCGTTGATCCACACATCCACATATCCACACTTCCACACATTCTGTGTATCGTCTAGTCTGATTAGCTTGCTCAGTCTAGCGGCTATCTTATCTTTACAGTGGAGCCAATATCCGATGCTTTGTGCATCGAAGCGCGAGAGATTCTTCCCGGGGCTCTGATGTAGACAGCATCTTTGTTGGCTCCGCCTTCACTCGGCAATTCATTGGAAAAGATAAAATGATATTTGAATTCTTTCATCTGTTCTCCCCCCTTATTTTTAATAAATGAGATTTTTTTAAAACCATTTAATAGGTTTTAACATTTTTTATAAAAAAAAAAAACACAAAAAAAAAAAAGAAAATGAATTGGTTACGTCTATAACTAAAGAAAATATATTAGCATCTAGAAAATATCGATCTATGTACAGTAATAATATTGAATGTTTATGAACTGTATATTGTTTTCGTTTAATATTAAATGAGTATCTCGTTAAAACGTCTCTAAATATAAACAGCTACAGACAGGAAAGCATTTATACGGATATATAGATTGATAAATAGCCACTAGAAAAAGCCACTCCGATGTGGCATCCGTCCGTCGTCAAGAGAAGATGGCGTTAGTTTCTTCGGTCACTGGCCTTTGCCTTTCAACTGGCTCTCATCTCACGTCGCGCCAAAAAAAATCTGATTATAAGCTAATTAAATGCTTTTTACACATTTATTTTGAGATAATGCGTGGTTTATGTGGCACAAAATGACATCAAACTTATGTGCAGCAAATAAGAAAGAATTAACTCACACAAACCATCAGCGTCACTTTATCTCACATCGACTCTGTCATCGATATACAGCTAAAAACCCGTACATAATTATGATCCAATTTAACACATCTTGAGTATTTTAGATTCTTACACTGGCACAAATTGATTGCCTTTTAACCCAGGCAATCCATTTAGCTTTTGTAGTATTCATAATGACACTTTAACCCTTTCGATAGTAGTTATTGTTCAAAGAGAAACAAAGTAAAATGTGAGGAGCGCATTAAAAAAACCATTGAGCTCGAAAGAGTTAAGCGATAGGTTTTTGTCCAGTGTCTAGGGGGGAAACTGGCATTAGTTCGTGATAAATGAGACGGCTGGGCATTGCGCGGGCCACAGAAACTTGTGAACGCTGCTTCACAGGCCCTGGGGATCAAGTTGGTCTGAAACGGTGATTTACTTACTTAATATCTAGGTTATGTATTTACTATTTAGGTAAGGAAAACAAATAAGTATGATGATATCAGTAACAAAGATATCTCTGAAAAAGTAATTTCAGGACCGAATAAAACAATCCCTCACCTGGAATCCCTTATAGAAATAAAGAATAAACTAGGCCCATTAAAATGACATCAAGGCGCAATCGGTTTGTAAAAGATTAGTACTAAAGGCCCAAACTGGAAACAGTGAAAATAGTCTATATTCAAGTTAAGATGCCTGAGGACCATTTGATTTGTGACCTTTGCCCCCAGATGGGGGACAGTGGTAATCAGGGGCGAAGCCAGAAATTTATTCCGGGGGGGGGGGGCTGAACTTTCGCGTGACAAAGATTTACCAAATTTTTAGCGAATTTAGTGCATATTTTAAAAAAAATCTGTTAAAAAAAATAGTGTTTTTTAATTCCAGGGGGGGGGGGGGGGCTTAGCCCCCCTCAGCCCCCCCCCCCCTGTGGCTTCGCCCCTGGTGGTAATGATGATGTTGTTTGATCCTCCGATATGACTCTCTGATCGCTTTCAATTCTTTCTACTGCACTGTATATGGACTTTATTCTCTTAAGTTATTCATTCCATGAAGGCCAACATATATATTACAACGTGACGCCATTTGCTTCCATTAGCTAATGCGATAAAATAAATCTCACACAGTCTTTTTCTTGCAATGTATCTATTTCTATTGAAGTGTTTCCGGTATAGATTTTGCTGATTCCTTGGTCTAATGAAGTAAAGGTAAATTATTTAATGACCTTGGCACATGAAGGGGTTGAATAGCAAGCGCGATTCACACCCACTTTTAAGTAGCACAACGGATGTACCTCTCAGGGGAAATTTTAGCGGAATGGAAAGGAACAATCGTAATGCTTTCCTCTGATTTGATTCGAGTCCATCGGGTAATCAACCATCCCGCGTACAGCTTGACCACCGCATCATAAAATAATTATCATTTGGCGCACTTGAGCTTGTTCCCAATTTCTGTAGAAGGTTTTAGTGACCTTTTATTGTTATCTCTAAATCTCTAAGGTTTCTCAGACAATGTCGAACACGTGCTAGCCTTGTCATTGTTAATTGGTAAACACTTCATGGAACCACGCAAGCAGCCATGATGTCATGAAGCCAATGGAGGTGACATGTATGACAGACTGGTGTAGATAAAAAAAAATGAACGATTTGACAACTAAGAGTGGCAGATGGCTGGAGTCTCGATGCGATGGACAGAAGGAAATAGAAGAAGCAGAAGGAAATGAAATTTTTTTTTGCACAAGAGAGGCAGTGGAGCCAAAAAATGAATGTGCTTTTTTTCGTCCAATGAAGTATGTGTATTATTCATTTCCGGTAACCAGAAATAAAAATAGTTTTTAATTTATAAAAAAAACAACAGAAAATAAACTAAATGTGGCTCTGAGCGTGTTGATAATCTCGTGCAGACATTCATAATATTTTATATTAACATAAGGACAAAAACACTTTTCTTATCCCTTATGCTAGAAAAAATACATATATATAATATAAGTACTCTTTCTTCCTGAGTGGCATCTGGGCATGGAATGGGTTGCCTAAACAAACCAGGAAAACCAGTAACTTGACATCATTTCGAACCCAGGACCTTTAATACGCAAGCCGAACGCGCTGCTCAGTGCCTCCAGTTTGTTAAAAAAAGGCCCCATATATTTATTGATTACTAAAAAAGTAAATAATAAGTTGAATAAGGAATGTCGTTTATTTAGAAAAAGTTAGGTAGTCATAGGAAAAACTAAACCAGATCAACAGATTAATAGTTTTATAGATTGATAGATTAAGTGATAGCTTGTTAGATTGGTAGAGTAGTAAATCGATAGATTGATAGATTAATAATTTGACAGATCGGTTGACTGATAGAGTGACTGATTGATAGTCGAATTGATATAGGGATAAATTATGAGATACATATTATATTATATATTATATAGAAATATGAATAGATAAGAATGAAATAGACAGATTGATATTGGTAGAGAAATATATAGATTGATAAAGAAATAGATATATAAATATATAAAAAATGATATATGTGATTAATAAAGCACCATATGTTTAGATTAAAAACTGTACAATTAGCCTCATAATAATCGCTTAGTGTGAACCGTTTAGGTCATTGCGTCCCTTTAGCTTAAATGTCAAGGACAATGATTTTTATCTTCCGCAGATCGACTGTTTTTTTATCTTTTACGCGGACGACAGTAGGTATGTCTTTGAAATAGTTTTGAATATGTCGAATGGAGTGTAACAAATGAACTTAAAAAAGTCTATCATAGAATCGAATATAAAGTGGCGCTACTTTGCCTATAGTGCCTTTTAATAACGAGATTCCGTCCTATCTCAAGGAATTAATTACACCATATGTCCCGCAAAGAACACTACGTTCTGCCAAATTATTGCTTCTGGAAGAGCTCCGTTTCTATCTGACGACCGTTGGCCTTAGAGCCTTCTCAGTATCCGGCCCGAAGGTGTGGAATCTACTTCCCGTTCAACTCAAGCTAACAAGCTCTATTGATACTTTCAAAAAAAACTTAAAAACTCAATTTTTCAATATTTATCTTAGATAACATGTAACATGCTTTTGACCTCTTCTGTCTTACTAATGGGTTGGGTCGGTTAATGCTACATTTATTTAATGTGTCTTTTTTAAATCATCAATTAGCTTTGTCACCTAGCCTAGAGTAATTTCCGTGTTTTTAATTGTTATGTTAAATGCGCTCTGAGCTTACATTATGTTTCTTGGCAGCGCTATACAAACATTATTATTATTATTTAGAAGAAACTATTTGGAGTATTTTTTTACAAAATGGTCTTTAAATCTAATCTCAGAAACTTTTGGATGGTTTACACCATAGGTTCTCAACGGGGGCGATATCGCCCCCCGGAAGGCGGTGAGATGCTTTTGGGGGGCGCTGACATTCCCGGGGGCGATTGGGGGGCGGTGAAAGGCAAGTGGGCGGTACAAACGTGCCTGATATATTTTAACACCTCAGCTATTTGAATCGATTAATTTTTGAATGAAATATGATGTAAACGTAAGTGCTGCTAAATATCTCATATCCCCCAACAGTATGCCTACATATTATTATATTAATAAGGAATATGAATCGCAGTGACTTTTCGATCAAGTAGGGGTCAGTATTTGGCAAATATAGTGTGCGGCCGGCTGGTCCTGTGGTTGTTTCACCAGACTGTCAACCTGCTGACCGATCACTGTCGCCCTAACATCTGCTAATATTAAAGATATTTTGATCTCAGTTTAACCGAGATGTCTTTAATGTGTTTCAATCTATAGTATGTAGTACTATGCAATTCGTCTACTGAGTATTAGGCTATCTTGTTCTAACTACACATTTTCAAGTTTTCTAAAAACCTATTTTATATGAAAAACACAACACTCACACATTATGCCATATCTTCACTTAGCTACGTATTAAAATCATCTATGCTTTGTCAACAATTTATCAATTCGTCTTTGTTGTAACTACAATCTTTCAGGCTTCTAAACACTTCAGTTGCGTTTTTTTTTCCATTAGGAGACGCGTCGGATTCTTACATCCTTGCCCCTCCTTTGGGTAAGTTTTAGATGAGAGCCGTAGCTCGGGGGTGACAAAGGCTTCCCACACCTGTATGAAAAATCTAATCGCACGAGGCGGAGAAGATCTACACGTTGTGTGGGGAAGCCAGAGATGCGTTTTTAGAAAATTTATAGTCTATTGACATAGAACGCAATCATTTACAGGATAACAATTGTTAAGCGGTATAGATAAGTAGTAATCATACAAACGGGGTAGTTTTTGTAATGCTTGAAAATATACATATACATTCTTTAGTCATATAATATTTATATAATTTTCAAAAACTTTTTACAGTTTGATCATTTCAAAGTTATAAATTGTAAGCCATTTATTTTTTATAAAAGAAAAAAAAACAGAAATATTAGCTCAAATAAAACGGGTTATTCATCTCCCTTTAATTAAAAATGTTTCCACATTCGATTCAATAGTGATGCCGAACAAGTTCTATTTTGTAATATAACAAATATTACTGATTATTAGACCTAAAGGCTTTTGCAACCAAAATTAAAACAAAAAAAGACAAATTGCTAGCAACACACCAGGAGAACGATTTACATTAATATTGATTTATTTAAACCTTTTGTTAAAAAAAATTGCGGAAACTATAGTCCAGATGGGCGGAAGGGGGGGGGGGCGATAAAAAAAAGTTTGGGGGGGGGGGGCGGTGAGCGGAAAAAAAATTGTAAAAGGGGGCGGTGAGCCGAAAAAGGTTGAGAACCTATGGTTTACACTATAGTGTAAGAAAACAATATATATATATACCTACCAATTCTTACACACTCTGCACTTCATATCATAATGTTGCACGACGGCGGGCCAGTCTAAAAAGGTCTAGTTGATAGCGCGTTTGAAGTGGTTTGAGATCCATCCATTGTATAGTGTTATCGAAAGCTGGAGATGGTGAAACAACCCATTTTCGTATACAACACTAAATCAATGAGTGGGAAACGGAGGGGGGTGGGGATTGGGTGGTAGGAGTGGGAAGTGAGAGGAGCACACTGATTGACTTTACACAAAAAAAAATATACCCGGATGCCCTACTTACACAATTTCGCCCTCGCATGTCCAACTCGATTATGCGCCTCGATCATGTCCTCGTCGAGTGAAAAATGCACGAGCCATACAAATCTTCTCGAACAAGATTTAGTATGCGGAGTTTTCTTTACCCTTTTTTTTCCCTTTTTTATAAGGTTATCCAGCTTGTGTGTAGGACTATATTATAACATGAACTTTTAGACACCGGTGGGTAGGACTATATTATAACGTGAACTTTTAGACACCAGTGGGTAGGACTATATTATAACATGAACTTTTAGACACCGGTGTGTAGGACTATATTATAACATGAACTTTTAGACACCGGTGGGTAGGACTATATTATAACATGAACTTTTAGACACCGGTGGGTAGGACTATATTATATCATGAACTTTTAGTTTAGACACCGGTGTTATGTGTAGTCTGACAGGATATTAGACAACATATCAAAACATCGAACTATCTTCTCGTCCAGTGATTCCCATTTCTCACAGTGAACTTTCTATGTCAAAACATATGACTTTATTAACAAAAAAGTTAAGTATCCCGTCGGACCAAATTGATCCATAGGGCCGGTTAAACAGCGTTCACCAGTTTCTGTGGCCACGGCATACTAAGGGATTCTGTAGCCAGCGCAATGCCCAGCCCGCGTTTGCTTTACCCCAACCAAGGTCATCAGAGCTGGATAAATTCAGGGACACACTCCATGACCCGAGAACAATTCCTATCCTTTCACCAGGTTTCAAACCCAGTACATTCGTTATGCCGACCGAACGCGCTGCCGCTAACCACCGAGGCAAGTCAGAATGTGAGGTCAGATAACCAATATTATCAAAGTACAGTGACCTCACAAAATCCCTCCCTCGACACCAAAAGGTCCTTAAGGTCGTGAAATGTAATTTAGATCTGGCAGAACGAAAGATTAGCTTCGTAAAAGAATCAGTCTCGCCCATGTTTGCTTTAGTCTCTGGAACATTATTTAATACTGGACTGATAAAAATACTCTTTGTTTCCACGTGTTTATAATTTTACGAGCTAAATTGCCCGGCGTTGCCCGCGGGACAATGCATAGGCATATAGTTACGGATAATAATTTTATAAATAACAATGAACAGAAAACTTTCTTAGTTATTAAATATTATATAATTAATAATTTTTTACAATTTAAAATAAATATTGTAAATGGGTTTTAAAAATGCGTATCTTTTTATTTAACAAAAAGGTGGGACTATCCATGGTTAATAATTGAACACCCGTCTCCCGCATGTCTAAATATAATTATTAGATTTTACTTACTGAAAACATTTTAAGAAAGCTTTAAGTCATTAAAACAATAAATAATAATAATGGATTTTTTTTTAAGTAGAAAATAAAAATAAAAAAATGTTATCAGTGGGGAATCAAAGCCAGGTCTCACGCATCGCAGTCGGATACGCTAACCACTCAGCTAGGGAGGATGCATGCCGGAAGCGAGATCGCACAATTAAAATATCAGACCATTATGTCAAGTGTCTTTAAATTAACCAATGGGGATATGAATCCACACACACATCGAATTATATATATATATATATATATATTTATATGTATATATTTGCGTGTGATTGTAGGGAAGCGTGTTTTGGTCAGCGCAATCTCATATCACATAGGCGTACAGTTTTTCCCATAAACGATTTAGTGCATGAAGCCAATACAGATACCATCAAGAATGTTGTCCAGTTTATAAAAGTTTTATTCTTTCCTATGCAACGGCGCTGTTTTTTTTTTAGATCTTCACTGATAAACTAGACCAGGGGTTGGCAACCTTTTGCTTATGGTGTGCCAAGCTAGGATTTCTAAATCATTCAGTGTGCCAACAGCCTAAAAGTCAACCTGCTCTATTATACTTGTTTTCTTAGAAGACAAGTAGGTAATTTAAATCCGTCGCTAGACAAGGGCCAAAAGCAAAGGAACTCTATAAAGAAAATCGTTAAAGCGTTTTATATTTAATTTTAAAAAATGATGTGTATGTGATTATTATCCTTTTAGTTAGCATTTACACTAAATACAAAACTATATTACCAAACTTTCACATTTATGGTAACTATTTTGTAAATAATGTAAAGGTTATCATTTAGTTGTCAATATTTTGTTCTCAGTTTAACTGAGATGTTCTTTAATTAATATAAGTCACAAACCTTGAGGCTATAATGTTGTTTAAGTTAATTGATACAAAGTAATCATACAAACTGGGTATCTAATGTAATGTTCATAAATTGTGAAAATATTATATTAGTCATATAATATTTAATTTTATATAACTACTTTTTGACAGTTTGGTCATCATAAAGTTATAAGTTGTAGACCATTTAGTCTTTTATAAAATAAAAATTAAAAAACATAATACTAGAAATATTAGCGGAAATAAAAGTAGCTAATTACCTCCCTTTAATTAAAAATAAAGAGTCTAAACTTGATTCAATAGTGATGCCAAACAAATGCTTCAATGTGCTTCTGAAACTATCTATCTTAATATATGCCTTTGTAACGAAATGTACATAGACTACAGTTAAATGTTGTGAAATTGATTTCACTCAATATAAATATTACTGAAAAATATAGTTGTTTTTATTTTCATCAATAATAAAACACCTCTTGGAGATCTCTCGCGTGCAATTGAAAATCGCTCTGCGTACCAAGTTTAGCATGCTTTTCTTAGGTTGCCGACCCCTGGACTAGATCGCTCCTGGTGCGTGATGTAACAAGCTGAGGTGTTCTCATCTTTTTACAATAAGGTGTTGATGATAGCTCGGTGGGTACCTTTGTGTCTGCAACACAGCGCTATGATGAAGTACCACGGAGTTTAATATGAAATATAAGTTTTTGACTTATAGTTGACTTATAGTTTTACAGACGTTCCTTCTAGATCATAGGTTCTCAACCTTTTTCGGCTCATCGCCCCCCCCCCCCCTTCCGCCCATCTGGCCTATAGTTTCCGCTTTTTTTAGGCGGACTAGACTTTTTGTGTGATTAATTATCTTTAAAAAAAACTGAAAAGGAAACATATTGTAAGAATTAATAGATAAAAAAATTGCCTTAACAAAAGATTTAAATAAATCAATATTAATGCTAATTCTTTGCCTGGTGTGTTGCTAGCAATTTGTCTATTTTTGTTTCAATTTTGGTTGCAAAAGCCCTAGGTCTAATCATCAGTAATATTTGTTATATTATAAAACAGAACTTGTTCGGCAGCAATATTAATTAAGTCAAATGTGGAAACATTTTTTAGTTAAAGGGAGATAATTAGCCCGTTTTATTTGATCTAATAATTTTTTTTTCTTTTATAAAAAAATTATTAGGGTTACAATTTATAACTTTGAAATGATCAAACTGTAAAAAGTATTTGAAAATTATATAAATATTATATGACTAAAGAATTTATATGTATATTTTCAAGCATTACAATAACTACCCAGTTTGTATGATTACTACTTATCTATACCGCTTTACATTATTACAGTCCTTGAATTGACAGGTTAAAACACACTAAGGACATCTCGGTTAATTAGAGCAAAATATCATTAATATTAGCAGATGTTAGGGCGACAGTCCGGTGAACCAACCACAGGACCAGCCGGCCGCACACTACATTTGCTAAATACTGAACCTTACTTCATCGAAAAGTCACTGCGATTCCTATTTCTTATTAAATATAATAATATGTAGGCATACTGTTGGGGGATGTCAGATATTTATCAGCACTTGCGTTTACATCACATTTCATCCTCCAAAAACTAATCGATTCAAATAGCTGAGGTGTTAAAATATATCAGGTACGTTTGTACCGCCCACTTGCCCTTCATCGCCCTTCAATCGCCCCCAGAATGTCAGCGCCCCCCTAAAGCTTCTCACCGCCCCCCGGGGGGCTATATCGCCCCTGTTGAGAACCCATGTTCTAGATAGAAGATTATTACGTCCAGTAGGCCCAAAACTCCTACAGGGCTGCAGGGTTCGGTCGTCGGCCGGGATAGAACCCGCGACGTGTCGGTTAACACTCCGGTGAACTAACCGCAGGACCAGCCGGCCTCAAGTAAATGTAGTAACACTGACAGGACATTGGCAAATAATTTTCTTAAGCAATTAACATCAATACATATACAAATATAAAAATAAATAAACCGCTTCCTTGAAGAATTGAAAAAAAAATTATATAATGGATTTAGAATGTAAAAAAGATATTAACAGAAACAAATTATAATCTATGCCTTAGGTACAAAGAAGAATTAACAAAATTATTTTGTTTTTAGAGCCACTTGGTTCATCCCGTCCAAAATTGCTTATTGAATACAAAATAAGAAGAGAAGTCTTTAACGATGTCTTACATTTGTCGACAAATCCCACGTTTCCGACCCAGCTGTGAGGCCATCGTTTTACCGTGGCCCCTTCTCGTGATGGAATGGATCCAGGCACGCAGAAAATATCTTTTTTTTCCTGGGTCAAGATCACCACTTTTCTTTTAATTGCTAGGTCTTTTTTACAGTTCCTAATAAATCCTCTCGCTTTTACACCCCCCCCCCCCCTACTCCCAGTTGTCTCATCGTATACCGCCCCCCCCCCCCATTGTACCCCCCATCCCTTCTCACATTGTCTTTACTAAGAATATGTTGTCTCCCCGAGGCTCTGTGTTGTCGGGGCGGACGGACATCTCTGGTGAGCTGAGCCTGCATCGGTTTCCTATTCAATGCCGTTATCGCACTTAACATGACCCGGTATAGAAGAAGAGACAGAGAGAAGATAAAATGGAGAGTGAGATCGGAAAGAGAGAGAGAGAGAGGGAGGGAGAGAGAGGGAGGAGGAAAAGGGAGAGAGTTAAAAGGAGTCGAAATAGTTGATGAGATTGTGGGAATGGATCAAGTTGGAGTTGGAAGGAAGGTTCCGAGGTCATATTGAGAAATGTAAGAGGGTTCATCAAGCTTCAGGGTGCATGTATTTTTAGGATATAGCGGGAGGGGCGAGATTGTAATTTAGAGGTTTTTATTTTATTCAAAACGTTTAGAAATATACTGTTGAGAAAAATCTATTGACTTTAATCTATAGATAGGCTTTCTGAGCAACCCCAATCCATGGCGCTCCCACGCCCAAAACTCCCCCCCCCTCCGTCCAACTCGTCCCCATAAAACGTCTTTATTTCGTTCATGCCTGGAAGCAATTTTAAGTTAAGGGTGAATGTACTGTCCGTTGCCTTTAAAAGTACAAGCTCAGAACAAAAAAGAACAACAAAGAAATATCAATTAACATTTTAGATCTAAAAGTAAAAAAAAAAAAAACAACCACAACGACAAAAGAGAAGAAATGGATTTGATTCTGAAATTTATAGTTAAGCTCAAACGCAAAGACTATAATAAGATGGACCGCTTGCTCTATTTTAAGAGCTTAAGTGTTGTTTTTTTCCGTGCGCAGCCAATAACCCTGTCCCAGAATGACTCCTAAACATGCCTAAAGACTTCCGATGTATACAACTTTCGACTTTAATATTAATTTTCCATTGAGAAAAACATAAGTAAAGTACCCTTCGGACCAAACTGATTATAGGGCTGGTGAAGCAGCGTTCATCAGTTTCTGTGGCAAAGCCATACTAGGAGATGTGTGGCCAGCACAATGCCCAGCCGCCTTTACTTTACCCCATCAGAGATGGGTATAGGCCCACTCAGGCACACCGCCAAGTCCCGGGAAAAAAATCCTAGCTTCCACCAGGATTCGAACCCAGAACCTTCGGATCGCCAGTCGAACGCACAGCCGCTCGGCCGCCGAGATAGCGAATTACTAAACCGGAAGTCTAGAGGTCCGAATGCGATCGGAAATCCCGAAACAGAGTATTTCAAGTTATCAAATAGCAGAAATATCAAAGTGGCCTCTCTTATTATAGTCTTTGCTCAAACTTAAAACAAATTTGTAAAAATTCTGAAATTCAAAATTAAGTTCAAACCACTGAGGTATATATAGGCCCTATCTTATCTTATACATTACAGACGCTCCTTCTATAAAGAAGATTATTGCGTCCTACGCTCATCCGTGGTCCGAGTCTAGTCTTGCATTTTTATTGATGTCTTAAATGATGTTAAGTTACTGGTTTTCCTGGTTTGTTCAGGCAACCCATTCCATGCCCGAATGCCACTCGGGAAGAAAGAGTACTTATATGCATTTGTTCTCGCATAAGGGACAAGGAAAGTGTTTCTATCTTTATGTTTATCCGAGATTTGCAACATATTGTTATTGTGTTGTATTTCTAAATTAGAGTTTAATGCCTTATGTATTATTACTACTTTACTCTTTGCCCTTCTGTCTTCTAGTGTTTCTAGGTTTAATGATTTGACTAATGGTGTTACTCTTGTTAATTGGGAATATTCGCTAGTTATGAACCTTGCAGCTCTTTTTTGAATTTGTTCTAATTTTTTTATGTTTTCTTTAGTTGATGGGTCCCATACAGATGCTGCATAGTCTAGTATAGGCCTAACTAATGTGAGATAGCATTTTAGTTTTATGTTCTTATTACATTTGTAAAAGTTCCTTTTTATGAATCCTAAAGTTTTGTTTGATTTTTTTATTACTTCATCAATATGAGGGTTCCAAGATAACTTATCATTTATTATTACTCCTAGATACTTAGCATTGTTAGTTTGAGTTAGTTCTTTACCATGAATGAAGTAGTTTGCTATTATTTGTTTCTTTTTCTTGGATACCCTTATTAGTTGGCATTTTTCTGGGTGAAAAGACATACTCCAGTTTGATTCCCATTTTTGTAGTTCATCTAGGTCTTCTTGTAGGAGTTCACTATCTTTTCCTGTCTTAATTATTCTATAAATTATGCAATCATCGGCAAATAATCTTACTTTTGTTCCTGTGTTGATGCAGTTTGGCAGATCATTAATATAAATTAGAAATAGTAGGGGTCCTAGAACAGTTCCTTGTGGAACTCCTGAGTTTACAGTTATTGGTGATGACTTAGAGCCATTTATTATCAATGTTTGTTCTCTGCCTATAAGAAAGTCCTGAATCCACTGATGTAAGGGACCAGAGATGCCAAAATATTTAAGTTTTTTTAGTAGACTAAAATGATGAACTTTATCAAATGCTTTTGAAAAATCTAGTAATATAGCATCAATTTGGTTGTTATTATCTAATCCCTTTGACAAGTCATCTATTAGGCCTATTAATTGAGTCTCACATGATCTATTTTTCCTAAAGCCATGTTGGTGTGGGCACAGTGCATTAAGTTTGTCTAGATGATTTACTATACTACTATATATAATATGTTCAAGTAATTTGCATGTTATGCTGGTTAGAGAAACAGTTCTATAATTACCGGGGTCAGATTTATCTCCTTTTTTGAAAAGGGGGGTTACATTAGCTAATTTCCAATCTCTGGGCACTTTGCCCTGGTTTAGAGAGGCCTGAAAAAGTATTTTAAAGATATATATAAGAAAGATAAGATAAGATAAGATTGCTTTATTGATCCAAATGAATGGAAAATTGACTTGATTACATAAATTCCGTGTTTCAGCATACCTAAAACAGTATTAAAAAACCATTTGTACTCAAACACAATAGACATTCACGCACACTATCATACCATTTATCATACAAGAAAAAAGTAGGCCTATTATTTAGCCTATTATATATCTATATATATAAAGTGCTCAATCCCTTATATGTGTCGGGAACATGAGGACTCTTATTTATAGATACGTTTTACCGTAGTAAGATGGCCGATTTGACATACACAAAATAAAATTAAAAAAAAAACACCTGTTCATTAGTAATCGACTGAAAGCTACCATATTATTATTATTACGCTTTTATGACTTTTACTACGTGCATGAGTATAACCCGAGTGATCAAATACATGTATAAGTGTATATAAAACAATAGTTAGCCTACTCAAATAATGTTTATATTTTGGCATTGAACGTATTTTAATCTAGAGAGATCAACAACCATTTTGTTGACTTTATTTTAGTGGACGTATTTTCGTGTTTAAATCAAAAGTACTGCTTTAATTTTATGTATGTCCGGGTCAAATCGGCCATCTTACTTCGGTAAAACTTATCTATATATAAAAGTCTTCAATTTTCCAGAAATTTCTTATGCATTATTTTATATAGTTCAGTTGCTCAAACATAAAGGAATTCGGGCTTTATTATAAAATTTAAAATTAATTTTAAAGCAGACAAAAAAAAAAGGGACTTTGCTTTCCGAAAAAAAAGACACATATAGATCTGAACAAAGGAAAAAATGACCGAATGACTGAATTGAACTTTTATCCTGCTTGTTAAACTCAAAGTTGTTGTTTTTTTTACTTTAAACATATGCGTTTATAAAGGGAGGTTGCTGACTAGCTGAATTGGGTTTTTTAAAAATAATATTCATACGTTGTCCCGAAATATGGACACGCAACTATTGCCACAACGGACAGAAAGATATGATCAATGCACTATGTCGTTCGTTTACCCCTCGGAGGGCGGCGCAATGCAAAGTCTTGAGATGCTACTGCCAGTTAATCCCCCATGCCACCCCCCACCCCCAACCCAATACAATTCTAAGCAGTACCATTGATGAAATATTTTTAAGTAAGAATAAGGAGAGAATTGATTGGTTGACAAAAAAAGTGAAGTAATTTGTGTGCAGAGATCTTTATGAAGTCGATATCAAGGCGTCAGGACGGCGGTAAGGGGGTGGGGGTGGAGGGGTGTCGAGATGCGATTATTATTATAAAAGACTGACCTTATAAAGCTAGACTTAATAAGGCTGTAGCAAAACTGTTTTTTTTTATGTATCTTATCTTATATACTACAGACGCTCCTTCTATTTTTTTTTTAAACTCGCTCAACAAAAAGGATTCAGGTCTAATCGAATAATGGTCAGCTCAATAATTGATGATTTATGAAAGAATTGAATTTGAAAATTGTGACCTAGGTAGTAAGCTCATCTGTGAGTTATTTCAATGACCTTCTATAAATTATCTAAATGAGTATCGATATGTTTGAGCCTTAGCAATTTTGTTGGTTCATTGTAGAGTTGCATAAACCTTTTCGGAATTTTTAACAGTCAAAATCCTACGCCAGAGGTAGGCAACTTTTCTAATTCATTCATCGTGCCAAAGGTTGAAAAATACTCTAGCATTGACTTTCTTGTAAAAGAGTCATTACCTGCATGTTTTTGGAGATCGTTCGCGTGCCATGAAAAATCTCTCGGCGTGTCAAGTCTGCAGTAGTGTGCCTACGGCTGTCCTACGTCATCCTAAAAACGTTTGACACGCAGCAATCATTATGACGTACACTGTTTAGACTAGCATTGAAAATAATAACCTGTTGCGTGCCACACAAAAAACAGCTCGGCGTGCCGAGTTTGGCAGTAAATTTACTTCATCACGCCCTTCAGCCGTGCACTTCTTTTCTCAATCAATCGTCTAAATCAATAGAATTGATTTAAAACAAAAAAGAAAGTAAGTACAGTGTATTACTTTTACTATTATTACAGAATGCACTACATTTGCCTATGTTACAATGTATTACTTTTGCGTTTAATACAGCACATTACTTTTAGTCCAGTATGAATTACTTTTACTTTCAGTACAATATGAATACTTTTACTTTTAGTACATGATGTATTACTTTTACTTTTAGTACATGATGTATTACTTTTACTTTTAGTACATGATGTATTACTTTTACTTTTAGTACATGATGTATTACTTTTACTTTTAGTACATGATGTATTACTTTTACTTTTAGTACATGATGTATTACTTTTACTTTTAGTACATGATGTATTACTTTTACTTTTAGTACATGATGTATTACTTTTACTTTTAGTACATGATGTATTACTTTTACTTTTAGTACATGATGTATTAGTTTTACTTTTAGTACATGATGTATTACTTTTACTTTTAGTACATGTTGCATTACTTTTACTTTTAGTACATGATGTATTACTTTTACTTTTAGTACATGATGTACTACTTTTACTTTTAGTACATGATGTATTACTTTTACTTTTAGTACATGATGTATTACTTTTACTTTTAGTACATGATGTATTACTTTTACTTTTAGTACATGATGTATTACTTTTACTTTTAGTACATGATGTATTACTTTTACTTTTAGTACATGATGTATTACTTTTACTTTTAGTACACGATGTATTACTTTTACTTTTAGTACACGATGTATTACTTTTACTTTTAGTACATGATGTATTACTTTTACTTTTAGTACATGATGTATTACTTTTACTTACAGTACTTGGTATAACGTTTAATTTTTGTACAGTGTCTTAGTACGGGATGTATTAATTTTATGTTTATTATTACTTTTTTTTTTAGATTAGTGTGCTACTTTCAATTTGTGTATAAATTAATTTTAAGTGTTCTTTTTAATGCCTAATTTAATTTTTTCAAATTTTGTTTGTTTCGCTGTCAACCTTAAATGTTTTGTCAACTGTCACATTAAAATTATAACCTACATATCCTACATTATAATAGATTTGACCTTATTTTACTTAAACATTCCAGCAGAAACACTTTTCTTATTTTATATGCAAGAACCAATTCATTTACGTTCTCTTTGAATCCGGGGGGGGGGGGGGGGGGGGGGAAGGGGGAAAGGAAAAGGTCGCCGGTACAAGCCAGGAAAATCAATAACTTTAAACATCATTTAAAACATTAATTAAATTGCAAGACTAGACTCAAAGAATCGTTGTACGCAATAATCTTCTGTACAACAGAAGCATCGGTACTAAAGTAGAAAATATTGGACAGATAATACATTTAATATATAGGCTATATTTTTACACGAATATTTATAATATAATCCTGAATTTCTCAAGTAAGTAATTTAGCCATTCGTTTAGTACATTTAAATAAGTTTGATTTCCCAAGTATGAAATTCCGATTTCATAAAGATGTAGATGTCTATGCTATTTCCATGATTAGATAATCGAGGTTTCTTTAACAAAAAGTGTGCAATCAATTATATAGGACATTATGCTAATACACTGATTATGTGAAGACATATTTTTCCAACCTATTTTGCAAAATGTATTTCAGATAATGAGTGTGTAAAATATAGTTTCGTTTAACAAGATACAAATGGAAAAGAGTTAAAATCATTGACGTATCTACAAGGCTGATAAATCTATCATTATAGACTAGAACTTTTCACTGTATATCTTGGTTAATCTCAACAATATTATACAGTTGAAATGCATTGATATCATGAATTTATAGTGAATAGGCAATCTCCCAAGACGCGTACCCGAAAAGACATTTATGACCTATAGGTATCATGCGGGCTCATCATCTTACTGAGATGTTGAATATTTTATACAACAAACGTTAAACGAAAGAGAAACCACCATCATGCTAAGCCATCATGCGGGCAGCATGGTTATTATAATTGTCCCCTTATTATTACCATTTTATTACCATTGCGTTCGTGTTGGAGAACTCCGCCTTTTCAACACATTGCAAACACGTCATCACAAGATATACATTTGTGTCATTATAAAACGTATCACATATCGTTGATGGTGCTCTTTGTATAACTAACATTTCCACATCCGCAACAAGTTACTTAAAAATACAGAAAACCAAAGTTACGTTTTTCTGAGCTTGATTCTGAAAACTATTTACAAAAGAAAACTAAATAAATTCGCTGATTTTGTCTGAATTAGTTAACAGAAAAATGGAAAAGTCTAATTCACTGATGGGGCACGGTAGAGGGCGTACCAAAGGTCTTTGGTTCGAATCCTGGTGAAGGCTAAGATTATTCTTGGGTCTGGAAGGGGAAACTGAGTTTATCCAGTTTACCTGACCTTAGTTGGAGTACTGAGAAAACTAAGATGGTACGGGCATGTGTCAAGATCCGAAGGCCTGGGGAAAACCATCCTGCAGGGCACAGTGCGGGGTGGAAGAAAGAGAGGCAGGCAGAAGAGACGATGGGATAATGATATCAAGGAGTGGACCGGCTTATCTCTTGCAGACTCCCAGAGGGCGGCGCAGGACCGAGACGAATGGCGTAAAATCATCCAACTGTCAAAAAATGGTGCCCCAACG
Source organism: Anisus vortex (assembly GCA_949126835.1). Lineage (NCBI taxonomy): Eukaryota > Metazoa > Mollusca > Gastropoda > Planorbidae > Anisus > Anisus vortex. Next base: position 9,439,919 of record OX421494.1, on the reverse strand, counting down.
ACCCTCATTTGGGTTATGGGATAGGTGAAGGTGGCGGTGAAGTTGGAGTAAAATAAAGGGGGCTGGTCATTTTGATGGCCATACAGTCCCCTAGTATACCGTGGCCGCAGAAACTGGTGAACGCCGCTTCATATTAGCTCCGACGGGATGCTTTACTTTTCTATTTACTAATTCACTGAAATTGTGTTGTTGTTTTTTCGAAACTTATTATGTAACCACAAATTATTATAGAAGATATTATTGAATCTAGAATTCACTGAGCTTGTTTTCCTGCGAGTAATTCGTAAACAGAAATAATTATTGTTTTAGAAGAAATTGAAGCTAAAAAAAAATTTCAACAACTTTGAGCTTTCCGTACTTAATTCTGGAACAAATTTATTTTGTGCCGACATATTAAATTAATCTAATCCATGGGACAGCGGACAAGATTTTTTCTCTCTCTTGGTTGTTTTATGAGGATGGGCCATAAATCTAAATAAAGATCCTGGGAGATGAAAGTGTTTTAAAGGGATTTTCTTGTGTTGTAATTTTTTTCTTCAGACTAGCTTACAGAACAGTGACATAAAGCTGTTAATTTAAATTATAAATTAGTTTCTTTTTTTTTTTTAGACAAAATGGGATTTCTGTTTACGATTTAGTCATATTGTTGAGGGTCTAAGACTTTAGCAAATGACATTTGCGCACAATGCGGTGATGGTAATTTAGTTAAATTCATGAACATCAACAGATGCCAGATAGAAGGACCGATTTTAAAATGTCTCGAAATGAAAAACCGGACGAGCCTTCCGGATATTTAGACCTGGACGTAAAGGCGCACTTTAAGGTCCTGTCCGAGATTAGACACCCCGTGGCACGCCGATTAAGGCATGTCGCGTAACATAGGGTGCGGTCTCCACAGTCACATGTACTTCTCCACACCTGCGGAATTTCCCCCGGATCATTATCGTGATGGCTCGCTCGTATATCTGCACAATCGCCCGGTAGCACAAATCCCAGACTATAGGTCCGGACCTCCAGGCACCAAGGCGGTTTCGAGGCGTAGTCTTGAGCTCATTGCTTCCTCCCCACCGAAACTCGGTGTCTCTCAGCGGTGAAATAAACCTGAAAAGCAAAAAGAACTTTTCCCCCATGCGTCCGCTCGCCAGCATACACTTAATTTGATCGTATCGGCGGTTTACATACTCAGCCAGTCTTTGAATTTCATGGGTAAGGATCCCGATTATTTCTGTATTTATAGTTCAGGAATTCACAAAAATGATTCCCGGGCCATTGAAAGTTAATATAAACTACATTTGAAGGCTTGAACGAAGAACTATTAGAACAGTCAGTTTCTTCACTGAGTATTTGAAACTGGATCAAAACCTGACATTGTCTAGTGTTGGTGGAGTCACCTCAGAACGGAAGGGCGCCCACACAAATAGCAAACAAACAGACGGATACGTTGATCTGTCGACTCTGTCCTAAGCTGCAAAATCAAAGGCAGCGCATCAATTTCAGACCAATTCTTCGTAAATATATTTTAGTAAACGCTCCTTCTGTAAATAATATAATGGCGTCTGACGCTTAACCAAGGCCTGCATTTCGATTAGGTTTTTAAAAAAAAATGTTAAGATGTTAGTTTTCCTGGTTTGTTCAGGCAACCCATTCCATGGCCGTACATTACTTACAAAGACTGGGTACTGTACATGCCCTTAACACTGCATATGGAATGTTGTATTGTAATAGATTGTAATAAAGTGTTGGTGTGTTATATATTTAAATCAGAATTGATTCCTTTATATTTTTAGTTTTACTTTGCCGGTGTTTCTCGATTTAGTGATTAGACTGATATTGTTACACTTGTCAATTATTGTAATAATCTTCTCTTATTTACACGCAAATATCCCATTTCGTTTAAAACCAAACACTAGATTTTGTTTGTTTTTTCAAAGACTGCTTGATCTATTTTTAGAACTTAAGTGTTGTTTTTTTTCATAACACCGTCTTTAATGACTTATACAACTTTCGATTTTAATCTTAATTTTCCAATGAGAAAATCATATCAAATTACTAAACCGGAAGTCTAGAGGACCGGGTGCGATCTTAAATTCCGAAACAGTGTATTTCAAGTTATCAAAAAGCAGGTATCAAATATCAAACCAATCGGTACATCTTATTATAGTCTTTGGTTGTTCTTTAATTTCACAGATTAGTCAACAATCCGAAGTGTTTACAGTTACCACTTTTTCTTTTGTGCTAATTCTGTAGAAAAAAAATCTAAACGAAACGATAAAAACAACAATATCAGAAAATGTATTTGTTTTATTATATTTCATTAGATCCAGAAGCCGTTTTCGTTATTTTATCTATTTTTGTAGCTTCTTGTTTTTATGTTAAGCTAAAAAAAGTGAAATATAATATAACTTGTTATGTAATCAATACCAGCACTGCGTGTGGCTATCCGAGTGGCTTATAACCTGGTGGTTTTTACACTAGTCTTTGACATACAAAAAATAATATAGGATGAAAAGATAGATAAATAAATAGATTTACATTGTTAGATTGATAGATGCATAGATTTATGGTCAGATAGGCAGAACGATATTTAAACATGTGGGTAATTATATAGATAGGCAGATAGAGCGTAAAAAGACAGTCAGAAAGATAAACATGAGGACAGTTACTAGATAGATAAATAGATAGATAGATAGATTAATCGTTAGAATGATACATTGATAGGTAGATGTATATATCAATAAATTTAAAGAATGATTCATTAATACATTGATGCATTGATAGATATATAGATAGATATATAGATAGAAAGATAGGATGAAAGAAAGATAAATAGATAGACAGATGGATAGACAGATAGATAGACGGATAGAGAGATATAGATTTGGCTGCCAAGAACAATGATGCTTCATTAGCCATATAAACCAAAATAAACTTGAAAGGACTCTCTTGTTTGTTTCTTTTTAATATTAAGGGTTTGCGCTTGTGTGCTCTAAGTATTAAGCTTATTGGTTAACATTACAAACTATATTAGAAAACAAATATATAATATTTACTAAAAAGTATGCTTAGATTACAGATTACAGTACACTAAACATATGAAATACTCAGTTATAGTAATATTTATTTATTATTATTTTATTTGCAATAAACTGAAAGTGTTTTCGAGTTGCATTCTGGAATGGAATGTTAAGCCTGAACAAGCCAGGAACACTCAGAACATATATACAATTTCTAAATATTAGACATAAAAAAATGGACAACCTTAAGACGTAATATAATTCTGAAGGAGATTAAAGGGTCTCTGTCAAAAAGAAAAAGTTTTAAATTAAAACAACAACTCCTTTACAGTCTTATTATAAATTCTAGCACCGTTGTAAGAAAATGCGGGCAATTGTATAATCACCAATGCAGAATAACCTTTTAGTGCTCAACAAATAAGTCACTTGAGCAGGGGTCTCAAACACGCAGCTTGCGGGCCGCATGGGACCCACCAAGTGGATTTTTGTGCCCCGCCAGTAAGTTTACAAAAAGGTTCCAGTACTTTTATATATATATATATATATATATATAATACTTATATATATATAGTTTGTACTCACTGTTTGTTACTATATTTGTAATAATAATGATAGTTCACTTTGACATCATTCTTTGTGTCTAAATTGAACATTGGCATTTTATTAGTGATAAGTAGTAAAATGAGTTAAAATTAGTGAAGTATGTTTTGTTTACTTCTAAGGGCGGGGTGTTGGGGGGGCACAGGCCTTCATTCGAGTTTGAGTCCCCTGCACTAGAGCTAATTAATATAAACCAACAGAGAAGCCATAAGGAAAGAAGGAAAACTCGGTCATTAATTTGTGGACTATTGTCGTCAAAACTGCTTATTACTTAAGAATTTTAAAATTATAATTGAATCCAGAACATTTTTTTTTCATCCCGCGATTAGCCAACTGAAGTAATGCTTTCATTCAACCGACATAAATTATTTTAAAATTGAGTTGACAAGAAAAAAACACTTTTCCATAAATTCATAATTAAATTTCGGTATTCATCTCTAGCATGTATAAAAAATACTCAACGTTTTCAAGGCCTTGATTTACACATTTATTTCGATAATTTTCAATGTCTTAAAAATACAACTTTACTTTGATAGTTTCCAAGAGTTTGGTTTACAAATTCACTTCGGTTGTTTTTAAGGCCTTGAAATACTTAGTTTTCATCTTGATATACAACTTTACTTCGATAGTTTACAAGAGTTTGGTTTACAATTTCACTTCGGTAGTTTTCAAGGCCTTGAAATACAAGTTACTTAGTTTTCATCTTTATATACAACTTTACTTCGATGGTTTTCAACATTTTGTTAAACAACTATACTTTGATCTTTCAAATTTAAAAGCAAAAAAAAAATAAAACGCGAATCAGTCAATGCAAGTTATAACACTTACCATATCAATAAAGCAAATAACCACGTCTGTGTACACAACTAAAAGAAGCTGATTGATTAACAAAAATTCCCGAAAAAGTCCAGATGAGAAATTATAAGCCAATCCGAGATATAGCGAGGAAATAGATCATGAAACTCATGGGAGAAACGGGAAAAACCGAATACTCCTAAATGACAACAAACCGCGATGCCAAACACAGGCTTCGACCTCTCTCTCGTTTTCTCTCTCTTAAAACTCTTTTTTTTTTATATCTGTAGCCCTCTCTGAATTCAGCGAAGACTCCTGGCATATCACTTCCAACAAGTGTTGGTGCTATACCACACTCAATTTTGTTTTCTATGTATCGAATCTATTTGTATTGAGGGGTGGTGGGGGGGGGGGGAAGTTGTCTTTTCCTTTCTTCTCTTTACTTAGTCTCTGATGGACAGGGTAATTTATTGAAGAACTTCTCTCCCCACAAGAATACATGCTGGACAAGTCTTTTACACAAGGACGCATGCACAAAAATGAATATTCATATAATATTGACGCCTTAGAACACGAGAAACTTGTGGTTGTATCAACATTTTGTGACCTTATCACCGTTCTATTTTATACACTTGCCAATCATTGCTATTTTTTTTAAATAGAATACTCTACAGAATACTCATTTATTAGTGCATTTAGTTCAAAGACAGAACAGTATAGTCTATGCAGTGTTGTTGTTATTTTTTGATTCCCCGGGCTGGCACCCGGTACCGGAGCGAGAAAGCAAAATAACCGGGTCGGAAGAAAGAATAGGAAAAGTTCCAAATGAAGGTCAATTTATAACGATATACAAATTATACATCTATAACATATAGAATGAACAATCTATTTTAGTTAAAGACATATAGCATATAGAATGAACATTTTACCTTTGTTTACCTTTGTATGTTCACAAAGTCTTAAAGCATTTAATGCTGACTCTGCTTTTCAGTCACACAACTAAGACTTTCAAATCTTCTATACGATGCATTGCTACAAAGGCCGGATTAATACACTTAGAGGCCCTAAGCACTTAAACTGATTTGGTGCATACCAACCGCCCTATAAAAAGAAATTCAAAATAAAAACAATAGTAAACTATAAGATACAATGCAATTTTTATTTATTGCAGTTT